>JAVSCE010021222.1:0-501829 GCA_032199065.1 Smutsia gigantea | reverse complement strand
CAGTCACTTTGTTCCATGCCTTCTTGATGCAAACGGGAGAATATTTCAAAGTGAAGGAAGAGTTGGTATCAAACATATTCTATGCTCTTTTTAAACAGTCTTCCTGTGGCATTCTTTTAGACAACTAGCCTTTGCCCTCCCCATACACCAGGGGAGAAAAAGTAACCTTTCCAAAGAGTTCAAAGTCAAATTAGTCCTGTAAGTGAGTCTGTGGGGATGTGAAAGGGAGTTTGTGGTCTGGGTGGCCAAAGACCAGTGTCTAAGGAGAGGCAGGGTAGTCAGGACACACTGAGAAAGACTGAAAAACCAGGGCCTGTGCAGCCAGGAGGCTGCAGTGGTAACTTTCAGCGAAGTATGCCTCTGAAACCTATCTGAAAACAAAGTTGAACCTTGAGAGCAGAAGCTGGGAGGGACTCAAGGAATACCTTGAGCTCAACATGAAGGCAGCCGAGCACAGAACATAAATGGAAGTTCAAAGGCTGTAGAGAAAAAAGAAACATGAAAGTTAAATCCAGAGGGTTTATGTAGAAAATAACAGAAGCAAAAAAACAAGAGGAGATTAGAAGTCACTTTTTTTCTCTTTTGCCCATATAGTAAAAGAAGTGGACTATGAGTAAGGGAGGGGATATCTGAAGGTTTCTTCTAAGATTTATTTGAAGAAGACAGAAACAGACAACAGGTGAACCTATCAAAGACCAGGGAACAAGCTGATGTGATATAGTTAACCTGGACAGCTACAGAACTCTAACCAGCTCCTAATAAGGATAGACTGACAGTAACATAGAATTATGCCTTAAATTAATTTAAATTTATACTTTAGTTTTCTTATGGTTAATCAGCAGTGTAATTTGGCTATAGTTTCTAAAACTGTTTTAAAAAAAATCTTATTTAGATAATAGTAAGAGTAAAAATGGCTGAACCTGAGAGCACTTAGTCTACTATGAGGTTGCCATATGTGTTAGGATAATGTTAGATGCTGTAATAGATAATCCTCAAATTTTACCATTAACACAATAGAGGTTTACTAGCTGCTCATATCACAGCCCAGTGTGAGTTCATGTTCCTGGTCAATAGGAATTGGCAGCAGACCTGCTACGCATAGTCATTTAGGAATCTAGGGTGATAGAGGCTTTCCCACTACCAATGTGTGTCCTTTGTGATTACTCTGGACATTGATATCCATTTGATAGGAAGGTGATAGCATAAAGGAGCTTGCATGAAAGGTTTTATGATTTTCCCTCAAATTCTCTTGATTGGAATAAAATCACTAGCTATACTAAACTGAATGGCAAACTGTGAAGTGTCCAATTGAGTACCCAGAAAGAAGGGAGATGGAGATTTTGGTGAATAACAAGAAGTCTCTACCTGCTACAGGCAGTCACTGAATTTACGTGAGTAATTATGATAGCATGTCTATCTCTTCCAAAGACACTTGAACATATTAGGTTCTGGGTAGGTTCCTAAATGGGTTACAAACTTGGCTGTTGATTGAAGTTCAGTGTGCATTTTGTAGGCCTGGCAACAACTGAATGTTATTGGAGAGAGTCAAATTTTGCTAAGGCGTAAATTTCTTTACATTTTACTTGTATTCTAATCTCTGTGGTTTATGTGACTCATTCATATAAAAATAGGAAATATCACTGTTTATCTGATCATATAATTGGCATTATTCACTTATTTTTATCCCTATAAAATAATTTTTATGACAGAATTAAAAATGCTTTGACAAATGACTGTGCCTAATTAGATATTATGTTCAGGCTATAATTATAAGTGTGTGTGCATATATGGATGCATAAATGTGTGTATATACATATGCATACACATGGAAATTAGTATGTATATACAAATGTGCTAATGTATACAATTAAAGAAAGTTCTGTGGAGTTGAACTCCACAACAATAGATCTAAACTCATAATCGGTCTGCTATATCATGGACTTTGCAATCATTTCTTTTCAAAATTTGGTAATGGCTTTTAGTATCTGGATGACCCTTAAGCAAATTAATCTCTTTAAGTCTCTGTTACTTTGTGTATACAGTATAATAATAGTGGCTATTAATCAAACCATTTCATTTTAAATAATAAAATGAGATTATATATGGAAAGCAATTAGCATAGGACCTGGCACACAGTGTTCAATGGTATATATTAAACAGTTATGCTTAGTAAGAAATTTCACATACCCTCCAGAGCCCTCATAATGCACACACAAATAAATGCAAATACACACAGAAATAGATAGGAAATGTGCTGGTTGCTGCTGAGATTTAATAGCTTCATTCATTTATTCATTCCTTGAATAAGCACTGTTAGACCTTAATATGTGCGAGCTCTGAGCTCTGGTGAGCACAAAAATTACTAAGGCAGTTTCGTCATTGTTAAAGTGTTTACACTGTTAAAATGTTTTAAAGTGTTAAGAGAACTCTAACAGTCATAATACAAGGTGACATTTCTATGGGAGAGAGACTACAGAGTGATATATGGTTTTAAAATAAGGAAAACCATTTATTGGAGGGAAGGGAATTCAAGAAAATCTTTTGGACATTTAAAACTCCCTGGCTCTTAAACAGATTCTGGAAAACAGAATTTCAAAAAGTGGATGGAGGGAAGAGAAGCATTCCATTCAGAAAGAAAAACATGAATACCCCAGGCAGAAATAAGAGTGGCAGTAGAAGGCAAAGGATATATTCTGACAAAATTGAGAAAAGAGTAAAGAGGAATACTGTGAGGTCAAATTGGAAAGTCAAGACATTCTAAAGAGTTGGACTTTACTGTGTAAGCAAGAAGTGAGAAGATCAAGGGTGAGAGGAGACGAGAATTTTGAACAGCAGAATGACATCTATGACCTTGACTATTATACTTGACCTTTCCACTCTCCATTTTTCTCCCTTAGACTGCCCTAACACTCTGAGAGCTTTCTGTGAACATTATGTCCTCTAGAGTCACTATGGTTCTGTATCTGTTGGAACATCCCTGTTCTCTTTGTTGGGCCCACCCTAATGCTATTCACCTTGACTCCACCCAATACTGCTGTCATATCCTTCAGACACTGGGTTTTGATTCTCTGGTGGTCTGCTTTTCATCCCTTGTGATAGGGATAGAAACTGTATCTCATTCATTCACAGAGGCATCCTGCCTGCCCAGATCCCCTGCTCCTTACTCACTCCATCATTTGTATCTAAATTCTTCCTTGGGCTGCTTCTAATCCTCACCTCACTTCCTATTCTCTTTTGCTGCACTTTCCCCATATTGTTATTTCTCTCCTAGTTTCCTTAGCATTCTTTGTAGCCAGTCTATGAAGAAAATCAATTTTTTAATTGAGAATAAATAAATATATAATATGTCAGTATGTCATTCAATAATGTTCTTTTCAAACTAATATCAGGACTTATATTACTAAAAAAGCAGGGCATTTTCTATTTTTCTCCAAGGATACTCTATTATTTCTTTCATAAGCATTCTCAGGATTTAAAATAAAACTGCTTTTTTAATCCAGAGTATTCTGTGAAGATTTCAGCCTTATTTCTTATCATAGACTGCAGTATTTGTTAATTAATTCAATGAACATTTTTAGGCTGCTGTGGAGAGGAAATAGATTAAGGTTCAGACTCCGCCATTGAGAACTCTATGGAAAAGGAGGCTGACATGTAAATATGTAATGCTATAGAATGTGGTAAGTGCTACAACAGAGCTAAGTACATGGTCCATGAAGGAGTAATCAGTCTATCCCCCAGTGATCATTCTAGGGAGCTTCACTGTGAGGATAATTCACAAACTAGGTCTTGAATTTGCTGGATCAGAAAATGTAGGAAGAATAACCAGGCATAAAAAACATAAAAAGCAAATACAAAGATGGTGCAAAGTTAAGCATGGCTTGAGAGTGAGTCCGAGGTGACGTATAGTGAGAGAAGAAATGGGAGAGTTGACAGACTATGTGATAAATGGCTTTGCACATGCAGAAAAAGGGTTTGGATCTTGACTGTTGATTTTGAATGGTCTGTTGTTTGTTTGCTCTTGTTTCTGCTTTCTATTCATTGTTTGGGGGCCCTGACCCCTTTAGGAATCTGCTAAAAGGAAGCTCAAGGCCCTCTCCCAAGAAAACATGTGCACATAGTCACTTTTACATATAACACATCCTTGAGCTTGGAACCGAAGCTACAAACCACTGATGAAGTTCACTAGAAGCTGTTGAAAGTTGTGGAGCAGGGAAGCAGCATGATCCAGAGTGTATCTTCAGAGAATGAACACCTGCAGGAATGTGCAGAATGTATTGGAAGAGATGGGACTCCTGTTAGGGAAAATAGGGATTCATTGCAAGGTTTCAGCTGAGAGAGGAAGGTGCAGAAAGTGACAGCAAATATTTGTTTTTAATCTGGCTCCAGCTTTGTATGTGTTGATCTGCCTTTTGAGAAAACTACGAGAGTCCAGTGGGTGAACTGTGCTGTCATTTTCTGATGTAGTGACTTCAGGTGTAAGTGCAACTTTGCAAGGAAGAATGAGGAATTCCATGGGCATGATGAGTTTATAGGTTGGGCCACTGCAGATAAGGGGCACCAGGTCAAAAGATAAATGAAAGTCAAAGATTCTTTTTCGATATTCTGGATGATGGTGTAGAGGTGGTAGATATGACACTGTGAGGGGGGGGTGGGATCTCATGGGCAAAAGAGCTTAAGTTAAGAAGGTGTCAGGCTGGATGCATCAGGCTCGAGGCTTGGTAGGGTGGGTATCCCCTGGCTCTTTCCTTAACTCTCTTGCGAAGCACTGTTCGCTGTTGGAACCAGGCTAGTGAATGCTCAAGCCACTGAGAGAGGGGCATTTCTCTCTGACAGTGAGAGCCTGCCCAAGGCTTTGAATCTGGTTGAGTAAAAGAATGGAGAAGATGGTAAATTTTAAGGAACCATTAGATGGATGTTGTTAGGTCACACTTGACGTTCAAGAAGTTCACAGGCCTCGCTTCTGTTTTGAGCTGTCTGAGGTTGGCTAAATTATCACCTCTTATCAGAAGTCCATCTCTGACACTGGTTGATACTTGCTACTTACCCTTCTGTGCCTACGTTTCTCCATCTATAAAATGGGAACAGACACACTTGCATCAAAGTGACAAGCAGAGGAAATGAGAAATCTATATAAAATACCTACCACGGTTCCTGTGATAAGAGCTATTTCATAAGTACTTTGGATGGAGACATCTTCATCTACCTCTTGCCTAAGATTTCCTAAGAAACCTTCTGGTTCTAACTAGCTGGTGAACAGGCTCCTCTGATTCTCACAGCTGAGGTTGCTTCCACCTATCTGGAAAAACAGGAATTTACAAACCTTTATTTTAGAACTGCATTTTGTATTTAGCTTTTTTTTTTCACAAATGACTTGTGGGAATGGGATGAAATGTAAGATTGTATTGTAGCCACTTTAGAAAGTTCGTTTTCTTCGGGAATTAAAATGCAATTATATTTTCTTGGACTGAGTACCTTTATTTAAGTGTCTAATGCAGTGACAGCTCAAATGTAGATTCCTGGACATGTATTATTTTCTTGAGACCCTCTGGAATTCCAGCTAAATCATGCTAATTAGACTCACTTAGGTTCATCGAAGTACCACTGATCTCTGTACTTCCAGATATTAAATGAAACTTTTTCTGGAGTATGTTTAAGTTAGAAGAGAGGATTTCACAACACCGACTAAACATTTTAAGTTTGGTGTACTCAAAGCACTGATGATCACATTTTCTTCTCTATTCTTATAACTGAAAGACTCTCAGCCATGTACTTCTCACTTGAATATTGATAAAGAGCCCAAATTTTAGGGAGAATTGGCAACTTGAATTAGAGAAGGGAGATCGGGGAGCAGAATTACAGTGTGTGATATGTTACTTCAACCCCTCAAGGGAGCTGTAATTAATGTATTCAAGGAAAACACTACAAGGAAACTAATTTAAAGCACATACTGAAACAATTTTCCTCCAACTTTCCAAAATAAATAAAGAGAAAAGAGATCACCATCAAACTTTGAGGAAGCATGAAGAATTCCAGCAGAAAGGAAATTTATTGAGAGACCAAGAAGGGGCTGGTAATAATAGCTGGTTAGAATGTGAAGTCTCTTTTAAATTTAGGCTTCCTCTACCATTTGTCAGAGCTGCATGGTCCCTGATCCATTCATTAAGCATTTCACATGCATGTCACTCTAATTATGGGTCAGTGTTTGGTTACAGCTCACTGGCTTTTTTTGCATCTTGGTAACTCAGTCCTTCACACCAGTTGAGAGCCACTAGCCTTTCCTTCCTTCCCTCCCCCTTCCCTGTTTTTTTAATCCTAAACCTCTTAGGTGGCCCCAGAGTTGAGAATGCCTTGTGACTGCATGTTACTTGATGTGAATGCTGTGAATTCCCTAGAGCACAGTCTTCCCAACTTTTTGTCTACAGCTCATAATAAGAAATTAACTAACCCAGTACACACATTCATATGGAATTGAAAACAAAGTTTCATGAAAAAAAGACTATATGTGACATGCTCTGATGCTTTTATTTATCTTCAACTCTATTTCGTTTGTTTAAAAAATGCAGGCCAAGGTAACTGAAGACCATTTCTTCCTCAGTTTCAATCACAGTGAATGTGCTTCACAAGAAGAGGTCTTCATCAGACCCATCTGTAACAAATCATTTGGGATCTCTGTTCCCGAACTTTACCCCAGACCCACTGCATCAGAGTCCATACTGGCTGGTTCCATAGTTTAACCAATTCCCTGGTATGACTTTAAAGTTCAAAAACCACCTCCAGATTATAACACATTAACACCATCTAGTCAAGGAAGGTATCTACTTTGCTAGTTGATTTTTTTTAAACTTTTTGGTGTACTATTCATAGCTAGAGCAAGGGCTCTGATCTTCGAATTCTTCCCTTATTCTTGCTGAACTAGGAGAATTCTAGGTCAGTCCAAAAGAAACCTAGAACGTCTAATAACAATAATAAGACAGGGTCTATTCTAAGCGCATTGTATGAATTAAGACTAAAAATAATGTTTTGTGGGCTGTATTTGTCACTGAGATTCTTAGGTTTTCCCACTAACCCACAGTGTGCTATAAGAAAATTAATTAGGGGTAATTTGGTCTCATCTCCGACGGTGCGCCTCACCCTTGGCTCTGGTGACTTGATAATGACAATTGTTCCACTCGTCCCTCAGCTTTAAGGAGGGGGAGGGAGGCAGCTGTTGCTCTAACCTTGATGCATTGTCTCCTGTTAGGCTCCATCACTTTTGTTACCCGAGTCTTCAGATATTTTAAAAACAGCAAAGTCAACACGGAGTGATCATGGTATCATATAACAAGAGGTACTACAGATTACTAAATTCATTACATCCAAACATTCAAACAATACTAGCAATGCACAATACAAAGGGATAATTTAAAGAATATGTTCAGAGCTAAATGGCCTTCAAAAGTCATTACTAAGGAAATGTTGCCAAGTTGCCTGTTGGGGCATGCCAGCCAGTCTTCAAGGGAATTCTGTAGCATTTCCCCTGCATCATATGCCAATGCAAGGAAAGACCAATAGAGAGGAGATTAATCCCAGGGGCTAATGTTAGAGGATACACCCCTGAAGGTGAGCTGTGATCATTGGACAAGCAAAGTGGAGGCACAGAAGGATCAAAATATGTGAAAGGTGATGGTGTCTTCAAGAGCCAGTACTGGGTGAAGGGAGAGATAATGTGGGGTGAGACAAGGGAAGACAAAATCGAGGTGCACAGTTTTTTACAAGCTTATAAATTAAGGTTTGCTGTCCTCTCACCTCTACACTCGGCTGTTTTTAGAGGAGACCTGTCAGGATCTCACCATGGGAGCTGCATCCATTCTCCCAAGTAAACAAACTTGCCCGAGGCATAGTCCAGCTCCGCAGATGGCTTGGAACTTGTAGATGGCTCCAGCACAAAGTATCTAGGGCTACTCAGCAGGGTGGGAGGCCAGATCCTCCCTCTGATCTATGGCCCAGTACAGTTAGAAAATAAAGATGAAAGTGAGGGCTGGAAGGTTGTGATAGCCATGAGAGTAAATGTTGTGTGTGTGTGTGTGTGTGTGTGTGTGTGTGTGTGTGTGTGTGTGTATGTGTGTGTGTTAGTATATACATGCATGTGTGCATGCACCTAAGTATGTTTTGTGTGTTTATGATGGAATGATCTATGTTTAAGCCAAGAAACTAATATAAAAATTAGATGCAAAAAATGTAAGGTCATTTTATTATTTTTTTCTTGCTGTTTTCCACCTGCCTCATGTTTTTTCTAGTCTCAAACCATCAGACTTTTAGTTATGATGGTGTAGGCTGTCCTAAAATGTGCCACTTTGGCATATTGATTATTTTAAAGTTTTAAGAAACATCTAGTATGAAAAGGACACTCTGGCCCTCCCTTGTTCTCTTGAAAGCAGAATAAATCTCCCATGTGAAAGGTATCCTCCTTGTATCAGGAGGTAAAGAGAAATACTAATCACCAGAGAAAGGAAATTCAGGGCTAAGAAGGCTATATAAACAACCTTGTTAATTTTTCACTAATTTACTACCTCAAGCCCAAACTTCTTTGTATCAATTCTTCACAAATTGATTATTCCTGTCTAAAAGGTATAAATAAAACTTCCAATTGGGTCTCATATTTTAATGGGCTTCTGTACATATGAACTTAAATTTCTTTTTCTCCTATTACTCTGTCTTATGTCAATTTAATTACTAGACAACCAAAGAACCTTAAAGCAAAGAAGGGGAATATTTTCTTCCCCTCCAATTACTGTGGTTATTATAATGCTTAAAGAAATAGCCATTTGTGTATGGACCATAGTTTGTACATAGAGGTTTCTAAAATCCCTAATTATGTACTATTTTTAACTTTTCTTAACATAGAAAACATTTTCATATGAGAGACTAACCCTCAATGTACTTCTCCATCCGCCTCACATGTTAGACTCTTTAATTCATAGCGTGTTTCTTCATGTTTATTTATAATACCTGTAATGTAACCTTATCATATTCAGTCCTGATAGAATGCTCAGAGTCGATATCAAGAGCCATCTTGGGGAAGAATACCATAGGATTCAGTACCTAAGTATAGTTTGCCCCCACGCCTCCTTGAACCATAGTTCCAAGCGTCTGTTAAGTGGTGCTAGAATCATTTCCTTTTGTCTGCCTGCAAATGTCTCAGACTCTAAGCAATTTGCAGCCTTCCTCACATAAGAAGCATTGCTGAAAGGAAATTCCCCAGGCCTAGCCCTTCTGCGTATCATCGCTGCGGCTCTGAATCGCTCAATCTTTGTTGCCGGAGCAAGGGAAGCAGTTGTATTTTCAGTTCCTTCGCTCAGTGGAAACATGCTGGGAATTTGGTGGTATAACTAATCTCAACTGGAGTGTTTAATTCCTGCCACAGAGTTGAGGAGAACATCATGAAGGTACATGTTATTCAAAATTATCCTGTTAAACAGCAGTAGGGAAGCAACCTGCTCACTGTGTCAGGGTCCCTCAGAATGTTCAGTGTGTGGTGATAACATGTGTTTAGGCTGATTTAAACAATGTTTGCAAAATTCAAAACATAGAACTCTATAGATCATAGGGGCCATAGAAACTGGCCTTGTAAGTAAGTCAGAAAAAGAGTTATGTAAGGACTTTGGGGATAAGAGAAATAAAGCACCATCCAAATGAGGGAAGACTTTGCCTTGACAAAAGGGTCTCCTAATAAGCCATAAAAAAAGGAGTAATAGGTCCATCCACACATTTCAGTATTTGAAGAGTTTCAGACTAACTACGGAGTTAACAGCTATAGCACTTTCATTTTTATAAGAATTTATCTATAAAAATAAAAGGGCATGTACTTTCTCTAAATCTATATGATAGTTGGTCTTAAAAAATGTAGCTGCTCTTCATTTTTTGCTGGCATAAGCTGTCCAACTCAACCATGCCATCACATTCATCCCAAAATTAATTCTCCTAGTGCATGCCATATTTCATGTTGTATTGGCTGCTTTTGCACATTCTGAAGAAAACAGGGAATTTAATGTTTTTTTCTTTTCAAACATAATTTCTGTATACATGTGATAGGGAAATATAGGATGTTATATTCTCAGAAAATCAAATCAAAATGACAATAGATATGCTAATTTCTGATTTTTAAAGAAAATTCCTATTTTACATAATATGGGCATTAGGGGACATGATTAGATTAAGGTATTGTGTTTGAAAATATCTTTCTATGCTTTATAACCATAAAGCAATGAGACTGTGTTTTTGCAGAAAGTCTTACTGCAAACAGGTGTACATGTTTGTATGCAACTTGTATATTTCACTTTAGGAAGTTATAGCAATAAAGTAAAATTGAATTTGGACCCAGCCCTTAAGAGTTTCAGTAAAGTGCCTATGTGCAAACGTAAGACATGTCCATGATATCAGCAGAGATGCCAGTGGCATTTCTGGTGTCTTCAAAAGATTGCCACCAACTGAATTAATGTGTTAAAATGGCGACTCCAAATAAGAGAAATGTGAGAAGTTGAAGGAACAGAAACTATTTGGGGTAGGTGATTTGAATGTCTTCCAAAACCTTCCAGAAGCATTAAGCTCAGGCTCAGCCCTTTATCTTTGACAAATACCACATCATGTATCTGCTCGTTATTTCGTAATCCTGTTGCTCCTGTCAGCTTGCTAAATGGAACTCTGGCTTCAGCTGGGAGATGATAATGTGGTGATCTCTGGACTCCACTTGCCTCGTCTTGCAGAGGGGCAGCTGTGCTGGACTGAGTGAGGCGGCTGGTGCCGAGGGTAACCCCTGGCAACTGGGCCCACAGATTGAAAATGTTCTTTTCAGATCTTTAGATTGGAACTTGAGCTTTACTTTTAAAAGTTTTATGTCCACAGTATGGATCACAAAATGAATTACTAAACCAATTGCTTTGGGAGCTTCCAAGCCATGATATTAAGCTGGCTGGGAGTCATCATTCTTGATGCAACTCAAGGAGGAGCTTCAGAAATCTTGTCATCAGAGGAGTTTGGGCAAACCCCAATGTGTAAGTCTGCAGACTCACGGTAAATAGCTCTTATTTATCAGCAGTAAGTGAGCTAAAACATATTTAATTTCAAGAAATAAAAAGAGCTGTGTAGTCTCAAATTCTGGCTTCTTTCCAATTAATCAGGGGGAAAGCGTACCCCACTTATAGAATTGTTTGGTCTCCAAGAGAAATATTTATAGTGCAAATGCAAAATATAAATTATTTTCTCTTTTGAGGTCCCCCATCCTGCAGTGCCATTTTTATCCTCCTACCAGAATACAAAGAAAAATAACCAGAGGCAGCATCATAGAATATGGGGTTATTCCTCCCAGGTGCTTCAGATTTCCTCTGTCTTTTCTAGTCGGGGGCTGAACAGAACAGTCAGACTCTCCTTTTACAGGGCTCCTTGCATACTAAGTCCTGATAAAATGAAGGTGTTTTAGACCCCCAAAGCCTCAGAACTCTGAAATGCCCATGTGTGGGGGTTGAGGGTGGGGTGTTGAAGAGATGTAAAATTCATAGTTAAAAACATGAATTTTGAGAAAAACAGACCTATCTCGGAATGGGGTTCCACCAGTTACAGTCAGTGCAGCCTAAGCAGGGCCCTTGCCTTCTGGCCCTCTGCTTGTCCCTTTGTGCAACAAACATGTCACATCTACTCACGAGATGGTTGGGAATGTCATAGAATGAGATACCTTTGGGGGTGAAGTGTACTCATGTCTGTAACTTTGAAGTGGCTAAAAATAAAATAGACAAATGGTACATAGATGGCTAAATAATTGATGAGTCAAAAAACAAATAGAGAAAAATGCTAACAATTGTAAATATAGGTGGTGGTGGGTGTTTGAGTGTTTTTATGTATTTCTTTCAACTTTGTGTCTGAAAACATTTAATCAGGAGAAAGGGATTTAGAAGGGCGTGTCCTTTCAATGTAATTACAATTTTTATGCTCATATTTATAGTTACACCCCAAAATGTAGTCACATGGCCATACCCAACCTCCAGGAAGACCTGAAAAATGTTTTTCTTCTTTTTTTTTTCATAGACCACTGTGAACCTAGCTAACGTTTAGAGGTTTATTTCTAAGGAAGAAGGGGAGGAGAAATATTGGAGAGAAGTAGGGTCTCAGTCAGTCATGCAAACATAGCTGCTCATTGGCACACCCATGCTAAATAATAAATGGTAGCCATAACCATTAAGGAAGGAAAAGAATGGCTGCCACTTCTTTACCCCAGGGTGGAGTGCTCTCCCAAGTCTCCTCAGCTTTTCCTGATGGCCCAGTGGCCCTGGTTCTTCCATGCCTTTGCAGCCTGTTTTGCATTTCTGTGGCAGTGTTTTACTCCACCCTCCATTGTGTATCCTTGATTTTTTCCAGGACCCCTCTCTGCAGGGCTTGACGTTAACTTTTATATGACATGGGGGTCTCTATTCTTCCATGTATTTAAGCTAAAAAATGCTTCCTTATGGGAGGATTTTCTTAAAAGTCTCCAATGTTGTTAACCTTTTGAAACCACTGCTGAATGAAGACAGCTGATTGCTGCATTATGGGTCCCAGATGAGGGAGTTCTGATGTTATGGTTCCTCGGCATCACCTCCTGGGTGGACATTCACTATGAGGCGATACAAGGAGGGCCCTCTGATAGAGCAGGGAATCGGCCCTTGATTTCCATTCAGGGAATTCCCTCCACCTGCTGTGGCAGAAGGCTGTCAGCAAGCAGTACAGAAACCTGAGGACAAGCAAAGATTACAGAATGGGCAGTGGTGAAAGTTCCTCCTAAACATCCTAACAAAACCAAAACTAACCCTACAAACATACTTGGGGATGAGTAGCTCACGACAGAGAAGAAGAACCAGGACAGGCTGTTGTCTAGAAAGCCCAAAGAAAAATCATCCCAGAAAGACTGGTCAACATATATTGAATGTCCAGCAGCTAAGGCAAAAAGGACTGGTCACTGTCCTTTAGTGATTGGTGATTTTCACAAAAGGCTGGTCCAGGGATGCAGTGAGAGTGGAAGTCAAACTCTGGCACGACGAAGATGACAGAGAGGCAGGGAAGAGAAAACAGCAACCATGAAGGGTGTCAGCAGCAAAAGGGAGGAGAGGGTGGCAGTCATAGGGAGAATGTGAGGCCTGGGGGGGATTTCTATGATGAGAAAGACTTGATGAGTATGATCAAATTGCTGAGAAGGAACTGGAAAAGAGGCAGACGTTAACAACGTGGATGAGAGGAAGTAACCGCTAGAGAGAGGTTGCTTGGAAGGGAAGAGGAGGTAGAATCTGATCACCCAGAGGAGGGACTGGCCTTCGGGAAGAGGAGTCCTCTTACATTGTGACGGGAGGGTGGGGTTATGTCATAGTTTGGCTGCAGTTCAGCCAGTTGACTAGAATTGTTACTTCCTTTATTCAGTTAATGAATATGTTTCCCTGAAGTCAGTCCGTAGCCACATCCCATCAGCTCTTTCTATGACACTACTGTGTTTTCCTGGAGTTGATCAGCGACCCCCAAACATTTTCTTTAAAGTGTCCCTACTAAACAATGCCTTCTCTGCCCCATAGTTAGGCTTTCTGAAACCAAGTCCAGGTCCTAGCATTTATTTCCATCAAATGTCATTCTAAAATCTGGGTCTGGTTTCCAATTTGTCAAGATCTTTTTGTATTTTAAATCATCTCATAACATACTGCTGATGTATTTCAGCCTTGTGTCACCCACACATTAAAATATCAGCTGTATGTATCTTCATCCAAAGAACTGTCTTTAGCTTTATTTTATTTTTATTTCATCAACCACCCTGCCCTGGCTGCCCTCTCATAGAGACTCAAGGGAAGAAGAATTAGACTGGATGCTTTGATGATAACTGATAAAGCTTCCCATCCCGAGTAGTCCTCCCAGATTGGATTAGGTAGATTCATTTGTGGTTTGCAGTGTTTATGTTTTAGGGAGACAGGGATGTGAAAACTCTCACTCTCTCTGTGTTCATTCTCACAAATAGATGGGTACTGTCACTTCTCAAGGCTTGTCCATCTGGAATGCATCACAAACACATTGCTGGGAAAGTAAAAGTTCCAGAAAGAGCCTTATTTTTCCCTGGAACTGTGAAATCAAGTGGTCTAGTTTCTTCCATGTTGTTGTAAATTCACAAGAGTGTAATATAAGCTACATTTTAACCATTTGGGATAGTTTATGATTGAATAATGCTTCCTGCCAGACATGTTTTCCCTCTATTTATCACTTACTTTTCTGTCTAATTTCAGCAACAGCAATTGCTGATTATGGAAATGACTCCAATTGTTCAACCCCTCATAACCACATTTAGTCACCCAAAGCAATCTATCTGCTACTTTCAAAAGCTGTTAAACAAACAAGCAATCTATTCCCGCTTGTTGCAAGCAGCCAAGGAATTCAGCCATGTTTTCTGCTCCTTGCACTGCTTTGGAACCATAAGTGCCTCTTATAACGAATCAAAATTGGCTTGTTTCTACCTACTGCCTTTCCAATCAGTAATTTGCCTCAGTGGGCTCAGTTCAAAGCAGGCACTCACATTCTTTAGACTATTTGTCAGTCTTCCAGGAAATCAAGAACAACAAAAAAACAAACACTGGCCCTAAATTAAACCAGGTAGGAAGAAACTTCAATGAATGATGAAGCCAAATAACAAAAATGGTCAGGGAAAATAAATAGAAAATATTCCAAGGTTCCACCTCCCTGGCCCCAGGAACCCCTCCTTTATCTTTCTTTCCTACAAGAAATCAAAGCATCTCCCGAGAACAAATATTAGTAGCCAACTTCCAGACTTGCACAGAACCGGCTGGATCTCCCTCCGGTCACTCTGCAACCAGCAGGTGAGCACCCCTGCCATGGCTGCAGGCAGGCATTTCCCGTGATCTCTCTGCATCTCACACAGCCAGCATCCCTGCAGAAACCTCTTCCCTTTGCTGAAGGAAGGGAGATGATTAACTCCCTTTTGACTTAACTCCAGCTTGGCTCCACGGCAACGACCCGTGCTGGGACAGAGACGGCACTGGCAGCCTTCCTTGAAAGCCTGGTAGTTTTTCTTCTGTGTGACCTGCTCACCTTTCTCATGTTCCAGGCTTAAAAATACCGGTCAAGTCTTTAATTCAGCTTACCTTTGAGAATACCCAGAGAACAGTTCAGGGCTCAACAGGATACTACTGAGCGGCTAGTGTCAATCGTTATGCACACACTCCGAATAGAAAACAGAGGTGTTCCTTGGTGAGTCTGATTTTATCTAGTAGTGTTTCCTAAATATAAGTAGGCTAGAGAGTGTACTTTTCTGAATATCCTTTAACTAGATACGTTTCAAGGTTTATTATTTATTTTTTCATTTTAGTTTCATTGAAACTTACTTGCTCAGGTTTTAAGAGTGATCTCTCATCTCTTTCTTAACTTTCGTTCACACTGAAGATGGGACTTTTTCAAGGTATTCACAGATTTAGATTATATGAGGTGTTTGCGATTCATATGACATATGCAGGTGTGTGTTTCTCCAGTTACATTCTAGTGTAGTCCTTCCGCGTGTTGCAGTGGTTGTATGCAGTGACGGTGATGCTGCGTGTATTTAATGTTTCTACCATTTCCTCTAACTCTTGAACTTGTTCTAGAATAAAATTACAGTGTAATGAATGCAACTGATAAAAACAGAGGGGTTATGTGTAACCAGAAAATGGGGAAATCACTCTGTTCTTTTGTGGCATGATATTTTATAGTTCTTCCACACTTATACCTTAGAAGAGTCACTTGTTCTTTAGGTTTAAAATTAATAAACTTTCAACAAACTTCATTTCTTTTAAAATCCTTAAGAGCAAGAACCCCATATTGTGCCACTCCCTTGAGGGCAATAAACGTGAAATAGAGAATACAATTTTTCCACAGTTTTAAAAAGAACATAGCTAATCATCCCTTACAACTATTAACTATTTTATATAACATATAGGAACTTTTAATTTTTAATATTGATGAATTAAATCTGTACTGCTGCATGGATTCCTAGTCTATTTGATCTGTGTATTGGGTGTTGAAGGAGCATACTGGCATTAGAGGCAAGGCAGTTATTTCCCATGAGATTTTAAAAGTCCATTTCTGTATTATGTATTTCAATCTACTGAAAATTAGATCTACTCTATTTAGATTTGGCATCCAACACTTGTTGGCCATGACATGTGGTGTAATTTTAAACTGTTCATGTATAGTTAGAAGGAGATTGATTTACAGCAGTCTTTGCCTGAGTCAAGCACACTTTAAACTAATTCCTATTGATCCAGAAATATTTAAGATAGGTTTTGAAAGTTCTCAACAACAGAGAGCTTTGGATACATTTGAGCCATTTTGCTAAGGGCTGTTGTCACGTATACAAAAGCATGAAGCTGTTAATGCTTGCCCTTCTTTCCTTCTCATCTTTGTTAGTCGCTGCATACCTAAAGACTAATTCCTGCTCCAGATGCTGTGATGTGTGTCCAGATATTCTGAATATATGCTGTTTGCAAATGGCAACATAAGTAGCATATCCAGAACATTGTACAGCCTGGGACTTTACCATTAAGGCTAAGACATATTTAGTGTCATGGATAATCTTTTGGTGAATTGTAACCAAGATGCAGTTTAGGGAATGGCAACAGGCAGAGCAAAATGCCTCATAAAACAGCCAAATGAAGAAATTATTTATCCCCGTATTTCCATATTAGCATATACTGTGTACTATAAATTGAATTCCCTGTGAGTGTATAATCACTGTGTGTAGAGTTTATAAGGATGGGTAATATTGCCTATACATTATTTAAGAATACCAAATTACATCAGATTCTTTAACCAAGTCTTTTAGTGTCAGAAGGAGTAGTTCTGATTGTTTTCTGACTTCAGGGCAGCTTTGTCAGAACCATTCAACTTGTAATTCGGAATACCTGGGTTCCAGGTTCTAACAATGTCTACATCTACCCTGTGACATCGGACAAATCTCCCGATCTCTCCTAATCTTTAATTATCCCCAGCCTATCAATTCATAGTACTGAAGATAGCTGATTCTAACTATCCTTGCGCTTTGCCAAAAAAAAGATGCTTTATACATGGTCTAGGACTATTTGTTTTTCCACTTTTCCCCCCAAATCTCATAACTCTCTTAGATGTATAGTCCACCCATCCTTCTTTCCTTTCTTCCTTTTTTTTTCTTTTGTCTTCTTTTATTTTCTTTGTTCTTTCTTTTAACTCCTAGGTATTCCTAGAGTAATTAGAGAGAGAAAAATACATGGCTTATTCGCCATCTCTAATGAACACAAGCATATCTAAGTAATACTCCTATATGCAAGTCAAAGAATACTCTATAACTCATTAAATCAGTTTTTATATTTCAAATTATTTTCTCAGTACATCTAGAAAACAGTGGCATCTGCCCTTATATACTTCTGGATGCTGCAAAAATATGCTGCTGGACTGTTGTTGAATCTTTATTTTTTATGGTGCTTTATGACCATTGAATCTATAGCTTCCTTTGAGCTCCAGATGACAACACATTGGTATCCAGAGTAGAAATGACAAGTGACTAGAACTAATTTTTATTATCTTGGATGGTACTGGACTAAGGAAATTATCCATCTGGGCTAGGTAATCTGTCTTTCTGGAAAATCACTAAACTACATTCCTATTAACACAGTCACTGAGATAATTTCCTTTTATTGAATAATTTCCTCATTCAGTAAGGATTTTAAAAGCCTGGGGGTATTTTAAGCATATGGTTTAGGGATATCATTTTAAAACATGAACTGTTCAACTGTATCAACAGAATTTCAATACAACTTACGTAAAAGAGTTACTTCCTAAGTGTTACAAATATAAGCAGGATATTTCTATAAGAGAGCAGGTTATTTCTACAAAAGCTTTTGCTTTTGAGTTAAAGTTAGAAGCTGGGGGTTAAAAGCTTTTCCTCATCGCTGCCCGATGGCTCTGGTGCGTCCCTTCTCAGCTGCCAACCTGCAGTTCTCTCTGTTGACACGGCTGATTGCTCCCCCACATGAAATAATTTCCTTGCTTGGATTCCTCCTGCCTCACTGACTGTTCCTTTCCAATCTCTTTTGGGGGTTCCTGCTTGTGTCGCTTCCCCCTTAATATTGAAGAGCCCTAGGGTTCAATCCTTGAATTTCTATCTATCAACATTCATTGTAGCAATTTCAGAGACTCAAGGCTTTATATGCAAATAAATCACAAATTTGCATCCCATCCCAGATCGACCCTCTGAAGTACAGACTTGTACATCCAACTGCCTACTCGATATCTTCGCTTGGATTTCTATGAAGTATCTTACATATATCATCTCCAAAATAGAATTTCTTATTTAGTATTATACTGAGTCCCCCAAAATGTGTATATACATACTTTCTCCCCAGCTTTTCTCATGTTAATTCAGGGCAACCCCATCCTTCCATCCTTCAGGCCAAAGTCTTTGGTGTATTCCTTGGCTATCCTCTTTGTTTTCGTGTTCCGTCTCCCATAAAACCTTGTCGACTGTACCTTAAAATATACACAATATATGACCATTACTCACTCACATCACTTTACTTCCTTCAGTCTGGTCCAGTCATCATGATCACCAGCATCTCTCACTTAGTTTACTGTTGCATTCTCCCAATTTCCCCCCTGCTTCAGGTCTTACCCTCCCACTGGTTACTCTCATCATTGCAGTGGGAGCAAATCTTTGAAAAACGTAAGTCAGATCACATCACTCTTCTGCTTCCAACCCTCTATTGACTCCTATTCTCATTGGAGTAAAGTCAAGTCCTTACAAAGTCCACAAGGCCCTGCCCCATCTCCTGCTGTTTTTCCTCATCACCCACTCCTCTCCAGCTTCATAGGTTTTCTTACTCTTCCCTCACCCGGAAATCTTTCTCTCCTGCCCCCACTTTCTTCAGTTTCTACATAAAAGTCACCACTGTAAGGATGGCCATCCATAACCACCCTACCTGAAATAACAAAACACTCCATGTTCATCTTTATTTTTTCTATGCCTTATTGCCATCACACATACCCCACACAAACATTGCTTAATTTGTTTATTTTCCATCTCTCCCACTTTAGGAGGTGTGCTTTATGAGAGCAGGGATTTGTCTGTCATGTTCATATATATCCTCTAGAATATAGCAAGCGGTCAATAACTATTATTTGAAATAATTAATAAATTGCCATGGTAAATGGCATTCTCCCGAAGACTGATATGATAACTTAGGCCAGTAGTTCCTTTTCTATTGATCCTTTTGCTTTTTGCCCCCTGCCTTCCCACTCCCATTTCATTTGGAGATACGAATTATAGAAAACCTGGCAGAAAATAAATGATCTGAAGCATCAGAGCCAAGGAGGAGGGAGATGATGGTCTCAGGCAGAGCCAACTCTGAAGAGGCAACTGCTTTCAATTTGCCATAGAATGCCTGAAAATTCTCCAAGATGTGATATTAACTCAAAGCTCTCCAGGAGGTAGGAATATCTGAGAATTATCTTTAACTCTAGGATAGGCTCAAACAATGTGATTTTGTTTTTCCCTCGCATACTTTCTCCAGGGGTCTACTTTGTCAAAATATCCAGGATGGGCGAGTGCATGGGGTGCCAAGACCATTCTGAATCACAGACCATCTGCCTCAGGATGTCCTGGGCTGGGGAAGAAAAAGAAAAATCTCCCATAAAAGTAGAAAATGAGTCATCTTATATTTCTCTGCATTATTTTCATCAGTGCTCAGTCCTAAAAGAGATGATGACTGTTGGCCATGAACAAAAGGAAGTTTCAATTTATGAGCATCCTTCCTGGGTCATTTAGGCCATACATATTTTCTGACCTAACAAACTGATTTCCTATAGAGTGTATCTCTTAACTGCTATAAGTTTTTCTTTTTAAATTAGGCCAAGGCTGTTTTCACTTGTTATAAATTGCTTTATAGTCAAATCAGGATTTTTTTTTAATATTGAGAATATGATATACAACCATAAAAATTCTACTATATGGAGGTAGAGCTAAATGCCACACATTTAAAGAGTTGAAGCAGTACCACAGGAATAGAAGAGTGATGTGATCATGAACTAGGGAAGGGCAGATGAGAGCATTTATCAAGAACGTTTTTGGAGATAAACACACTCAGTAATCACCCTTACATATGTAGTTGTTAGTACTTTGTTCAGAGTCAGAGCACTCTAGGCATAGGGACCCAACATGCAAGCACATACCTGTTGGCGCTGTCTCTTCATCCTCCTTTAAGTGACATTAACACCTGGACTGCGATATCGGAGACCCAGTCTCTGATCTGAAGAGACACAGGTGAAAGCAAAAATACTGCTATTTTTCTATTATCCATTCCATTCTCTCTTGTCATAATCATTAAAACACATATGAAAAACATAGGGAAAATGAAAGGACACCTATAAATCTAATAAGCATCATCGCCCTGGAATATGCTTAGAATTTCCAATTGCCTTGCCTTCTCAAATCTCTCCTTCTGTATCTACTGTGTTGGCATAATTTTTTTTTCTTATTCATTTCTCATGAGGCAGGTGGTTGGAACAAGGCAATGCTTGTCTTTTATGGGCATCTTTAGGATCTGTTTCCATATTCTGCATTCATCAGAAGATAATCTTTTCTGGGATTCTCCTTTTGTCCTTTTGATATATGGGAGGTAAAAGTTCTGGTTGAACTTATGCTCATTTCCAAATGCTTTCTTTATACTTTTTATTCTTCTGCAATAGAACATCATGGTGCTATTGGAGTAATAAATCCAGGAAAAAGAAGACTCACTTTACTTACTTACTGCTCCAGACTGATCTTAGCTTCAGAAAATTAGCCTCACATAGGGGTCACACATAACGATTACTTTATCCACTGTGTCTGATCACCAGGATGTGTTCTGTAATCAAAGTCCAGGACATTTTCTGAAGGCATGACTTAATCATCAAAGTGCCAGATTTTAAAAGGCCAGTACATGTCCCTGTCTGCATCCATTGGTTCTGCATGAGTCATTATCTTTACAAAGGCAAATGACATTTCGCCTCTTGAAAGTTGGCAGGATATACATAGAAGGCTTAACTGTAAGGCCTTCTGCCCATGAGATTCTTGAGCTATTGTATTCCGCAGAATCCCTGGTCATTCATAGATTTGTGTGATTCATAGTATGGAATGTGCTTTGCCAATCTTCCTTCTACAGAGTGTGATAATATTCTCTGTTCTGTCCACATACCTTTAACACTTATTTTACAGCAATATTTACATTTGAATACATACTCTAAATTATATTCCCTTAACAAGATGTCTTGTTGTACATTATTAGAGGAGATGCAAAGGGAGAGTTACAAGACAAGATTTATCAATTACCTGATTCACAGGGACTTAAAAAACATGTTCTTTACAGCTCTGGTGTGTCTAATGGAAATGACTTTGGAGACAGGTCTTGGATTCCAGTCTTATCTCTGCAGTATGCTAATGAATTTGGGCAAATTATTTGGCTCTTCACATGGTTCTTGACAACATGAAACAACATATCTGAATCAATAAGGCACTTGGGGACAAGTAGCCTCTAGGTGGTTACTTAAGTTTTCTTTGTCCCACTATTTCCTGTCCTGACCTGTACTATTCCACCTGAATTCAGAGTTTTCTACAGGGAGTACTGGAGCATTTCTCACCATTTTTGATAATTGACGAGTGTTTGAAGCAGATTATATAAAATTAGGAAGCAGTATGTTTGATTTCTCCTGCAGCCCCTCAAAATACACGAAAAAGTCAAACCCAGTGTAGCCATGCCAGAAAGATTACTTGAATGAATAGAAATGAGAGTGAAATATTACAAGGGGCTGAAACTGGAGCCAACCCAGAGTGTTAGATATGATTTCAAGTCTTCCAATTGACACAAATATTTTTTCCTTAGTGGGCAAAAAACTCTAGCTTGCTGTGTTTTGTGTCCTCTGTATGTGGGCTAGAAAAGGGGGGGAAATCACCAAGCCAATGGCTGTTGATAGAAGTTTACTTGAAAAGTTCTGAATGTTGAAAAATTAACGTCACAGGTTTACCAGATTGGTGATAATTATATAGGGCTTTTTGTGATTCCCGTGAATGTGGGTCTTAACAAAATACGTACATTTATTGTCAGTTCACCCTTTGAATTACTGTGGAAGAGAAACATCTAATGTTCAATTTATTGTTGATGAAGGTATATATATATATATATATTATATATATATATACACACATATATATAATATATAATAATTTTCAGTAGAATCTTGCTGTCTTCTACCCATTTAAAATGTTCTTAAGATATATGGAGAGTGGATCTTAAGAAACCCAATTGTCTTCTCTAAAAGCTTTGTTCAAAGTAAAAGGAAAAAATTTAAGTTGTTACAGCTGGTCATGCTAGATGATGGAGGTTCAAGAAGGAGAGAAAAGAAGACTAGAGCACAGACAGAATATCAGCACATTCCTGGTCACACACTACAGACCTTATTCTGCTTAGTTAAAGCAAAGAACAAAACAATCAAAGCTGACATAACATGAAAAAAATGCTCAACCATAACACTGGACCGTTCTGGCAGGAGCACCAGTGCCAGCAGTGCCCACATTTTGGTACATAAGACATCAAAGTCGAAGTGCCAGAAACTCTGCTGTGAGTCCTCAGAAGAACCAGAGGCTCTGCCACCATGCTCTCCCAAAGAGCCGTCCTTTCATGCAGCTGATACTTGACGCTGCCTGCTCTCGTCTTCAAGGCTCCCACAATGGAATTTGCCTGGGGATCCATGTGACATGCCAGCCCCAAGGGAACTTGGATAATATGGTTTCAGCTCTTTACTCTTTATAGATTAGCTATGAATGTAAGTGAGAAAGTAAGGTGGAATGGATGCTTATTAGTATCTGCCACTATGGGATTGGGCTGAGAAGTATTTCATGTGTTGCGATTATCTATGCACTTGACTATCATTCAGTGTCTTAAAAAATGTAAGCACATCTAGACAGAACTGAGACTGACTAAGTCAGCGATCTGTAAGGACCAACTACTTTTCCTTGGCTTTCTCCACTCTTTATCTTGGATACTAGAGTTTTGACTCACCTGTCTAAAACTCATACTAGAGTTTTGATTCTAGGTAAGGACTCACCTGTCCAGAAATCCATGGGGAGCCGTATCTTGTGTAAGGCATTTTGTAATTCAGAGCTTCATGAAGATGGTAAAAGTATTAGTTAGGAATGAATGAACCATTCCTTTGGAATAAGAACTATGTGCTTTGTATTTCATAATAATTTAACTGTAAATACACAAAACAGACGCTAGTGAGCATAACTAAGGTCCGATATTAAAGTCTAGCTCCACTTCACTAAGGAATGGCTGAAGGACTATTGCCATTTTGTTCTGTTCTAGACACAACCCTGTCCAAGTTCTGTAAATCTGTTTCTAAATGTTGGCTGTTTTTACTATACATTGGCCTGTGTAAGAAGATCACGTTCTTTTTTCCAGGCTCTTTATTACTATTTGCAGAAAATAATTGCTCTTTTCTTGTGCACTTGATCAAAATTCTCTTTGAAATACTCAGATTGTGTCATGAGATGTAGTCGACTCTGCAAAATGCTGGTAATCAACTTTACTTGGGGACCCAGGAATGGCTGGGTAGGGCAGTTGCCCCCAGGTCCTTTTAATCTAAGTATCTTCTTATGCAGTGTGTTGGCACCTGTGACACCCTAAAGAAAATTTGGATTTCCTAGGTTGAGGAGAATCATGGATGTTTCGGTCATGCATCTTGCCTACCTGTGGCAGGAGCTCAGAGGTGCTGCTACTTCACAGTTTTATGCCCATCATCCCCGCAGATCCGGAGGCATTTTGGCTGTTTTGACAGTGTAGGTGCCCAATTAGCATTCTACCATCCTTAGAAGCTCACAGACTTGCCAAGTAATCAAACCCTAAAAACCCTGGTAATTCATCTACCTAAATGTTTCTATTCATTTGTAAACAAACTTGTAAAGCATTAAAAATTAAAAAAATAAAAAAAGTTTGTAGAGATGCATACATCATTAATTATTATTTAGAATTTAGTAAGAATAAAAGCATTAAACAGTAATGAATTGAAAGATATTTTTAGTTTTCTGAAAGGTGTATAAAGGTAACCTAATCTAATTTTTAGGAAACAAAAGTGATTTGCTAGGTTGTATCAAAGCTAAGATTAAAACTCAGGTCCCCTGGCTGCCTGGCTGAGAATGTATCAAAATGCTTAACACCAAAGCATGGGCCCTAAACTTTCACCATCCTGTGTGAAACACACACATCATGCCTCATGCCAGGAGGGGACTCCTCTGAGGGCTGTCTATATGAAAAAATCAGCATACAGTATGGGCCACATTCTCAAGCCCCCTCCTCTCAATTCCACCAGAGGCTCTCCATTCTGTGACAAAACTGGACTTAAAGTATGCATGATAAGTGATACCAGCCTTCTTTTCACATCTGAAAATGCCATAATACGATTTTTTCTCAAGAAAGTTTGTGATCAGTTTTGGGGGCTTCATAAAAGGTTTTAAGTGAACTTCAAATAATTTTAAAGAAGTAAAACATAAATGAATAAATACATTCTGCATAGCTTCCAATGACTTATTAAGTGCTCCCTATTGAAAACCCCAATAACTGAGCAAACTGTTAACAATCCAGGGCCTTACCTGGCAGGACATAAGGGAAGCAGAGTGGAGGAAGTTCCAGGGACCAGTGCTGCCTAGGATTCTGGGAAGGAGAGGACCTGGCTTTGGCACAACCCTTACACGACCTTCCTCACTTCCTTGAGAGAAGGGAGTTGCTGGGAGTTCTCGTCAAGGGCTCTGCACATATTGCCCACCGCATAGACTTTTAAATTTAGAACCACTGTTCCAGCAGACTGAAATGAGCTGAAGGATCAGCCATGACACTGACTTTCAGCGAAGCAGGAGACGTTCCCTGGGCACAGGAGAGTGAAAACCTAACCATTAGCCTTCCCGGGTCACTTACCCCTTCTCTCCATGGCTACATCTTCTCCTTCGCTCCCTGCTGGTGCATCACAGAAAACTTTTAAAAACTTATCTGTCTTTCTTCTTTGAACATAGGTGTCCATACATCTCCATTCCATATATTCTCAAATTCCAAATGATTCTGAAGGATCATTTAAAGGTGAGATTAAATGGCAGAGAGAATGATAATGAAAGATAGAAAATGATATAACTGAGATTTCTAGGTGCCTTAAAAATGATGCCAGAGTGTTTTATTTCCTTTTATACAAACAAATATAACTGTTGAAATTTTATAGCAAATATTAACGGAATAGAAAGAGTAGTTTTCAGAGGAAAGTTATCTTCTAACATGACTGCCTTTCTCTCTTCCTTTCTTTTTCATTTTTCTTTTCATGGAGAATTGCCAGAGTTAACAGATCATGTTTCATGGCTTTTGACCCCCCCAAAAATTATTTATCCATGCCAGAAATGACTATCCTTTTCGAGTAAGTTTGAAGTCTTATTCAAGCTTCTTATAATCATATAAACACACTATCATTACCTGTGTCAACAAGAAAAAGACTGGTGTGGATAATTAAAATGCCAACATGGCTCTTCCATTCTGTGTTCTCTGTATCTTAGCACAGAAATAAAATATTAGACTTTTTAACCTCTAAACATTTTTTAAAGTTTCCATTGGTGTAAGTGGCTCGATGTCTCAACCTTTTATTTTAATGTCATAACCTACACTTTAATGGCTTTTTATAGACAAAACTAATTTCTAGAGAAAATGGCCACTTAAAAACTACTTTGCTATTTACAAATAGCAAAGAATAAAGTAACATGAGCCACTTCTCTTTATTAAAGATGGTGGCTTTCTCTGAAATTTGCACAAAGGGGATGTGAATTTTTATTTTATTTATTGAAAACCGTGTTTATATAATATTTATTTTGTGCCAGGGGCTGTTGTAAATGCTTCATAGCTGGTAACTCATTCAATGCTCATAACCTATGGAAGAGGTATTACTATCATTACTATTATTTCCACTTTACAGTTAAGGAAACAACTCAGGGACCCAGGTTAAACAGCATGTCTAAGGTTGTACAACTGATAAGTGACAGAGCCAGGAGTCACATCCAGGTGCCCAGGGCCCCTGCTCATGCCCACTGTGTACTGCTGCCCCTTGCAGCATGTTGAAGGGTCACCAAGACAAATGAACTCAGAAATGTGCCTCTAACCAGTCATCTGTCTGCCCTTCTGACCCCTCCAGGATGTCCCAGTTCCCTATAAAAGAGACCTAAATGTCTAATGAGACAGGATGTTTACAGAAAACCAGGGACTAACACGTGATTCTAGACACACACTGAGGCACTATTAGAGAACCATGTTCTCCTCAGTTCTTTTTTGAAGCAGCTGCTAAGCCATAACCCTGTCCACCTTCAACCTGTCTTCCCTTTACATTAGGGGTCTATGCCAATCATAGTCTTAACAAAAGCCTACTGGCACAGTAAAATTAGGAAAATTTAAGAAAGGTTTAATAAAGGGACTCTCAGGATGGAGAGATTTATGTAGAGGGCCTGTGACGTTAGGCTGAAGACAGACTTTGAACAGAGAGGGCTCTGTTATAATATAACATAATAAATACCCAGACCTTATGTCCTCTCTTTATCCAGTCTACTAAGGGGACCCCCCTGTTGGCTGAACAGAAGCCGGATGGGGAGTGAGCCCACCGATACGACCCACACAGGCTCAGTGCAGAGTAAATGAAGATCAAACTGTGTGGGCCAAAAATTTGAATCCTTTAGGCATTAACTTCTTTGGAACCTTAGAGAGGTTCTGAGAGTACAGAACTCCATCATCACCTATACCTTGCTTTTTTGGGGCACATTGTTCCAGCCTATAAAGCTCTTCCTGAATCCTGGTTTTGTCATCCAACACCATGGTCTTCAACCCCAGGGCCTGCTTCTCAGACTTTATTGGAAGCATTTTTTTAGTATACTGACTTTTCAAGCCTACCCCAGAGAGTCAGCCAGACTCAGATGGGGCCCGAGAACATGTATGTGGGTTTTTTTTTTTTTCATTTTCTCAGGTGACCATAAGGTAGCCAGTGGAAACACAGGCACCTGGGATCCTTTGATATGACAGCTTCAGCCCAAGGCATGTGCCACTCCACTAGACACTTCTAAGAGTTTGTCCAGAAATTCAGGGATTTTCCACAGCAGCTATATTAGGGGCATAGAGTGGAATAATATTAAATTGCAGGGGAAGCTTTTCCTAACTTCATTACCTAGCCATGGTTAGCCAAGCTTGCCTCTCAAATCCTCTTACTATCACAGTGAACAGTTATCACTGAAGAAATGTCAAAACCCTCCAGTCTTCCAATACAGAAAAAGTGCCAAGACCCCTGGGTTCATCAGTAATATTCTTTATATGTGTTTGTGTGACTTGTTTTGCATTAACTTTACTATTCATATTTCTCTGTGTTTTGCTAAAAAATAGGTTATAGTAGACTTTGTTAATAATTTTATAATACTGAATTAGACTCACATGCACCAAAGTCACTCATCTTCCTCCACCAGTCACCCTTTCTTTCTTCTACAAGTAATGGTTGTTCTAGGAGCCAGACTGTTCTAGATCTAGGGACCCCATAATGAGCAGGATAGATGAGGTGTCTGCCCTCTTGAGCCATTGGGGGAAACATTCAGTGGATAATGCATCAGTAAAAATATTTTGCATAAGGATATGTGTGCTGAAGGAACTAAAGGGAGGAATGTGCTGAACTGTAACAGATGGATGGAATAGACATTCTTTCAGGGAAGACGTCTCAAAGGATGACAGAGGAGTTGAAAACTGAAGGTCAAGAAAAAGCCAGCCTTGCATAGATGTGGGGGTGGAGCATTCCAGAGAGAGGGAACAGCAGTGCAAAAAAAAGACAGGAAAGGAAGTTTAGTCTTTAAATAAGACATAGAGGCTACTTCTGGGTTAGATTCTGTGCAGATCAGTGAAGAAATATCTTCATGCATTCTGGAGTTCATAAGTCACTCAATCAAATATCTGCTGAAAATATTCCTATCACCACAAACTTTTAGCCAATCCATCTTTACTTCTGCCTGAGATAGAGTAGAATAAAATGAATACATTAAAAACAAACAAACTGCTGGTAATAAGTCTCAGCATTCAATATTTGTACCTCTCTCCTCCAGGACTGATCCATGTTATGTGGGACATGAAGCTTGTACAATTTAAAGGGCCCTCTTCAAGAAAAACAATGAAAATTGCAAATAAAAAGATTTCTATGGCCCCACTCACTCAAGCGAAGGGCCCCGAAGCTTAGGACTAATTGGCTTCAGGTAGATCTACCTCTGCCTGGCACCTTTCTGCTGGCTAGAGAGTGAGTCAGATCACAGAGAGCGGGGAGAATGGTCCACAGGTACCAGGACTGTGAGGGGCACTGTTGCTCACAAGTAGTGAGGAAGCCTGTTCTTCCTGTGAAGAGCAGGTGAGGAGAGGGAGAGGAAAACTTGTTCTCTGATTCAAGCACGCAGTCACTGTACCAGGACTAAGTTAGCGGCAGGAGGAAATACAAGAAAAAGGTATTGATACTTTTTAAGGAAGCTACTAAGTGAAGCTTTAGAGCAAGTAAAGGAAGATAGACTAAGTAAATAAATAAACAGTATAACGTAGGAAATGCTAAGCATTGGAAAAGAGGTAGAAGGGAGAAGAGGGTGGGCTGAGGCAGAGCCAGTGGAGGGGGTTGGGGGTGTGAGGGTGAGTTGGGGCCAGAGGAGGAGTAGAACGTGATGGGGTGGCTGTAGGGGGCTGGGGGGCAGACCCAATAAGGCCTGGGAGAGGGGTGCTAGTGCGTAAGGCGGTAAAAGAGATGGTAGGAGGTTGGTGTGAAGGTAGAAGGGGAAGGCGTGGTGCTCGTAGTTGTAGAGCAGAGGTGGGTTTCATTTGGGCCTCTGAAAATGAGCTCTTCCTGCCTCATGTGAGATGCTACACTTCCGTAATTATTTCTCAGGAAAGTGTTCTTGTGAAGGAAGAGGACTCAGAAATCACCTCTTACATTATCAAAACAAAGATGTGTCTTAATCACAGTCACAACTTCTGCCCTGATTATGGCCCACTTTGGGATGGGAAACTGTTCAGTTACACTGCTTTGACATTGGGCCTCCAGGCAATAATCATGGACTTTTTAATCAGCATTGGCATTTTCTGTTTTCTGTGGGCGGTCCAACAATGGGCTGTTTTCTCTTACTCTTGGAGGCTGCCACATGGTCCCTTATAACCTCTCCCTAAATATCTAAAATCAATCGTTGTGCTTTTAAAATAAGTTTATCATATACATTAAATGTCCTATGACTTACACTGGCTTATTTTAAATATTCGCTAGTTGACACACATAGTTCTGAGGCACTGAACTGCTGTTGTTGTTTTTGTTCTTGTTGTTGAGATGTTTGATGTTTGCGGGTGCTCTGGGGGTGTGACAAACCGAAACCAAACAGAACTTGCGGTCAGGGAGAGATTTCTTTTTGAAAATAGTTTTCCTCTTGTGAAGTGTTACACATCATACTGAATGTCACATGTGAACTAGAAATTATCCTGAGCCCCTGAAGGTAATTTTTCAAAAGGCTTATTGTATCTCAGGTGAGACTTTTGACTGAACTATTATATTTAGCTAGATGCAGATAAGCCTCAGTTTTTAGAAGGAACGAAAACCTGTTGTATTTGTTTCTGAAGGCTCCAACTCCTGGCTATATGTCTGCACAGTGCTTCATATCCAGACTAGCAGGTGAGATAATTGGCAAAGAAGGACAGCCATTTCCTTGCCAGGGTACAATCCAGTGTGGGGCTTCTCTAAATGCTAATTAATTCCAACCTTCACTACTTCACCTACTGTTTCAAAGGCTGGCAGCCTGTATTCATCACCTGAATGGCAGCTGTTTCTAACCTCCTTTCCCTGAAAAAAAATAAATTAAATAAACCTTTGCATGCTAATCACTGACATTTTGAAGTACAGTCGAAAAGTGTTCCAGTGTGAGTGTTAGGCAGGCTTGAAATGAAAGATTTTTGTCCACATCAACCAACTGTTGAATTTTGACCAGGCATCTGTAAACCTAGAGAGAAGGGCTGGCAGGCAACGGATGAGACGGGATATCACAAGTTGAGGATGTTGATGAGATGAATCATTAAAACAGACTTTTAAGTACATTAAGTGTCTACATTTAAGCAATTTAAACAGTATACATTTTTATGCAAGTTGTATAGGATTTGTCAAAGCAACCTAATACTGATTTTCTTCTCTTTTTATCCATTGGATTTTTATTTACATCAACATGCGGGTAGAAACAGCAAGTATTTTAGAAGCTCTTTTTCCTTTAGGGTTTATTTAATCTATTGTCACATAACAATGGCTATCATATTGTTTCCTAATCACAGAGCTGTCCCTTGTCAACATGGATTTTGTTTTCCACCATAACTTCAATTCCTACTTTTTATAATCATGACTGGGATTAAGAGTATTTGACTGATTCCCCCTAAATGAAGTAATTACTATGCAAGGAATATCTTCTCATATAGTAAACATGCCCCCAGTGCAGCTTTGGACAGGATTATTTAACTTTCATGAAGGACCAATATCTATATCTTAATATTGGAATACATTCCTTGATTTGTTTAAAGGCATCGACCATTGAAATCTTCTGCATGTTCCTGACTCTCTATAATAAGGCCCAAGCAGTATTGTTCACTTAGGAGGCCTATTATCTCTCAGAGTATTTGTACTTCATTAAGTTGCTTTAAAGAAGCCTGCCTTTGATACAAGAAGGTATATTCTTTTTATTGATATTTTAAGCTTATCATTCAGTAATTTTACTATCATATAGTAAAATTGACTTCTATTGGCATATAGTTCCATGAATTAATACATATATAGATATCTGTAACCAGTACCACAGCAGAAAATAGAACAGTTTAAAAAATGGGCAGAAGACCTGACTAGACACTTTTCCAAAGAAGACACACAGATGACCGACACATGAAAATATACTCAACATCACTAAACATCAGGGAAATGTAAACCAAAACCACAGTGAGGTATCACCTCATGCCAGTCAGAATGGTTAATATCAACAAGGCAGGAAACAAGTGTTGGCAAGAATCTGGAGAAACGGAACCCTTGTACACTGTTGGTGGGAGTGTAAATTGGCACAACCACTATGGAAAGCAGTATTGTGGTTTCTAAAAAAAATAAATAAACAATACCACTTCTGGGAATTAACCCAAAGAAAACAAAATCACTGATACACAAAGATATATTCACCCCTATGTTCATTGCAGCAGAATATATACAATAGCCAAGATACGGTAGTGGCCTAAATGCCCATTGACAGATGAATGGATAAAAAAGAGGTGGTACATGTATACAATGGAATATTACTCAGCCATAAAATAGAACAAAATCTTGCCATTTGCAACAATATGAATGGACCTAGAGGGTACTTTGCTAAGTCAGACAGAGAAAGACAGACACCAGATGATTTCACTTATGAGTGGAATCTAAAAATCAAAACAAATGAACAAACAAAACAGGAATAGATTCATAAACATGGAGAAAGGACTGGTGTTTGCTGTATGGGAGGAGGGGTAGGGGATGGATAAAATAGGTGAAGGGGAAAATAATTAGTGAGAATGTTTGATGTCTTGGTCTAGGTGATGGTTGCATGAGTTATATGTTACATACACATGTCAAAATTCATCAAACTATACACTAAGGTTTGTGCATTTTATTGTTAAGTACCTCATAATTAAAAAAATTTTTTTTAATTAAAAAAATAAAATTGAAGTCACTAAAATTTGAATTGGAGAAACAAGGAAGATGAAATACAGAAAATAGTACAATGAAATAGTACAATAAAATAATAGACATCAAAATATAGAGAAAATAAAATCAATTTAATTATTGATTTTCAAAACAAAGCAAATTGTTTAAAATAAAATATATAGATCCATTTCTCATCCCAAATGACACCTTTGTATGATATCCTTTAAGTCATCTTGTCCCTTACCTGTTAACCCAAGCAACCACTGACAAGGTAAGAGACAAAAGATGAAGACTCAGATAAAAAAAAGGAGGTGGGGAGAAGGGGTAGAAGACCAGAAGTGAAAAGGAGAGAGAGGAGAAGAGAGGGGAGGGAGAGAGAGGAAAAGGAAACTTAGGAATACAACATAGTGAAGTATTCATTGAACTTGTCCTAGATTTTAAGCATGGGCCAGGATTCACTGTTCCTATCCAACTTGGTATCTTACTGTGCCACCTCCCTGGGCTGCAACGCAGAGGGGAAACCCAGAGGCAGACCCCAGGATTCTCTTTCCTTTATGGTTTGGACTCCAGATCCCCAGTGAGGGGAACAGGAGTAGGAGCTGGGAGGCCAAAGAGGAGCAGCCAGCTGTGTGGGCAGGTGGGTGGTTTCTGGTGGCCTTGGGGCTTGGGAACCACTCCCTTCATTGCTTCAGACTATAACCACTGGTGGGAAATTTCCAGAGACTTTCCAGAACAGCTTCCTCACAAGCCTTTGAGAACCACCACTCTGGTGCTTTGAAATGAGGCTTTTAGGTCACCTCCCTGCCCTGGCTGCAGCTTCCCAGGACTTCCACAGTGACTTTCCTGAAGTTCATCCCCTCCAGCTTGCCCACCGTTTGTGTAAACCCCGATTCCTATATTAAACTCATTCCTGGAATATCTTGGAGCGGCTTTGTTTTTGTGCCCAAACCCAGACTATTAAACTGTGTTTAAAAGAGAAACTTGGTATTTGTGGTCACATTTAAATATTGAGAGATTTCTCTTGGAAGTCCTAATTGCCAGTTTCCTTTGAAAAACCAGGTCAGAAAACACCAGCCCAGCATTCTTACCTGAAGACAACTGCATGGAGCTGAATCTCCACTTCACCACCCAGCCCACCTCACTCATTATATCATCTTCCTGGACTTCACATCTGTGCCCCTCCCACTCTAATAATATCACCTTAGTCTAACAAAAATGATTCAGTTCAATAAATAGATTAAAATTTTACTGATTACAAAGCTATTTCCTTGGAACTCCTGGGTATGTAGAGGTTTGTAAGACTTACCCAATACCGTCAAAGAACTTGGGGAGAAACTGAATGATGAACACCTATCATATCTTAATGCAGTACATGGTAAATGATCCTTTTGTAAAACAAGAAAATAAACTCACTAGCTGATTATCTGGGCATTTTTAATTTATCCAAATTGATTTTTTCCAGACTGATTTTCTATGGCAGTTTCATTATTAATGCTCCAATTGTTATTGATAAATTTTATCTGCACTTGATTAGGCATTTCATAAAATGTAAATTCAGTGAATGTTCTGGGATAGGTGTTAATTATTTTTTTCCAAGTAGGTAAATTCTCAGTATATAGTTGCTTAGAATATTTTTTGTTAATCATTGTCTTTTTCTCTCACGTATCTATATCTGAACATCAATATATACATGCATATTGTCTTGCCAGTGGGTTTCAGCCCATGGCAAGTTCACTATGGATTCAATGTGACCAAAGAAATGACAGTAGAACGCTCTTGGAATGAAAGGGTTTATACCCAACTTTATTTCCATGATGGCAGGTCAATCACTAAAATCCTGTTTACTCAGAGCGAGTCTGCATGCAGCAAGCTGGTCTCTGCCTCTGGGCCTCTCTGCCCACACAGCCATCTTCTGGGTCTCTGTCCTCAGTGCTGCCACCACTCCAGCCTCTGCTCTGCTCTCCTGCAGCCTTGCAGCCGTGCCCCCGTGTCGCCCAGAGCACTGGGCAGGGCTCTATATAGAGTCAATAGCAACTTATTGCTCACACCTGTGTAGTGAGCTAGCCAACCAGGGCCAGCTGAGAATGCTGGCCACAGGAATCTCCATTTTATCCACACGTATTTTAATAAATGGATATATATTTCACAAGAAGTTTGAGCTTAAATATTTTCCTTTAAATATTGTCCAAAACACTCTGTTTAAATCCAAATGTCACCATTAGGTTTATTCTGCATGAAAATAAATCCACAATTAGAGTTGCTTAAAAGATAGGTGCTTCTTTTCCCTACTTTTTCTCTGCTTGATGTTGCACACATATGATAACATATAATTTTTGAAGCAGGATTTTTCCTGTATGTTGAGGTTTTCTTTTTTTAATATGCCAAAATGAGAATATGGTAATAAGCCATTAATCACTGTAAAATTGACATCTGTGAATGTTTTTTCCTCCAGGTAAAAGTAGACCTCAGTTTCTCAGTTTATCAGGGTGGAGAAAAGAATATAGGTGATTTACACTGGCACACAATAGCACACTCCATATACTAATATACTAATTCACAGAAACTCCTTTTTAAAGTGTTTGGGTTTTTTTTTTTTTAATTCACTTGTACTTAGTCTAATCTCTTTTGCGGGACAGGGAAAATACCCATATTTATATTCTCCCTAAGTTGCTGACAAAAGTATGGGAAGTGTGTACTTTGTAGTGTGTATGTGTGTGTGTGTGTGTGTGTGTGTGTGTTTTAATATAAAATTTTTTGTTGGTACAAAGAAGACATTTATTTAGGCAACTCAAAAACTATACAAGTTTGATCCCTTCCAGATGGTCACATATCTGACCGCCAGATCCTGCCCATTCCCCGTCTCCTAAATACCCCTTTGTGCTTTTCTGAGAGGAGAGCACCATCTCAGAGTTGGTGGGAGTTCCCTTTTAGGGAAGCCCTCAGTTTCACTAAACAAGCTGGGAAATATTCTCTGTGGCCTTACAGAAAAGGCTCCCATAATTCAACAAATGGATCTCTTTAAAGAACTCATTTCACTCCACAAAGATGTGCCTTTCTTTGTTATAGAGGTCAAGCAGCAAGGTGATCAGAAGTACTGGGAAGGCCAGCTCATGCCCCTCATGCACTCCACAAACTCCCTGAGCCTCAGTTTACCGTGCATAAATGGGGCCACCAGCAGTACCTACCTCACAAGGTTGTTGAAAATATTAATTGTGATGACTCAAATAAAGGAATTAGCACTGTGCTTGATTCCTAATAATGAGTGGATAGCAAGCAGTCACTAACAGTAATGATGTGTCTTAGTGCTAAGGCATTTGTGCTAAGACAGTGGTTCTCAAATTTGAGTGTGCACCGGAATCACCTGGAGGGTTCGGTTAGAGCACAGATCTCTGGGCCGCACCTGCAGAATTCTGATTCAGTAAGTCTGTGGTGGAGTCCTAGAATTTGCACTTCTGGCAAGTTCTCAAGTAATGCTGGTCCACCTGACCCTGGAACCACACTGAGGCCTTCACATTCCAGTCTGTTCCTCTTGGGTACAGAGTGAAGGATCAGAAGAAGAATGAGCTCCTTCAGCTTTTGGGCATTGTTTATAAAACCCTGATCTCCTTGGCTCAGTACTGACTGAATGTCTATTGAGATGCAACAAAACAGGATGCCCTATATTTACTTGCATCTCTCTCAAAATTTAGGGAAGCCCGCATAGATAACATTCAGCATCTCCTCAACGCTTTCTTGTATCTCACATGCTGAATCATCAAGGTGCAGCTCATTTGCCTACCCCAGAGCGACTCTCACTCCCCCAGGAATCGCAGACTGTCATCAGGCTGCCTGAATCTGGCTTTAGAGCAAATGTTACAACCCTGAGGCCCCATCACTGCTGACTGCAGTCCCTGTGGGCAGTGCTAATTTTATTTTGCTCAGCCTGCCTTTCAGGAGAGAGTCTTTTTCCTTGGATTTTGTCGGAGGAGGGCTTGGGGTATGTATGCCTAGCAGACAATGCACACATAGTCAGAGGGAGCGGAAAATGGCTGTGAACCAAATATTTTCATTCCCTCACGCTTAATTGAAAGTGCTGCCTTTGCTTTAGTGACACATTATTTCAATCAACTTCTTAACTAGCTGTTAGACCCTCCTCAAACACCATTTGCTTATTTTGGCTTCAAACTTGGGTGGCATCTGTCACTCATTATTTGTGACAGGCCTTTGCTAAGTGCTTTGCATACTACACCTCCTTTCATCCTTCAGGTGAGTCTACAGCCTGGGAAATGGAGTGGCAAAGGCACTCACACTGTGACGATTGTTAACTGTTCGCGGGAGCCCTAATGGGAACAGATCCATTCTCTGCTCTCTTGCTGGTGCCCTCTGTCTACTAACCCTGTGGAGCTACAACCCGCAGGATCAGCATTCTTCCACCATCTCTTCTATTATAGGATATGCCAAACAGCCTTGCCTGGGATAAGGGAATGACTGGCTCAGGATCCTAGGGTTCATAAGAAATAATTGAATTCAAGGCTTCAGGGGACTTGGCAAAGTTTAAACAGTGGTATTCCTGAGTCTTTAACCAAAGCAACAATCTGGCTGCAATGATGAACCAGCAAATCCAGCAAGACCTGGCGACATAGGCAGGACCACAGTAGGTATACTTAGCAGACGTGGCTTTCGTACACCCATTGTCTCTGAGGGGGAATACCTGTTCAGTGCACAGGAATTTCTGGGGAATAGCGCCCTGTCTCCAAGCTTGTACCCTGGTCTGCCTCTGGACTTGAGGGTTTCCATTGAAGGGAGTCTCTGAAATTTTGGCATGCTGAGAGATATTTCCTGGGTCTCCAGGCTGTTCCAGGGTCTGTTTTTTAAGGGAGAATGTTTTAGTGGAAGACTTGAGGCTAGGAGAACCTGCTGTCTTAGGCTACAGCCCTCAAACTTGTAAGTTATTGAAAAGCTAAGGATGACTTACTGGTTTACTGGGTCTGGCTTTTTCTGCAAAATCACCAGGAAATCATTCACATTTAGTGTCTTCTTCCAGTATCAGGCATGTATGTAAAGAATCAATGTATCTCATTGACTAAGAACATATCAGATTTCTCTATGTACCAGTGGTAATCAGTTGGAGAATGAATCTTGAGAATATTGATTATAAGTGTGGAGGGTGAGAAGCTTGACTTACTGCCATGGTCTGTGGTGCACATGAATAGGTGAGCTCTGGATTCATGGTTGCTGTCTAGGAAGTTGTGGATAAAATGAGAGCTCCTGTGGCCAGGATTCTCACCTGGCCCTGGTTGATTAGCTCACTGCACACCTGTGGGCAATACATGGCTGTTAACTCTATATAAAGAGCTCCACCCAGTGCTCTGGGCATGACATGGTGGCATGGCTGCAAGGCTGCAGGAGAGCAGAGCAGAGGCTGGAGTGGTGGCAACACTGAGGACAAAGGCCCAGAGGACGGCTGTGCAGAGAGGCCCAGAGGACGGCTGTGCAGACAGCAGGGCCCAGAGGCAGAGACTGGCTTGCTGCATGCAGACTTGCTCTGAGTGAATGGGATTTTAGTGACTGACCTGCCACCGTGGAAATAAAGTTGGGTATAACCCTTTCACCCCAAGAACCCTTTGCTGTCAATTTCTTTGGTCACAGTGAATCTATAGCTAACTTGCCTGGCACTGAAACCCATTGGCAAGACAGAAGTCCAGACACAGGAATCGGATCCCCCTGCATAAAGATACTGAGGTTCTGGAGTAAAAGAATCCATTCCTTATAGGACCTGAGTATCAAGCAGCTAACCAGCCATGGGTGCAGAGGCATGTACCCTGTTATGGGTAAACCACATCCGTAGTAAGACTTATGCTTTGCCCAATAATAATGACTAGATTTCATCTCAGGTACCTCCTTCAATCAGTTAGTAATGACTACTTGGAGCACTACATTGGGAAGGATTCTGAGGCTCTGTATGGCTCAGTGAGGAAGAAGTCGTGATTAATAATGTCTTTCATGGGCCTGAGGTAAGAGAGGAGGGGTAGCACATGCGCCACCTATTTGTCATTTCTGATCACGCGTGGGAGTGACTGCTCTAGGACTCCTAGGGCAGCTATGGTCCCAGCACCAGGCAGGACAAACCCAGGTGATGTGAATAAAGTAAACCGAGCAACCCACTTCTTCATTGCAGCTGTTTCAAACCATTTCCATATTTTCCAAGTTCATAAAATCGTGACAATCCTCTGTGTTTAAAAGATAATCTGGCCTTTCTGAAAGGAAGACATTTGACATGAGTTCCCCTGCTTTCCTGCCCCCATCACTCCATGTATCTTATCTTCCCCCATCTTTCCTCTTGTGTTTTTTTTTCTTTTTCCCATGACAGGATAGAGCAGCCTCCCTCCCCTTTACAGCTGGCCTCTCATTCTTTTTCCAGACCCAGTACACATAAATGAAAAGAAAATAGCTAATATGGAGAAATAGGTTTGATGGGAAATGCATTCCCAATCTCAAAGACCTCTCCCACACCATCCTGCCCTGCCCTGTGTCTTTAACTTACCAGTGGGTCTGATTTTCACAAATAACTATTTTTCTTTGTTTCAAATTAATTTTGCTCTGTCACCAAGCTATCAGCTTGCAATCCCAATTCTAACTAATTGTGCATGGAATTTGCATGATTTTGTAAAATATAGACAAAAGAAAATGGAAATTCACCTTCCCAGTTCCCACCACTTGCTGAGCATATTCACATCAGTCTGATTTTGTTTGATTACATGAGTTGAGGTACATGGTCAAGTATAAAGAAATTGGGTATAATGTTGCCTCCCAACACTTTAAAGGAAATGTGATTTATATCTGTTATTAAATTGTGTCCTGGTGTATTTGAAGTGCTAATATTTTTGCTCAGAAAGAAGTCTTGAATATTATATTTCCAGTTTATTTGAAGTTGAGATTTTGGACTGCAGTTATGTTTTCTGAACTTGCCCTCTTCCTAAATTGACCTTATACAGAAAAAACTTATTAATATTTAAGCAGGTAATCCCAGTATTGTCTTCCTTCAAAAGCAAACCCACATATCTCATTAGCAACTCACAACCTTAGTATCAATTAAAAAGTTTTCTTTCTTACTTGTATAATCTTTAAGAGCTAAGTTTTATAGTGTTTGCCAGACCTTCCAATGACATATATATCATTAGAGAAAATGCATTTTTTCATATTACATATTAATTTTTATACTCTGAGTTCATCTAAAAAAATTACAGTGTGAGTTTTTTATTGTATATCTTCACAAAAAAGGATGTGTGAGATTCAGTCTTTCTTTTTGAAGGAATGTGATTTTCTGCTAAAAAAAGGAAGGTATACATGTATATTTCTTTAAGACAGAGGGAAAATGAAGTCTTTCTGTCAGTTGGTTTCTTTAAAGATGCAGAGAGAAAGAACAGAGCCAAATATTACTTCCTTTTTTCAAAAAAAGGGGGAAAAATAAAAATGCCTTTTGCAAGAAAAGGCATGGGGTGATTTGTGACAAAATTTTAATGAAAAGCAAGCTTTATTATTGAAACCTAATAAATAATAGGCCAGAAAAAGGCTTAGCCACTTTATTTTTAAATGAGATGATGAAACAGATAAATTGGACCTCCAAGTCAAAAATTTATGGAGTTCACTGGTCATTCTTAGGACAGCTTTGACCTTTCCATAAAATATGAAGGGTCCCTATCTCCCATAAAGTTGTGCCCTTAAAGAGTGAGCTGTATTCATCCTTTAATGACGTTATAAAGGAGAAAGAAAATGCTGAGACCCATCGGATGTGTAGTTACAGTGTCTGTCACAGAGAATCCTCACAAGAAAATAGCCTTAAAGGCTAGAACCTAGGGAGGTCTGAGGCCAGCATCATCCCCTGATTTCTAAAGGAACAGTTTCTACTTCTGGTTTTCCAAATTGCAAATTAGGAGACTAGAAAAATATTTGATGTTAGTTTGCTAAACTCCCTTGTCAGCCAATCCATAAGCAGGATTAATTGCCTATGGTGTATGCAGCGATAGAAACAGCCCTTAGTCTCAGTATTTATGAGAAGCAGGAGTCCATTTAGAATGCAAAATATGTGTACTTCTTTAATTTGATGATTAACCCCTTTGGTTTCTAACTCTCAGGGGGGAAGACACAGAAAAGCTTAAGTTCACAGAATCCTAATGCAATAACTGCTTTTTTTGTTGTTGTTACACAACACAATTTAATATAAACTGGTGTTAAAACAAACCTATAGTAATGATACCGATGTGAAAAAACAAGCTTTCCAAATTAAAGACAGTGCCTGGGGCAGCTTATAAACACTTCATAATCCCTTTGGTCTGACTTTGCAGAGTGGTAGCCCCTTTTTCATTTAAATCTGGCCATCTTTGGATATCAAATGGAACTTGAAAACACAGAGTGCAATGAAATGCTGCTGCATTTATTGGCTCTCCCTATAGATCTTTGGAGAAACCTAATTGTGGTAAAATGGAAAGAAGCTGGGATTTGTAGTCAGCTGAGTGAACTTGAACACTATAAAAACTTCCCTGTGCCTCAGTTCTTATCTGGAAAATGCAGGTGAAGTCATAGATGATTCTCACCTTTGTCCCTTTCCTCTTCACCATACTTAATGTCCCTGGGTCCACATACCCAGTGCCCTCCACACAAAATAGCTTTGTCATGTATTTCGATGTGGATACTATTTGGTGTGTATTTATGGTACATCCAAAGTGGAAGGTACACTTGTCATTTTTCAGGGCTGTGTGGCCCAAGATGCCCTTTCTGAAGTCTATGAATCTCCCCACCTCACCTGTCAATGTTCTTTCTTCCCTTACTAGTGCCCAGAAATTTCACCATTTGGAGTTTATTGCTTCTTGTCTTGCAGATTTTCTGGCTCTGAGACTCTCAATTCTAATGCACTGTAATTTCTTGTAAAATCTTATCAATGTCTGAGCTTGGGGCTGGACTGGACCACAAGACCTGCAGCTAGACTCTCAGAGAGCTGAAGGGAAGAGCAGGTGGAGAAACAGGACTAGTCTGGGATAGATGAAAGGAGCAGCTATTCAGGAAATGGGAAGACCTCAAATCACTCATTTCACAGATTTCCCTGGAAATTTCATGATATGGTTAATAGTAGATTTTTTTAAAGATCTGTTTTTCTAAATAGAAAATAAAATTCTTATGGTTCAAAATAAATACGACTTTTCAGCTGGTTTTTGGTAATTCATGTGAAGTTTTTATTGATTTAGACTCTCATTGATTTTATTTGGTCATGAAATTGAAAATCTAGGCTTGCTTTTACTTGTACAAATCAGAGCATGGCTCAAGGAGGAAGGGGAGAAAAGCCTTCCTTAGTTGCCCTATAACCTAGTACTTACCTTGAAGTTTATTTAATGCGGCAGGTGGTGACAAACCGCTGCTTATGACATCTTTTGCAGTGTAATCTCACTGCTCAATGACAAATGCGTCTGACAAAGAGAAACCTGGTACTGTTCTAAAACAGAAAAAAAAAAGAGAATGTAATTCAGATATGGGATAATAAAAATGGTTTCTCAAAACATGTCAAATAAATTAGACCTCTAAGGAGGGACCATATTACAAGTGGCAAAGATAAAATAGAATGTGAGATTTTTTTTTCCCTAGGATTTTGTTCTTGTTGTCAGTTGTCAGAGTAAATTAATCCTCCTGGAAGCAGTCCTATTGCATTGCCACCTTGTGCTGCTGTTTTCTAGTAGTTTGAACTGTTAGTGCTAATTGAAAAACTATCTGGGAAAGTTAATTGGGAGTGACACTAGTTATGGTAGCTGAGGACATAACCAGGTTAATTGTGGATTATGGGTCAGGAAATGGGTGAGTTTTTTCTTGAGTTTCAGCTAAGTTTATGAGTTTGTTGTTTTTAAATCATAAAATTTTAAAGTAAGACAATTGTTTGAAGGCAAGGGTAACTTCACACTTAATTTGGGAGCAGTTGGGAATGTTATCACTTTGTTTTGGGGGCAGTTGGCATGCTTTCCTTAAGGCAACATCAATCAGCAGTGAAAGTAGGTGAGACTCAGTGCATGGATACACATTCATATAACAGAGTTTCTCAGACTTCAGCCAGTCACATGCCACCTTCAAGATTTTTGCTGCCTGCATTATTGTTTACTTAATATTTTTCCTTAAGCTAATTAAATTTTTTTTCTGTTTTAACTACTCTTTGACCTAAACAATACCCATGAATTCAGAGGTTTGATGTTATGTATTTTTTTATTATGCATTCAAATACATAATCACTGCAATGAAAAAAAATTAATTTTTTAAAAATCAAAAAATACCATGTACCACTTGAAAATGCAGCATATATTGGGATGCACTTATATGATCTGTATGTGTACCATTAATTTTCATAACTGCATAGGTTTTTAAAATTTTTTTATGGTTTAAAAATCTTTGATTTTCCCCCCTTTGTTGAACTTACAAATGCATTTCCGTATGTGCAACACTGGAAAGGAAATGAAAACGTGCATTTTGTATAATTACTTCTTGATCTGTTCTGGTATTATAGTAGCGAATACTAATTAGAGCAGGTACACTATACAGCAGAGGCTTCCTGTGGCAAAGCAATGAGAAACAGAGATTGCAGCAGAAGGAGCTTGCCAGCTCAGGCCCACTGCAGGCAGCCATAGTCATAGACAGTGAAATAGTAGCTCTGACTGACTGGCCATGGCTGCTGGCTGCTGGTGTGAAAATGCTGAAGCCAAGTCCATGCTCAGCAGGGCAGAGTGCAGGCTGCGATAGTGATGTCTGCGCCAGGCTGGAGATGAGGAGTGTGCAGTGTGTCAGGGATTCTCCATCCCTCTCCTGGTGGACAGCACCATGGCACAACCTGGCTCCAGCTATGGTTTTACACTGATGAGGGAATTTCTCCTCTCTGTTGTTGGGCCATTGGCTTTGTCATCTATTTGACATCTCCACCTTTGTTGTTTTCTAATTTGCTTGTGAGTGGTTTTATTGCAACATGTATCTATTTATGAATCATAATAATACTTTTAATTGATTCTCCCTTTGCTTTTCTCTAATCATACTCTGACATTCTAACATTTACTCTCACCGGTCGCTCATATTTTTAAGGCCTTCCCAGATTTCAAACTGAGTTCTACAGAATAGCTTTGGGCCTAGGCTTCTCTGGGTTCTCTTTTATTCAGCCTAAAATTGGATTCAGTTACTTATTTCAAGCACTGCTGATAGGTGTGTGTGTCGTCTTTTGTATTTCCAATTCCTAGCAGGCCAGAAATGCAGAGAAGGCAAAGGATTCATGTGATTTAAATGTACATTTTTGTACACATGACATTGGAAAAATAATGATATGATTTATAAATAATGGGAGATTTCTTTGTAAGAGTGGGAGGTTCCTGATACTGGCTCAGGATAACTTCTGGAGAAGTCCAGATTTTTAGACACACAAATGAGGAGATAAAGGATTTTTTTTTTCCTTCTTTTTTGTCAAATTCCTTCTTCCTGCTGCTTCTAGAGATGGATGAGAAGACAAAGGATTGAACTGGCAGATTCTACTCTAGTCTAAACTGGGAAACCAAATTTGAATTTTATAAACAAGTTCTGGCACCCCCATCCAGGCTTAGTCCTTTACAAGGGCCATGGCTGTTTTCCTTGGCATCACATCCAACCTTAGAGCTTCTGGAAAACCTGAGGATCAGCCAAGTTCTGTGCTGGCATGTTCCCCATGTCCAGACTTGAAGTACCCCAAACCACTATGTAAACTACTCCCAATCAAAAATCTCAAACTTTGCCTAATAGGCCATTTCTCCTAAATTTTCCTGGATCAATTTAATCACTGGTGGTTCTTAAATTTGAACCTCCATCAGAATCACCTTGTTAAAACATGGATCGCTCAGCCCCACCCTTAGATTTCAGATTAGGCATGCCTGGGGTGGGACCTGAGAATTTATATTTCTGACAAGTTCCCAGGCTGTCCATGTTGCTCATCTGGAGACTACACCTAAGACCCATTGCACAATACTTCCCTTTCCCCTCATTTCCAATCTCACTGAACTGAGGCTGAGTTTATGTAGGTGTTGGTCTAGTTGTCCTCCAAGTCACCTTTATTTATCCAAATAGTTGCTTGCGACATGTACAAAGCTTCCGAGGTGGCAAGTATATGAGGACTTGGAGCAGTGATTTTCTGATGCTCCTTAATTGATTCCATCACTCCTGCCGGCATCTCCTCCCCTTCCCAACCGTCCTTCTTGCCTCCTTTATCCCTTCTCCTTCCTTCAGTACCGCGGGAAATGCAAACTGTCACTAACGCCAACATCACCGCCACCAGCACACACAGAGCACACACGGCCTAGAATAAAAGAGGATTGAATGCCTTGACTTGAGGTGCCGTAGAGATGTACAACTGCAGGGGCCTCATTCACGAAGGGAGTCCACAAGCAAGACAGAACCGCTGGCTCCTTTTTTGCCTCTAAAAGGCCACAACTCCTCAATCCATTTGTAATAACTGGTTTACCACAAGACATATGTAGCGTTGGGCCTAGACCTAGAAGCTGTCCGCAGCCCCACCTTCATGAGATGGGCTCAGAAAACTGTCTCACTGGTTGCTCATGGGAGATCTTCTGGTCCCACCCTGGGGGGGTGCCTCCTGTCAGAATTTCCTTCCCGAAGAGATTAAGAGCAGGGGAATCCTGGAAGTGAGCAGAAGACTCTGGTCAACTCATACCTTGCTCACAATTCCTGGTTCATTTGAAATCCGCTACCCCAATTTACACATCAATACATCTAATCCCTCCATAGCCCTGGGATCTCCAACACCACACCTTTGACTGGGAAACTTTCTTTCCCAACTCAGCCAGGGCTTACCCTTCATTATTCAGCACATGTGGAAAGCAACCACTCCTATGAATGCTTTTTGTTAAATCCCTGGGAGAGAAAGTAGCACGTTCTTCCCCACAGAAGGTTCCCACACCACATTATTCACAGCCTTTCCAGGAGAAGGTCTGTGTTCTGTCTCATTTTTAAGTTGGGTGACTTAGTGTTTTGGGCTAAATTCCCTTGCCTGGTCAGCTTTGATAAAGCATGTCTGTGCCTGAGACAATGATGAGAGTTTTTGTTTATTTTTTTTCTTTTCTAATATGGAAGATTAATATCCTGCAATCCATCTGTGGTATTCTGCACCTTTTTCACAAAGGCTGTTATTAGAAAGGTAAATTCTTAGCCTACCTAAAAATGTATAACCCTTAAAAAGTCCTCTCATCATCTCCCCTTTACTAAAGAATTCCAGGCAAAATCGGTCTTCTGGTTTCTCATTTCTAGGGGCAGAATTCCCCATGGAGCCTAGAAAGGCATCTTACCAATGGGGCTTTCTGTCCTTTTAGAGGAGCCTTCTGCTGTGATGCCACCCACACATTATTGTAGGGACATTTTTTCATCAGTTAATATAGATTGCCGACATTTTTTCATCAGTTAATATAGATTGCCCAAAGACTAGAAAGTAGGACTCTGGAAAGGGTGACCTGTTAATAAAATATGTATCTCCACTCACATGTTCAACATTTCTGTCTGCTTGCTTTCTTTTCTGAAAGGGTGGTTTGGAACAGTGCTGGTCTTACTAACAACTGTTGAGTATTATTTCACACTAATAACACCCAGCATCTTTATGTGCTAAGGATAAATTAAGCACTCAGTGAACACGGAGTGGTCAGGATTTTCACCACGACGTAACTTATTCTGCACTTGTTACATAGGTAGAGAACTATGTGCCTATGACAGTGTGTGTGTAGGTATGTATGCAACCTTTTAAAAAAGTATTAATCACTTTGGCTGGTTTTAGGTAAAGGCAACAATTTTAATATTTTGCTTAGTTATTAATATAGATTCTGAGAATATTAGAGATGATATAGCCTGTAGAACCACTTTGTCCAAAACTCTCATCTTGGAGATTAAGGAAACTGAGAACCAGAGTTATTATTTTGAGGAATTATAGGATGTGTCCTGTGAATTTGATCAGAATCAAAGCTGAAACTCAGGGACTATACATATCCAGATCCAGGGCAGTTTCTACCACATCATGTTGTTCTTCAAATAAGTAAGAAATTATTCAAATAAAATGAATATTTGGAGAGAGTTGTTTGTGTAACTCTATAGAATTCTAAGTTAGTTTTTAAAAATGATTCCAAGAAACATTTCTTCAGAGTTTTTATGTTTTATTTTGAATTAATTTTAGATTTATAGAAAAGTTGTAAAAATGATTTTAAGAGTTTTTAAAAATATCTTTCTTACCCCATTTCCTCTAATGTTCATGTCTTAGAAAACCATAGGACACTTACACAAGCAAGAAATTAACTTTGGTACAATCCTATTAACTACACTTCCGACCTTATTCAAATGTTGTCATTTTTTCTAGAACATTCCAGGATCCCATCCAGTATCTTACATTATATTTAGCTGTTATTTCTTATTAATTTCCCCCAGTCTGTAACCATTTCTGTCTTTCCTTGTCTTTTATGGCCTTGACACTTTTGAAGACTATCTGTTATTTTATACAATGTCTCTCAATTTGACTTTGATGCTTTCCATGATTGGAATAAAGTTAAAAACAGCTCTGAAGGGCACATCTTGCAATTGACCTTCTGTCTTAATTTGATGAGCAGTAATCTTTTCTTTCTTAATGGTGCATAAAATAATGGTACATCTAATGAACCATAGTGTTTTAGAATCAGTGAAAAGCAGTGTGTGTGTGTATGTTTATCAATATCAATAACTATCTACTAAAGTTCTGTTCCTTCTGCTTTTAGTTCCATAATTTCTTAGAGATAAGAGTTGAATAGATTTTTTTTAAGTAAAAGCCTAGTAGAAGGGTAGAAGAGATTAAATACTACAGGTGGATAATTTTTCAAGTAATTAAGGAAACATCATGAATGAAATCACATGCAAGGAGGGGGCACAGAATTAAATTTCAAACAACTTTTGTTCCATATAAGAAATAAAAACAGCTATTTAAAGTTCTTCCTTCATAGGATATCATGAGATTTCAAAAAGTTCTAAATTACTTTCCAAGTAACTGAAGCTCCACGTGGCCAGGGGAAAAGCAGTTATAACAGATGCGTTGAAATACCAAGCAACCAAACATCTATAAAAAAGGATGCCTCTTCCTATTGCTGTTTTCTTCTTCCACTTCTTCTTTCTTGGCTTCTTTCCTTCTCTTCTTCCTCTTGTCTTTCTCCTCTTTTTCTTCTTTTCACCTCCAGCTCTTCTTCTTCCTCCGTTTGCCCGCCCCACCACTTCCCCATCCTGCTCCTGCTCTCACCTTCTCACCAGTGTTCTTTGTGTTTGCTTTTTTCTCCCCACATCATCACCTACGAAAGGAGTGTTCCATGATATAATTCCACAGCCATGAAACTGCTAACTGAATTCCAGGAGAGAATACTCTTTAAGAAAGCTCAGGGAACTCCGTTATCTAAATCATTTAACATCTAACTTGGTTGGAGAATATACTGTGGAGAGAGCCTGTGAGGGGGTGATGCATGCTGGTCCACTGTCTTTTTCATCTGTAATTTGTAGGGTAATATAGAATCAGATCACCATAATGTCTTAGCTGGCAGAAATAATTTTAAAAATAAAACTGACGACATGTATTTTTCCCACCATAAACCATAAGCTCAGAGCACAGTGCAGTGAGCATCTAGTCTTCCTGTAAATGAGGCTGTGGTGGGAGGTGGAGGTTATTGGGCAGTGCAACATCAGCATTCAAATTTCACCTTAAGGATAAACTGAGAAAATCTGAGCGCTTTCAGTGGGCTGAGAGTCTCCACAGTCTTTTCTGCAGCTCTCAGAAGTGCCCTGCTCTGCCCTTCCCTCACACTTCCTCCCAGCAATTCTATGGCTCAGGGGAAGGAGACTTGGGAGAGTGAAATGACTCATTATTTCATTAGGCAGTGGGACACTTGGGGTTTTACTCAGGACGCTTAGACGGCCACAGTCCTGGCTTCCGAGACAACCTGGAGGCACAGGAAATCTGAGATTTCAAGTTGTGAATTCAGTATTGACATGAAAAATGCCACTTGTGTTGCACTGAAACAGGCATGCTGATTATGTATCAGCTTCCAACACATTCCCTGCTGTTGGTGGGTTTTGATTGACATTTTATGGGCCTTATTACTCTGGAAAACAACACTAAAAATGCCATGACAAGCTCAAGATGGAAATATGAACACATGATCCTCTCCCTGCTAAACTAGAAAATGGCTTTTCAGAATTTTTCCTTGAGGATGATGGGAAAAATAAAAGATACTCAAATAGTTCATAATGATATGTCTCCTTTTGTTTCCAGAATGGGGAAGATCCCTGAACCTTAGAGCAATTTGACATAGTCTAGATTCAAGGACTTTTCTCTGGGTTTCTTATAACTTACAAACAAATGTTGACTTTTGAAGTAGAGAATGAATTGCATAAGATATCGATGGTTTGATAAATATTGTCCTCATAGCAGTGATTCAGTTTACTTGGTAACTGTCGTAGAAGGGGTTCATTGTTTTTACAATATAAAGAAGAAAAAGCAGCAGAAATTCAGATCATGTGAATGAACTTAAGGTCACTCTTTTTCTTCTGTATATGGCAAAGTTTCAAAGTGGAATGGAACTTCAAAATGTCAATGAAATATATCAATGGCACGTTGCGTGTGTTGTAATTGAATTATTGGCTCTCCCCAAGTACTTTAGAATAGTAAACACTTTGAATTAGAATTCAGTCTTGCCAATTTCCTTTTAATTTTGTATAACTAAAATATATAAGTTAGAATTCATGAATGTCAGCCACATCCCTGGATTCTGAATGACAACTATCTGCTTTGTCATGTAATAGTAATGATAACAACAACAATGGAAATAGCACCATTTATGGATTTGAGTTCTTATTTTTTAACTCTTAAACCTAAGAAGTTTGGCTTCCATAACCAGCATACTATACTTTAATGTCATTTTTTAAGATCATGCTCGACTCAAAACGGGAGGTTAGCTGTTTGAGTGTTACTTTTATTCCAGGTTGATTGCCCTCAGCGCTCTGAAGAGGTGAATACACATCCAAGCAGGTATGGGGAGGACAGGCACAGAGTGAAAAACTATCTTTGTGAAGTACTTTAAAGGAAAGATGTTATGACATTGTATTTATTAATATTTTTAGTATGGGGAGCTATGGAGTTAGAAATCATAGCACAGTTAAGGCTGAAAGATCATTCTTCTGGAAGCATATATTCAGTGTTGGTGAAGCATAAGTTGTTTTTGATAAACCTGTTTTCATGTAGAAATTACTATAAATGGGCAGCAGATGTTTGCTTTTAAGGAGACTGCTTTTGATTGGCCAGCAAGATAAGAATGCATGTGGTGATTATTAAGAAGCAGCTGGTGTCAATTTAAAAGAACGATGTTCTACCCTCTTCTGCCTTGGCCAGACTGAGAACAGCAACATCAATATTTAAAGTTATATATATATATATATATATTTACATATATATATATATATATATATATATATATATATATATATATATGTACTAAGAACTTGATTACAGAGGTGATAAATTTTATGCAGTATAAAACTGTCCATACACAGAATTTAAAAGAGTCTCCTTTTGCTTCATGATTACAAAGTAACTAGAGGCATGGTTATTGCTATCCCATTTAAACATGTTTTAACTTCCAAAATCTAGACAGGAAATTATGGGTAGGTTGAGGAATATGATCTCTTTTCAGATGGAGTAGTTTTATGTGAATAGTCAAGGGAGATGAGAGATATGTTCTTTATTTGTTTTGGTGTTTTTTCAGTCTTCATTATTAAGAACTTGAGGGAACTAACTTGAGTTATTGTTCATGGGGTTAATGATGATGAGACAAAGTCTTAAAGTGGTCTGTCTTTTAGGTAACAGTTTTGAATTCCATAAACAACAAAGCTGCTGTTGACAGAATTATTTTGAATGCTGCCTTTTGAAGGTGGATTATGCTTTTGTTTATCTTCTCTAATTTTAATTGAGCTATGTCATATCATACAGTGCACTAATTTTGATCTTTCTGTACTTGCTTAACCACTTCTGATAAAGATACAGAATATGTCCAACATCCCCAAATCCTCTTTCATCACCCTTCTCATTCAGCCTTTTCCTCTCATACAAAGCAACCATTATTCTGAACTCTTGCACTATCTATTAGTTTTGACTTTTTAAAATTTCATGTAAATGGACTAATACAGTGTGTTCTCTTTTGCATCTGGACTCCTTTGCTCAACAAAACATTTTAAAATTTGTTCCTGTTGTTGCTTATGGAAGCAGTTCATTTTTGAAATCAATGTGTAGTATTACATTTTATATATATGCCAATATTTTTTTATCCATTCTTATGTTGACAGGCATTTGAGGTTTTACCATTCATGATTTAGCTATTATGATTAAAACTGTTAAGAACATTCTTGAACCTGTCTTCTGTTGAGCAGTTGCATTCAGTCACTTTGGGCATATATATCTGGAGTTGAATTGCTGGATCACAGGGTAGGCACTTAGAATTTTGAGAATTCTGCTGTGAGTGTATTGGTATCTCATTGTGGTTTAATTTGGATTTCCTGAAGAATAGGGTTGAATAATTTTTCATATGCTTTTCAGTCATTTACATTTCCTCTTTTTAGAATGCTTCTCCAAGTCTGTCGCCCCTTTTTAAATCAGCTTTTTTTTTTTCTCAATGATTTGTAGTAGTTCTTTTATACCCTGGATATGAGTCCAGTTTCAGATAGACTGTGAACATCATCTCTCAGTCTGTGTCTTGCCTTTTAACTCTCTTACTGTTAACTTTTGAGGAACAGGAATTCTTTATACATTCATCTTCAACAAAATTATTTTTCTCTTATATACTTAGTGATTGTTGTGTCCTATTAAAAAAAACTTCTTCCTATTCCATTTCTTATTTCCTTATTTATCTAATTTTCTTCTTTGCAAGTGCTGTTGAGTTCTATGTGAGAATTCTTTGTCTATTTTATTTGTTATTTTCTTAAGCAAAATATTTTAAATTAAACTTAATGTTCTTCATAATTTAGGTCCTCCTTATGGATAATAATTCCTACTGTCCAATAAATGGTGTAGTAGCCACACTACAGAGTTTTTACAATGATTAGGATGATATATATAAGAAAATTCTTGGTAAATGTAGACTGTTACCTTATTGTTTATACTATTGTTCCATTATACTTCCTGGACATATTGAGGGTGTAGGACTGTGATTTTTATGTTTTGGCACTTGTAACTTTTAAGTCATTATATCTAAGTCTTGTGTGATAAGGTGTTTATTACATAATTGTAACAATCAAGTTTCCTTGTATAAAAGATCTTTAAATTTAGGTCATAGGCCAAATAACATGGTAGCTAGTAATAATTCTTATTTCTAAATAACACTTAAAATTTATCTTCCAAAGTAGTTCTTGTCTCTTTTTAACATGTTGACCCACTGAAGTAAATAAAGTAAATGATACTTCCCTTAATTGTGTGTAGAATCATTCAGGTTTTATAGCTAAATATGCTTAAGTTTTCAGTCTAGTTCTTTCCCACTTTGTCTCTCAGTTTGTTAGACTGATACATGTGCTAAACCAATAGTTCTCACTCTTGCTTGTTTGTTAGCATTGCCTGGGAAGCTTGTAAAAATAAAGATAATCAGCTGCCAACCCTGTGGCTTCTCTAAGTTACTTGGACCGGGGTGGTGTCCAGTCATCAGTGTGTCATAAAAGCCCCAAAAAGATTCTAATGTGCAACCTGGACTGTGGGTCTTCCAACTGTTGCCTTAGGAGAGGAAAAGTTTAGCATGTGTTAGAATCACCTGAAGGGCTTGTTAATGCCCTTCAATTGCTGGACTTCGCCCCCAGAGTTTCTGATCAGTAAGTCAGGAGGGACCCAAGAATTGCATTTCTAGAGAGTTCTCAGATGATGTCATTGATGTTGCTGGCTGGGGAACCACAGCTTGAGAACCACTGGGTCAGGTATCTGATGTCATTCCTTCCACATGGCTAGCCTGCTGGCCATCCTCATCCTTTGCCTTCTCAGATCTGCTACTTCTAGCCCTGGTGCTCAAATTCTGTTTTTTTTTTCACTATACTTAACTGTATTTGTTTTCTCACATCCTCAGAGAGAGCTTAAGATTGACTGTGTTACTCGATCTGTTTTCGAAAGAACCATCTCCTTCCATGTGAGCTGTGAAATGACTTTTGCTAGTAGATATGTGATGGCCAAAAGTAAAAGTATGTCAGAAGGATTTGAGAATGAAACCTAGATGCAAATAGAGATCACCTTAGAGTTATTCATTCAACCAGAAAATCAGGTTACAAAATTACAACACATATCTCCAGTTAAAAAAAAAAATCTCTGCAGGAATACAAAAGAATTTGGTCTGCAAACATAAGGTATTGATAGCGGTTGTATCAGAGTGTTTTGAGTTATCAGTGATTTGAAGGACTTTGATTACCTGTATGTTCTAGTTATTTTTTTCCCTAACAAAACTTTTTTTTTAATACAAAAAATAATTTAAAAGCTTAGAGTCAAAAATAAGCATTCATTCAGCAGAAATTTCATGAAACTAACTTTACCTGTGATCATGTCAAAAATAGGAATCTCAGAAGGAGAATAAGCCATTTTACAAACACAGGAGCTTATAGCCTTATTAAGGAGACAGGAACCCCAGTTTATATTTTCATAAAATTTAGCAAGATGTTGAGTATCCTTAAGCAGTAAGAAAAATATATATATAAAGACATTAATGACCATTGACTGTGGAGGACAATTTCTTAGGATGTTAGTGTCTTTTATTCTTTTTTTTTTTTTTTCCTAAAGAAAACTTGAAAGGATTTGGCTTGGTAAAAGCTGCTTTTAACTTGAATCTACACCTTTTATTTTTGAAGTCTTTAAAGAGTTTTATTCATTTATATTACATTCAGCTGGAGAGAGATCAGTTTCTTTCAGTCTGGATGATAGGCCTCCAAGAATGAAATGATACGTTATTCATTGGAAGCATAGAAATGTTTTAAACATAAATGAATTATGGATCAATTAATAACCATTAATATTCAGACCTCCAAAAAGTAGCAAAAGCCTATTAATAAATGAAATTTACTTTTCAGCTGGCATGCAATCCTTAGTCTCCCCCCCTTCACCATCATCTCTGTCATTATCATTGGTACAATGTACAGCATATATGATTGTTACATAGTAAAGTCATCCTCTAAGGCAAAATCCATGTTAAGTCAAAATTAACCTCGAAAATCCAGTAAGGACTCTATATTGGAGACCTACATTTCTGAATAAGCTCAGCAAAGCCGTTTTCCTCCTCTGGTGTAAGGGAGGGTGTCTTCAGTTGAGCAGATTGGGTTGTAATTCATAGCCATGTTGTATGAAAAAAAAACGATGTCTCTAAATACTATTAGATCACTCTCAATGTATGAGATGCTCACAGTATGAAAGACACAGGGGAGCTAAGTACCACTGAACAGTTCATCCAGATCTCCCAACCCATGCAACGTCAGTGGTAGATTCCAACAGACATCAATAGACAAAATAGCAGTAAAATAATGGAAATACTTCTTCTCTCTCTCTCTCTGTTCCAAGTATCTGTTACCTTCTAATAAGCCATGCCAGAACCCAGGCATTTAAATAATTTATCGTTGTACCTCATAGCTCTGTTAGTTGACTGAACTCAGCAGGGAAGCTCTCATTTAGCATCCCTCATACAACTGCAGTCAGATGGCTGCTGGGGCTGGGGTCATCTGAAGGCTCAGCTGAGCTGAATGTACAAGATGGTGCGTTCACTCACATGTCTGGGATGGCTAGAACAAGTCTCTTCCCACAGCCTCTTCATGTGACTGGCTGAGACTTCTTTTAGAATGGTAGGATGCAGTCCCACGGTAATAGGACTTCTTACATGGCATATGGTTTTGCCTGCAATGAACATTCCAAGGGCCGGGAAGCAGAAACTGCCTGGCTGGTTAAGAGCTGTGGGTAGAACCATCCTAACTACTGAGATCCACTGGTCAAAGCAGTCACAGGCCCTGTCCAGATTCAAGAGGTGGGGAAATAGGCTTCTCCTCTTGATAGAGCATACTTTACAAAAGAGCATGTAGGCTGGCAATGTTATTTCGGCCAACCTTGGAAAATACAATCTGCCACACCCTCCCTTCCTCTCTTTCCCTTGACTCCTCCCTAAGCATAGGCTTGAATCTGTGTAAAGTAAATATGTAGGTGATTTAGTACTGCTGTAACATTTTCTACTCTGTTTAGTGCTTTACACATATTTTACATACTAAATAAATCTTCATTTACTTCATTTACGTGGTACTAAAGGCCCAATGCCCAGAAATAAAATGGAATTTTTAAATTGTTCAATATATCCTGCAGGAATTTGAGGTGACTTAGTATTCACAGTTTCAAAATGATCAAGAATGTGCTATTGAATGTTCTTTGGAATTCTATTTAAATTCCAAGGTACAGAGCAGAACAGTTTGGACACATTTTAGGAGGAGTGCTTACAATTCCCAGCTTATTCTCTGTGCACATGCAGAGAATTCCAGAGGCACAGATGCTTCACCAGTTTGAACAGATTCACCCTGACACAGCTGATTAGGGAAGACATTACTACTCACTGCCATTCAGGCGTGCTTCATTAATGGTGTGGCGTCCAGCACTTCCACAGCCAGATACTTGCTGTTACACTTTCATTCACTGAGGCAGTTGATACACAGTCTACTGGAATAACTAAGCAATGATGTTTTATACACTATGTGTAGTTACCAAAGCTGTTTTATATACATTTCATTGTTATTCATCCCCACATCCTTTTCAACTATGTTATTTGTATCCCCATTACACAGCTGAAGAAATGAGGTTCAGAAATTCATGCTAAATCATATAGCAACTTAAAGACCGTGTGTTCTGGTCAGGCATTCTATAGTTCCATTATTTCACACTGACATACAAAACTAATATCCTCAGGATTAGCTGGAGGGCTTAAGAGGTCAGTATTAAATTTTTATGAAGTGGCAGAGGAGGGCTTGGCTTAAATGCCTCTCTGTTTAGACAGACACTTGATTATGGACATTCTGCAGGAGGAGAAAGCAGGGGAAGTTTTCAGAGAGAGATTATTTGGAGACAGTGTGAATTAACTCTGAGTCAGTGGGATTATTTGATGCCACTGTTTATTTTCCCAGCATTAGAATGTGCTTATGGCTTTTGCTACAATATAATATGCTCTTCTTCCTTATTAAAAAAAAAAAAAAAGAAAAGTTGCCACCCTTAAAAGCTATGAAACCAGCACAAGAACTGTGAAAATTTGTTACCCTCTCCAGCCATAAAGGAAGTGCAGAAAAGACATTGTTCCATTTAATACGTGCCTATTGTGGCCTTTTTCTATGGAAGACTGTACCAACATATATGCATAACATATATCAGAAAGTACAGTTTTGCCCTCAAGGAACTTAATTTTAGTAAAAGTAAGAGACAGTTTTATAGTGAAAATTGAATAAAAATGACAGTTACCTATGTGAGGTATGGTGACATAGAAAGAGATTTCAAATCAGGGCATGTTCTATTGTAGCAACTGGAGAAGCATGGAAGCTGGCATGGGGTTATGGTATTGCCATTGGAAGTTGGAGAAAGTAAAGAAGAAATTAGATACCTGAAAAAAATCTAAAGATCATTATAGCAATAAGAAATGATAGATTAAACTAGGGCAATAACTAGTAGGAAAGGGGCAAGGAGAAGTTGAAAAAATATGTATAAGAAAATTCCACAGACCAGCAATTGATCGGATATAGTGGATAAGAGAGTTGGGGGTGGTAAAATTTTGAATGTGGATCACCAGAAAGTTGGTGGTTTAGTCACTCATATGGGGAAATAATGGCGGGTGAAGAGTATATCACAGAAGAAAATATGCGACCTGCTCAGTTTCAGATAATTCAAGAAGGGTTTATTTACAGAGGAGTGGTTTCCAAATGTTTGAGTGTGGGGGCTCCAAGGGGTAGTGATGTTATCTGTGCCTTAGCAGCTGATTTAAACCACCTCTAAACCTGAATGGACAAGGGGAAAAAATAAAAAAACAAGCAGAAATACCAATTCCCCCAACCAGAAGGAGAGTCATGTAGAGATGGTGACTTCTAGTTGAGGAAAATGCACAGCTCAAGGCTACCCTCTAGGAAAGGAGCAAGAAGAGTGACTTCCTGATCTCACGTTCTTCCCTCCCTGCTTCCTCTGTTGCCAAAGCCAGCAGGGAAGCCCAAAGGCCAGGGATCCCTGTCGACATCATGGATGGTCAGCTTCCGGAGGCCCAGAGCAGGGTGGAGGGGAGGGGATTAGATCAATGTGGACAGACAGGTGCAGACTGTGTGAACTGTGGAACTGAGCTTGGGGTGGTCTAGAAGAGCTGCTTGCCCAAAGGTGCATGCACACACACACTCTCACACCATGGCAGCCAAAGCCAGACCCAGGGAGAATAAGCTGATTTAGAGCAGAGTTTCTTAACCTTGGTGCTTTTGCCATCTTGGGCCAGATAGTTCTTTGCTGGCAGGGGATGTCCTTTGCATTGAGAATGTTTATCTAGCAGCCTCCCTGCCCTCTACACACTAATACAAGTAGCACCCCTCCCCTCCCCATCTTCCAGGTTGTGATAAGGAAAAATGTCTCTAGACATTGCCAAATGTCCCCTGGTCAGGGGTGGGAGTAGGGAACAGAATCACCCTCAGTTGAGAACCACCAATTTAGTGGCTGGGTAAAGGAAAGTTACCCAGATAGAGAGAGATCAAAAACTAGTAGTCTGACAGAAGAAATGGACACATGGACACATGGACAATTATGGAGACAGTGTCCTGATAGCCTGGCAGAATGATCCAAGTGGGTGGTGCCAACAGTGTAAATGCCATAGAAAATTCTATATGGGGACTAGATTCTGTTGAGTGGAGAGGCGGGAAGGACTGTAACAGACTGAGATGAGCAGAGGTGAAGGAAGGCAACAGATCAAATTTGGCAGCAGCAGAGAGGATAGTGGGTAAATGGTTGTTTCAACAAGTAGGCTTATGATTTGCCAGAGGATGGAGAGACTTGAACATACTAGTTGGCCAGGGGGAGGAAACCAGTTAAGGAGGGGCACAGACCCAACAGTGAATCGAACTCTTACTGGGGGATTTAATGTGTAAGTGGTTTGGCCCTCAGGTCTCCTGGAGGATGTCAGGGTGGGTGCTCTTAGGGTCCCCATTAGCACTGAGAGAACTGACGCACAGAGTGTTTACTCATACAGAATGTTTACTTACTCAGCTAGTAAACGGCAAAGTGGCATTTGAACAGGTGCTGAAAAGCAGAGAATGTTCCAGTGACAAAATAGGATGCATGCCAAACACTTAGAAATAAGGAGGGAGGGAGAAATTAAGCAAAATTACATATGTATTTGATATACCACAGGAGAGAAAACATGGCTCCTAGATGTGAATGGAATTAATCGTCTCAAGAAAGTGGTGTTTAGACCCTCTGCAGAGGCTGAGATGGCAGTAGCCAGAACAGATTTGGAATAGATGCTATAGAGAATATTCCCAGAGATGTGTCTCAAATGTTGAGAAACAATTGTTCTCACAATTGTTCTCTGGCCATTTCAAAGAACGCATTGTTTTGCAACTGTTTTCTTCACAATCATGTGTATTTGGTCCCTGTTACCGCTGTAACAAATGACCACAAACTTGGTGCTGTAGAACTACACAAATTGACTCTCTTACAATTCTTGAGGTAGAAGTCCAAAGCTAGTTTAATGGTTTAAAGAAAGTTATTGGCAGGGCTAGTTGATTCTGGAAGCTCTGAGGGGAAAAGCTGTTTCCTCCCGTGTTTCAGCTTCTAGTGGATGCCTATATTCCTTAGCTAGTGGTCTCTTCCTTCATCTCCAAAGGACATCACTCCAGTCTGCTTCCATCCTTGTCATCAATTGCTTTTCCTCTGACTCTGACTTCCCCTGGATCCCACTCACAAGGACCATCTGATCAGACTGGGCCCACCTGGATAATGCAGGATAACTTGCAAAGTCCCTTTGAAATATAAGGTAACATTCACAGGCTCTAGGGTTTAGGATGTGGATGTATATGGGGGCTATGACCAGTCTACCACAATTGGCTTCTAGATTATATTCTAAACGAATGGAAAATGGTTTAGCCTAGAGGTTAACGGCAGAGCCTCCATTGCTTGGGTTCAAATTCTAATACTGCCACTTCCAACTTTGTGACCTTGAGTCAGTTATTTAACATTCTGTGCTTCTACTTCCTCGTCTAAAAAAACTGGGCATAGTAGCTTTTGCATGTGTTGCTTGGTGATTAAGTAAGTTGATACATATGTAGTGTGTCAAATACAGTGACTAACCTTAGCTGAGTATTCAATAAGTATAATCAATTATTTTTCTCAGTTATCTTACACAAACATGTTTTCATTAAGGTGTTTTAATGAAAAAGTGCTGACCATTTGATTAGCCCATTAGATTAGTTCTGTTTCTCTAAAAAAGCAAAAGCTACATGCTCAAAAGATGCTACTTCCTAGCTGAGATTATAAATAAATAGAAAAATAGAGTTTGCATCAATATAGTTCCCTTGGGTGGATATTGATAACTACCTTCAAATGAGCTGGTGTCAGAATTGGCATTATTTACAGTCCATGAAAAAAGCCACCTAAATATTTCCCTTAAGAAAAAACAATCATAATAGCCTTCCCTAACCATGGCAAAGTAAACAACAAAACTTTGGGCAAATCTTCACTAGGCAAAGCCCATCAAATGGTGTGCTCTTTTTAACACCTCAAATGGAAAAAAAGAAATCACTGTAGCACTCAACTTGGTTTTCTCATTTTATGCTTTTCCCCTCTGGTCTCTGATACTTCATGACTCTTTTAGGTCTATGTTAGTGTGTTAGTATAGAAGAACAAGAGTTCTGAAATTAAAAAAAAAAATGAGAGAAAAACATACACACACACACACACACACACACACACAGTTAGTGTCTAGGATGACTTGAAGGTCAAACTGTGCAAACTAGAATGGTTGGTGATCCTGGGTGTAACCTTGGGCAAGTCACATGCCCTCTACACCTTAGTTCTCTTCAGCTGGAAACTGATAAATTTGTGATTATGATACTTATATTATAGGATGTCGTGAAAACCAAAAAAGATAATGAATGTAAAGGGCTTGCCTCTTTCTAGCACCCTGTAAGAAACAATGTGTAAGACTGGGGATGGTGCTAGTGAGGAGGGTCATGGTGGGAATGGAAAAGGGGAAGCACAGAGCTGGCAGGTCTAACCTGGAGAGAACAAAGAAGACACAAGAGAATCACTACTTTTATGGTTTGGAGTAGGGCTAATGGGCTAACCATGAATACTGTTCAATTCCTTTTCTAATAGCACTGGTGTGATGGTATTTTAGGAAGAAAACACCATTTGAAAGTGCTTTATTTTATGTAGAACAAACTTTCAAAGCCCATAGGCTTTCATGCCTATGTTCATATTTGTCTCAGATTCTTTCTGAATACATGCTTAGAGGTAAACTAACATGGAACTGGAAATCCATATTATGATTAAGTCAACAAAAGGAGATGGGCTATAACTAGAACCCAGTGGACTTGATCTTTTCTTCATGCTGCCATCATTTTAGAGAATGCTCTAAGATCAATTGTTTAAAAGAGATAACGTGTATGCCAGCATACCTGATTTGGCTGAGGTTTATCCGTATTCCACAGAAATAAAGTGAGATAAACAGGCATAATATCTATCCATTCAGTACTAAAATATTCCATATTAGAAGGCAAATATTTTGAAATTTCTATCAAAGTGGCTCAAGTTTCCTTATCACAAAAGTAGCCCTCTCTCTTTTTTTCTTAACTTGGCTAATTCAGCCAGATATTTACAGGGTTATCAGAAACCGCTAAGGAGTCACGAACCATTACTTCTATAGGCAATGGCCAGAGTAATGAAATCTTTTAACCTTCTTAGCTTTTCCACTCTGCCATCATCAGTCACTGGGCTCAGTATATATTTGTTGGTCATTAGCCACCATCTTAGCTGGGTGACCTTGAAAAGATCATTTAATGTCTCTAGACTTTAATTTTTTTTTCCACAAAAGGAAAAAGGAGGACACAGTTCATCTCTGGGATCCATTTCCCCTCCCACACCCAATGCCATGGTTCTGTGATGGTTTGATGACCTGGTTAACATGTGAAAATACATCAGAAGAAAGAAAAAAGTTTCTGGTTTTGCCAACTATTTCTTTTTGTCTCTGGTTACATTAAAGCTGCACAGGTTGTTCCTGCTTTACAAATGATGGCGTTGCTATTTATATTTTAATGAATACAGGCTTATAGGAAAATTTGTAAGTTTTTTATTTCTAACCATTTTTCAGGGATTGATCTAGAATAGAATGTGCATTTGGACAAATATTGGATTCCAGTGAATATATACTCGTATTGTGTTTTTGAAATATAAGCTGGCATTAAAAGAGCCAACAAAAAAATCATTACAGGTTTGCTATTCATTGGCAGCAAGAGGAAAAGAAATAGTCTGAAAATGAACAATCCTGTCTTGTTAACAGATTTTTTAAAAGAGCATAGTTTAAATTGCTTATTCAGAGAAATCTACTTCTCAACACTTTGAACTCCATGGAAAAAGAAATGGGTTTTTGATAAGTTCTGTGAATTGTGTTACAACATAAATGTCAATGTTTGATCAGAAGTCTTTTCCACAAATGCCAATCTGGGAGGTCAACTGGTTTGATGAGTCATTTTTGCTTAATGAGGAAACTTAGGCAGTCGTTTCTATCCTTTGTTCTCTCACGGGAAATCCTTCAAAGAGAAGCTACTCATTCTGATAAAACAGAAAATTATGAACTTTGGAACTAGACAAAATAAATTTCAGTATTGCCTTTGTCACTAAATTAATTGAGCGGTGTTGCTCTGTTCTCAAAACCCTCTGAGCTTCACTTCCCCATCTGTAAAATGGGCTAATAATACGTTTTTTGCAGGACTGGTGCATGGATGAGATAACACATCCAGTGTGCCTGCTGGCTACTGCCACATGGTAATACCAGTAATAGGTGACATTTATTAAGTGCTCACCATATGCCAGGAACCTTGCTAAGCGCTCTATACGTATACCTTATTTAATGCGCACAACAACCCTCTAGACGGTGGGAATGAGGAAATGAGGAAACAGAGGCAAGAGAACTTACATGATTGGCCAGGTCAAATAACTGTTAAGCAAAAAGGACCAGGTTTCAAGTCCTTCTTATCTTTTGCTCTAGTGACCCTCTTTGTGACGCTATTTCGATCCTCAGCACATCTTCAGGAATGGGCACTACCTTTCTGTAGTGTGACAATGTACATAAGGCACGGAGTTTAGAGCCTGGCTAAGAATCCGGGCCTCTTCCTGGTTCTCTCTCTCATTCACCCGGGACAGTCAAGCCATGAGCCACCATGTCCACTGCACCTCCTCGTCCTTCCCCGTTCGGCCTGCTGCTTTATCTCCGCTGTCTTCTCTCTAATGTGAGCCACCATTCTCTCTCTTCCAGGCTAGGGCAGAAGCCTCCCAGCAAGCCTCCTCAGTCCCTTACGCTCTCCAGAGTGCAGCCAGAGGTAACCTTTAAAGCAGAAGGGCAGAAGTACTTGTGACTCCCAGCTACTTTAAATAGGGCAGCTTCCCATTTCCCACGGCTCTTGAGAGGGATCCCCACCAGGCCTGCAGAGCCCTGCACTGAGGTGAGCCAGCGGACATTCACAGCCTGGTCAGGGGCCCTTCCTTCACTTCCTGCTCCAGACACACCCTTGGGAACATCAGCGCTCTCCCTCCTCCCTTCTCACTCAGCCTGGGTAATTTCTGCTTTTCCTTCTTAGCTCAAACTTCACGCCATTTGGAGAAGCCTTACTGTAATTCTAGTCATATCCGCGTGTATGCGTATGTGTGCATTTTGAACAAATAAACACCCTAAAATAATGGTGCAATGGTACATAGTGGTGATATTGACAGTCTGCATGGTATTCTGGTGGTAGAAATGGAACCCTGCTTGAGAAGATGCGGCCTCTGAGATACAGAGTTCGTGGAAGTCACTGGAATGGGCCAGTACTTCTGATCTGGGGAAGCCAGCCGAGTTGCCAAGGCATAGCCTACAGTCCTGGCCCCCATGCAGGGGCATTTCCTCCTGCAGGAGGGACAGGGCCAGGGCAGAAGTCAGCTGCTGCTTTGAAAAAGGTTGGAAACTCAAATACCTGCTAAGCACAGGAGCCCTCTGCTCTGATGAGGCTTTGTGACTTTTTGTTTCCCTTTCCCTTGGGTCACATGGTTTCAATATGCCCCTCTTTGGGCTTTAGGGCTGCCTTGAGTTTTATTTTAATCCAATTTCATGCGCATTGTAACAGCAGAATCTAGAGGCTAGGAGGTACAATGGGTCTTTCAGGATGGGCCCAGGGGTGGGCTTGAACAGAGAACCGCACTAGAATGATTCGTGGTAAAGGGGAATAGTGTGTTCAGTTGATTTTTTTCATTGTTTACTCAAAACTCAGATAGCATTTCCCTGTGGCTGTAAGGCAAAGCCAAGAATGTCAAATGATAAAAACGTGTAGGTGGGAAGATCTCCTTTCCTTTTCTGGTGACTTGTAATCAGCTGCTACTTCAGTTTAATAAGAAAAAGGACAGTTCACATTACATCAGTATTAAAGAATTTGCAGGAAGTTGTTCAGGTGGTCTATAATAAATAGTAATAAGTAATTAGTAGAGGCCTTACGTATCTGAAGTAAACTAAAAAGTATAGGGAAGGAGGAAGGAAGTTTTGGAGTGGAGAAAAATGCAATTTGAGAATAATGAGTCTAGAAAATGAGAAGGAAGCCCTGAACCAAGAGTTTTATGGGCGTGTGGCGGAGGCAGGGCTGAGGTGATAGGGGGCAGGAGGGGGCATCCAGTCTGAGAGGAGTAAATAGAGGGAGGGAGCAAAATGATTCTCTCTGTGCCCCGGTCCCCAGGCTCCATGCCTCCCTCCAAGCTTTTTGATTTCATAATTGGATTATATCGATAACCAAAGGCCAGATAAGAGTGAAAAAAGAAGTAACAGTTCAGTATCCGTTCATTGTCTCTGGGAGTCGGTCGCCTTTAAAATGTACAACAATGTGACACTACCACTTGTCAGGCGTTAGCTAACATGTGACACTTCACTTATTTGCATCTTAGGCTCCTGACTTAGATAATTCAGATGTGTTTCACCTCGGGATGCCAGAACAAACACTAATCCTGAACTTTGCCTCTTGAACCACATTTTTCTCCATGATGCCCTTTTGAATTCCCCATAGGTGTTTCACTCATGGCATATGGAGGAAGGAAGTTCACTTTGACTAATAACTATGATTTCTAGGGGAGTGATCATTTGTCTTCTCTACTTGCCTTCCCTTGACTCGAGCAGTGGGGTACGTGTGTACAGGAACTCTGCATCTCCTTAATGAGAATTTCAAGTCTGACAGCAGAGGACTGCTTACTGGGGCCACTCATAAAAGGCTCACCTTCCAAAAGCAGCTTGTCAAGTCTCTTTTGTTGGCAAGATGGATTAACCAGTACTTCCAGTTGATGGAATAGCTTTTTGGTGACTTAATGAGGGTAGGTTGAAATCTTAGCCGTGTTCACCTTAGGTCATTATTTTTGTTTAAAGGCTGATAAATGACTATAGTTCTTTCTCATCTAAGAAATGCCAAATATTAAAAACCTTGTACTAAGGTATTTGGGAGTGGTCACTCCCTGTGGACTTTGATTTTAGTCTGAAGATTGAAAATAACCTTTGGATTTTATCTTCACAAGGAAGTTTACCCCATAGTTGGCATTGAAAGAGCTGCTGGGCTATTCCTGGGCCACTGAAGCCAGGGCACCTGGCCCAGCCTGCATGACACTTCTCTCTTGGCTGCTTGTTTAATTAAAGGTCAAGCAGAAATACTCTCTTCTGGTCTGGACTTCAGGAAGAAATAAGAGAGTAACTACAATGTTATCTTAAAATGTGCATTTCCTTTTTCTTTAGGCATTTCTTTATGGCCCTAATTAAAATTAATGAATGACCCAAGTGTATGACAAGTGTTGAGTACTGTATGGCTCACCTGAGGTTCCCTGTGGTTGCATCCTTTTATGGCAAATGACCTTCCCGTTCCACAGATCCATTGTTAGGCAATCTCATAATTATAGACTTTATCTTCCCAGAGCATCAAATCACCTGTTGCCCAAATAACTTGGATGCTTTTCCAAGTGCTGGAGCTCTTAAGTTAGCAGAAGAGGCTAAAGTTAGGTAAATAAAAGGACTTGTTTCACAAATGATTCTTCACTTTAAGTGTTCATGAAAAGGCTCTGAGAAACCTTTGAAATCATCAGATGCACTTAGGAAAATGTTATTGTGAGCCCTGAAACATAAACACAAATCAGCTGAAAGTAGAGTTGCTCTGATTGCTGGAGTGGGGGTGGGGGCAGGTGGGGGTGAAGGGAGGTGGCTGTGGAGGGTCACCCTGGCAAGGTTACCTCTGCTACAGGGGCTGTGCCTGTGCTCACTTCCCTCCTCATCACCTTCTCAGAATCCTAGGAGACCACAAACCCAAATCCTTTTTCAAGAGCAAAAAAGGTGCATGACTTGCAAATATGTAAATTTGGCATTGAGGTCTTCTTAGGATCCTATATTCCTTTTAGATGGTACGACTATACTAAAAAGTGAACTGAGTCTCTGCCACGTTTACATAGGACTCCTGAATAAAGACCAGGGGTAATATCCTTCACCTCAAGCAGTTAAATATTCCATTCCTGCAAAAACTGCCATTCCTCCTAAACTGCCATTTCCCAAAGAGTTTTGGAATTGCCTGTGGCCTGTTTAAAAGCCATAGGAACAAAGTTAATTTCATTTTCTTTTATAGGCCCTCTCATTTTTAATCCCTGAAAGAGCAGTATTTCTAGCTGGTAAAAGCAAGCACTTTTAAGTCTCAAATCCAACCCTTGATTTGTGACCCTTTGTCTAACCTCCTAGGGCCTCAGCTTTTACATTTCTAGAATGGGATGATGATGAAACCTGCTTGTAAGGCAGCTCTGAGCATTAAAGGTAAAGAGTGAGTTTAACCTTATCATTGGCAACTAGTAAGCATTCAAAATGTGTTACCTACTATTATTATTGCTATTGTTTTGTCATTGGTATTAAACAGCTTGTTCATGTGTTTTCTCTCACTAGACTTGGCTTTTCATTCTCTTAGACTGCTCTGAAAAATCAAATCTATCTTCAAGGTGTAATTTTTAAAATTACTATTCTAGAGGTTTTAAAAATAAGTTATAGGATCTGGAGGCATTTCCAAAAACATGTTGAGTAGAGAAGATAGTCAAATGTATTTTCACCTCTGAAATGGCTATTTTCAAAGGAGATGATGCTGTAGAATGTGTTACTATAGCTCCGGGCTATAGGGGGTTTCAGCCTGGGTAAGTTCACTCTGGATTCCTTCAGACTAAAAAATGACAATGGAACGTTATAGATAAAAAGGGACTTACACCAAGCTTTACTCTCATGGTGGCAGGTCAATCCCTAGAATCCCATGCACCTCCTGGGCTGTCTGCAAGTAGCAAGTCCGTCTCAGGTGCTGCCTGTGCTGCAGGCCCAGCTCTTGCCTTCAGCCTCTTCTCCACTCTCTCTTAGCATTGGGCAGAGCTCTTTTTATAGCAACACAGGCAATGATGTCTTATAACCAATAGGTATCCAGGCATGCACTTGCGCAGTAGTTTAAGCATTACATCATTGCCCATACACAGTAGGTGAGTAGGTTAGGATCAGGTGAGGATCCTGACCATGGAATCTACATTTTTCCCAGTTATACAAACAAAAAATTAGTTTATTCTGTAGTCACATTTCATAGTTTTTGTGCAATTTCCTCATTTCACTAACTTGACAAATACATACTGAATATATACTCTATTTAGGGTATGTAGTGGATTCTCCATGAGATTCCAAGTTCTGTAAATCTTCAGGATACTTTTGTTACCAGTTGAATGCATTTTGTTTCCCTGATTTTTGCCTTCTCGAAGGAATGAGAGTGTGCTGTCTGGAAACCAGAAGCAGCACTATTATTAGGGTTAGGGTGGCTTTTATTTTTTCTTAAGGTGGCAGGAAGTTCTGCCCTACATCTTACTTTCTTTGATTGACAGGTTGATTGACAGCTCTAGGTTATATAACCTTTTTCTCAGTGTGTAGTCACCTTACCCATAAATACCTAAGTGAAGCTGGTTGAAGTAGGGGGCAAAACCGCAATGCTAATTAGATTTAGATGTTCTTTTTAGAGGTGGGATTACTTTCAGATAAGGTCTTTGAACCTTGCACATGCCCTGTAATCAGGAGTGCCTCTGTGGTCCTCGACCTCTTGACAGTCTAGGTGTCCTTGAGTGTCTGGGCTTCCTGATAAGCTAGGTGTCTTGACTGTGGAACTGGGAACTAAGGAGGGCTTAGGGGTTGGTCATGTTGGAGTCTTCCTTTCTCCTGTTTATGTTCAACTAACTGCCTACACTAACACTTTAAATAAGATTCATTCATGGTAAAGACTTCAATATATGGTACAACATCATGAACAGAAGTTTCATTCATTGCTAGTCTGAATTCAGGAAGAAGGAAGTCTTCAGAGTGAAGCTCTAGAGCTGGAAAAGATGAAAAATAACCTCCTAAGCTTTTTTTAAGTTAGTGGCTCCTGTGTCTTCTGTGCCTGGAAGTGGGAAGATCTAGGTCACTGTGGAAGATCTTGATGAATATTTTCCAAAAGTTAAACTTTACAAATACCAAGCATACCTGGAGAAAAGGGAACCCTCCTACACTGCTGGTGGGAATGCAAATTAGTTCAACCATTGTGGAAAGCAGTATGGAGGTTCCTCAAAAAAACTCAAAATAGAAATACCATTTGACCCAGGAATTCCACTCCTAGGAATTTACCCTAAGAATGCAGCAGCCCAGTTTGAAAAGACAGATGCACCCCTATGTTTATCGCAGCACTATTTACAATAGCCAAGAAATGGAAGCAACCTAAGTGTCCATCAGTACATGAATGGATAAAGAAGATGTGGTACATATACACAATGGAATATTATTCAGCCATAAGAAGAAAACAAATCCTACCATTTGCAACAACATGGATGGAGCTAGAGGGTATTATGCTCAGTGAAATAAGCCAAGCCGAAAAAGACAAGTATCAAATGATTTCACTCATATGTGGAGTATAAGAACAAAGAAAAAAACTGAAGGAACAAAACAGCTGCAGACTCACAGAACCCAAGAACAGACTAATAGTTACCAAAGGGAAAGGGACTGGGGAAGATGGGTGGGAAGGGAGGGATAAGGGGGAAAAAGGGGCATTATGATTAGCAGATGTAATGTTGGGGGGGCATGGGGAGGGCAGTACAACTCAAAGAAGACAAGTAGTGATTCTATAGCATCTCACTATGCTGATGGACAGTGACTGTAATGGGGTTGGTGGGGGGGACCTGATGAAGGGGGTAGTTTAATAATCATAATATTGCACATGTAATTGTAGATTAATGATCCAAAATAAATTATTAAAAAAATATATCAAGCCTACCTACCCCACCTGAGTTTATGGGGAATTGGAGCAAGACAGTCAAAGATGCCCTTTAAGTTCTCCTAAGGGATTGAGTTTGACTGTTACAGATGTTCTCTGTGAAACCTGAAAGAAGGAAGAGTTTCTTCAGAAGCTTCTGGAGGAATCTGTGTTTCTGAGTGATATGTTTCATGCAATGCTTGTCTCTAAGACGTAATGTATTTCACTGCAGACTGAAAACTGCAGATTTAGTCTATCCAATTGGTCCATCAGTACCCATGTCTGGAATTTGCACTGACCATTCTCTAAACAGGAGCTCAGTTTTAAAGGTCTCAAATCCACCATCAACATTGACTTGAAAACTAACAATTCTCATTTTCAAATATAAATTCCCCTGGTTGGAAGCTGATGTAATACAAGGGGTCTTATATGAGTTTTATTTTAAAATTTTCATTTAAAACATCTATGTCTAGAATTCTTGAGGACATTTTAAAGTACCTTTTAATATTTAAATTATTTTATATAATTCTGTACTTTTTCCATGGGAGTATGTATTTGTGGAAAATAATAAAGGCTTCTCAGACTAGAAGGAACAGATAAGATTATGTTTATTAAAATAAAAATGCTTTCTTCAATAAACATTCTGACTAGTTAAGTGCAAAGAAATTTCAAGATATGTGTGTATCTGTGTGTGTGTGTGTGTGTGTGTGTGTGTGTATATATATGTGTTAATTACATAACTTTAAAAAATGATATCATCATATAGTGATAAAGAATTTAGTCTTTTTGGAACAGTCCTAATTATTACACACATTACTCTGGATGAAGGGATGATAGGTAATAATGCCACATAATAAAATAATCAGTGGATCAACCAAACAATGTTTTAATAATAGAGAAATATCCTGGGGTAAAGGAAACTCATTTTGATGTTGATTTGGATCCACTTAATAATTTAAAAAGGAATGATATTCTCTGGAGATCTTGAGGAGCTGAGGTCATAGCTATAACCATTCTGATCCAAAATCTGTGATTTAAAATTATTCTCAGGTTGGGTCAGTTTTGATAAATAACTGGTGGGTTAAGTGACGCAGACCGGTAAAGTGATCATTTCCCCGGAATCCATCAGTTGGCCTGGGATTTCCCCTGACCATCAGTCCTAAACATCAGAAAGAAGCCAGTTTATCTTTGTCAATGAAAGAGTTTTGGAAATGTGATTAACCTGACAATTAATAGTTGGGAGATAAATAATAGATAGAGAATGTCAAATTTAAATCTTTGGAAAGTATGTGTGTGTGTATGTGTGTGTGTGCATGCTTTTAAAAAAAATTCAGCTTTATTGAGGTATAGTCAACATATAAAATTGTAAGATATTTAAAGTGTATATTATGGTGATTTATTTACATGTATCAAATTCTTTGTGAAAGGATTTCCCCCTCAAATTAATTAATACATCCATCACCTCACATATTTTTCTTCCTTTTTTCAGTGAGGACATTTAAGTTCTACTGGAAAGGATCTGGCTGGAATAGTGCTACATAATAAGGGACACAGTTTGAAGAAGCTGAAAGTGGTTATTGTGGAGGTTGCGGGTTTACCAGCCTGCTTTATTCAGATACCTCTAGATGAAAGGGGTCAACTCTACCAGGACCTGGGATCTTTGCATAGAAAACCCCACATAAGGCCCTTGCTTCTGCAAGGACCACGAGAGCTGACAACAATGTTCCTTAACCCTAATATGTGGAATAACTTTGATGTTCTGGAACTTTAATGAGCCACTTTCAGCTGTGGGGAGGGCCCAGAAAAAGTGCTGAGAGAAAACGGGTCACCTCTTACTCCCACGCTTTGCTCTGGGTCCCCTTAAATCACAGAAGAGGTTGGGTGACAAAGCATGGCAACACATCTCATGTGTCTTTTGTTGCCCAGGGTTCTTTGGGCACTCAAGAGAAGGTTCTAACTCTTAATAGGAGTAGAAGCTGGGTAAAACAAAACTGCAAAAAGCAGGCGAGATTTTAAAGCCAGGAAGAGAGATTAAGAAGGGACAGGATTCTGTTTTTTCTGAGACTGTCTTTTTTCTATTCACTGTGAAATGCCGCAAGCTATAAGTTTCTTGCCCTGTATGCAGCTGACTGGGCCTGCTGCTACTGTTGAAGGCCTCCTGAGGAAGGGAGATGGCCTTCCACCTTCACCTCCCCCAGTCCTGTTTAAACCTTGAAAGATGTCAGTACAGATGGCAAGTGGGGAAAAAGTCTCACTCACCCTACTCCCGAGACATTTGCTCCCTGCCTGCACCTGGACAGAGGCCTTTCCAGGGAGTCACTGATACCATAATAACCACCTTGTATCATTTTTTTAAAAAACTGACCACACCAAACACAGATACCCAGTTCTTGGAAATGTTACAACTAAATGTTACAGTAAGGAAACCCTCAATTAAGTATATTCCACAGTGAATATACTTAAGTCTTGGGGTTTTGTCAGACTTCCTTGAAACTGAGACCCCAGGAATTTAATTTAAATTGTTTAAAAACAATTTAACTTGTTTACATTGGGATTTCATTGCATTTACAAAATGTATATGAAGCTTAAAAAGACATAATGCTCCTAATGTTTCTTCTTTTGAAGGACAGGAATAGAATAAGGAGCCAGTTACCTTGTTTCCAGCCTTCAGTTTATTGTATTAAGTCATTACTTGTGCATTGCCTACTTTAAAAAGGAATTTGATGCACACTGCAAATCAAGTTCACTTACAAAAAAATAGGTCTGATTCTTTTGGGGAAAGATGGACCTGTCAAGGTAAGGGCAAAATAAGGTGAAGAGTTAGCTGACAGCAGTACAGAGTTTGTATTTGGGCATAGACCGGAATTGGACTCAGCCTATTTGCACACCCTGAATGAATGCTTCAAGTATATGGGTACATGGTGAACAAAAAAAAAATGCGAATTGAGATCAAATCATTACAAGTCATCCATTCATCCATAGATGTTTATTGAGTCCCTATTACTTATCAAGCCCTTTGATTGGCACTGAATGTATTCCTCTGCACAAAGCATTCATTATCTTCACCATCTGGGTTGGCTGAAGGACATACAAATAGGTGTTAACACATATCTACACGTAATTACAAATGGTAGTTAGAGCTTTGTTAAAAATGGCAGCCAATTGTTTATTTTTCTTACATCTAAGCTTATTTGAGGCTATGCAGTAGAGAAAATAACCCAACCCATTCTTTCTGTGCAAGTAGGCAGAAGGTCACTTTTCTAAAGTGAAATCTCTTCTTAAAACATGAATTTCCCATCTGCAACATTCTTCACAGCAAGCTTGAAGCACTGCATCAGGACTGGTTTAATGATCTTGCTCACAAAGTAAATAAAACACAGTGGTGTCTCTATCTGTAGACTTCAGATGTTGAAATATACCTCTTCAGAGGTTAGTTAAAATGCATATTGTCCTGACATTTCAGATAGAAGTAAAACAGACTTGGTTGTCTAGCACAAAAATTCAGTTGCCTTATTATTATTATTATTAGCAGAAGGGTCAAATTACCATCAAAAGTTTATTATCACTGATAATATACTAATGCAGTAGGTTGACATTGGGACTGACTAGTGTTGTAATATATAATTAAAGTAATGTGATGCATTTTCTGTGATTCCATATAGCCTTTAAGATGTAAGAGGATTTAAGCAAATCCTTTTGTCCCACCATTCCCAGAGATTAGCTATTATGGAAAAGATTTAAAAAAAATGAAATGTTTTGATAACCCTTTCAAAAGAAGGCTATAATACCCTTATGAAATATATGCCATAAACCAGAAGAGTTGTGATTTTTTAGGCATGTATATAGCTTATAATTTCAAAAGCCAAGTGTATATTCTTAAATATTTATAAATAATGGTTCACATGCATGCAAGTTACAAGAAGGAAAAAAACAAACCAAACTAAACCAAACACAAACTAGGAAATCATGAAGTTTCTTTCTTTGAAAATCAGAGTAAAAAAGCTTTTTAGCCTATGATGTTTTAGAGATATTAGTGCTTGAAAGCAAGAATCTGAAATAAAAGCAAATGGCAATAGCTTTCTAGGCTCTAATCCTATGTTCCCACTAAAAATATCTTTTGGGTGGGCATGACATTAACCACCCTGTCTTAAAATACAGTAGAATATTTAATGATCTCCATTGTAGTCTGGAATATAGACTTTGTGTTCTCTCTCTTTCTCTTCTCTTACCCTCTCCCGCTCCTCTCCCTCACTTTCTGGTACTTTGCCAGAGCTCTGCTTCTTTCCTGGAGTATGGTAATTGAAGGTAATTTTTTAGAAGATGGTTTCAATTATCTAAAGCCAGTGGAATGTTTAAGTGCCCCTTGCTATTGGTGAACTTGTTTACATTGGGATTTCAGATGAATTCAGATTACATGCAACCAGATGTTATCTGCTATGGTAGCTTTTTAAAAAAAACAAAAATTACAGGAGGGAGGGGCCTTTTCTACCATATTTAGGTCAAGTGACCTCAAATTTCATAGAAGTATGGCCCTTTGGGTAAACTTTTGGGGTAAACTTTTAATCACAACCAGTGAATATTCAGCTATGAGAAATATATGTCCTATGTGCAATAAATAAGATCTCATTTTCCACACGTCTTTATAATATGTGATACTGATCAGAAAAAACCTGTCTCACAAAAACTTTCTTTCACCTACCGAGTTGGAGATAAGAAAAATTATAAACTAAAAGTTCACTCATGTTCGTATTGTGCCTAAATTCACACATTTACTATTGTGCTACCCAGATAATAGAGAATAAATGTCACAATATTTAAAGAGAAAAAAAATCTGAAGCAATAAATCACCTGTGAAACAACAGCTAAATGTTCTAGTCTAAAGATCATTGAAGACTCATTTCCTTCACTGACAATGTAAGTGAAAGCTTAATAAGATATATTATTGTATACGTTGAACTTTCAAATCTGAAGGAAAAGCTGAATACATAAAATTTAACTTAGAACACAGATAAATTAGGGCAGAATTAATCTTTATGAAAGGGATCCAGAATACACTTAAGAAGTTGAAAAAGAAAAGTTGGCTTTCATTGTGATTAAAGTATGATTTAACCTTCTAAGTTTAATTGCATTTTATTGAATCTTCAAGGCAGCAAGAATGATTGTCTTCACTATAGGTAGTACCAGGCCATCCAAGAATTGTTTTAGGAATTAAATAAGAGAATTTACTCACACATACATATACAAATAGATACATAAATACATCATGCACATACATACATGTATACATGTAATATTTTTTTTTTAGTGCTTAGCATACTACCTGAACATAGTTGGCACAAAATTGAATGACTTAAAGGACAAATGAAATATTCCAGGAACTTCTGTAAGTAGAGGGGACACCTGACAGTATTCTTCAAAAGTTGTAGCCACTGTAGTAATCATGGTTAGGGAGGAAAGAAATGGGTTCCTGACCACTCTGCCCACCACCTATTCTACTAAGACCTCTCTTTGCACTCACCTAACTGGAAGCAGATGGCAATGGTGCCAGTTGATACTATAGGAAGGAGGTCAGCTTCCCTAGGCAAAAAGCAGGGCAGAGAAATGTGGAAACAAATGGGGAGGAACAGAGAAAAGCCAGCCCTCTGGTATCTCTGATTGGCTTTATCCAGGACTGTTCTTATAACTTGAACTTGATGAAAATGCCATTGACAGTTATCACTATTGTAGATTATAATCTTCCTAGGTAATAAATCTAATTAGTAATCCAAGCACTGTTTATTTTTGATTCAGACTTGGTCATTCTTTTATTCAAATGAGAATTCTGATTAGGAACCAAATAGTTTAAGAATATAAAAACTGCATCATAAAATTTCACTTAACTTCAATATATACTGTGTATATGGCTTCTTAAGAGCCAACTATACATATAGAAACTACATTTAATAAATCAGTGTTAAGCTACATAATAATTTGGAAGATAAAATATGAAACATTAGTTATCCTTTTGTTTGGTATTTACCCATCATATGGATTCATACTTACAAATAAAACTGAAGAGATATTAGATTTTTCTAAGTTATAATTTCCTGGAAAAGAATTTAAACAAAGGATAAATAACTAATTGAAAAAAAAGTGTGAATCTAAAATAACTATATGTAAATCTCATTAAGTTTCAAGTGGTTCAATTATTATAGATGTAATGATTAAAAAAATTCATATAGAGTGTGTTTCTTGACATTGGAATCAAGCTAGATATTAATAACAAAATGTTAAATGTAAAAAAATCTTAAATGTTAGAATTAAGGAAAAACCTAAATAACTCATGGAATTAAAATACATAATGAATACAAGAAAATATTTTGAAATGAATGATAATGAAAATATCACATATGAAAATTTGCGAGATGCAGCTCAAGTGCTTAAAGGGAAATTTATAATGTATTGTGGCATGTATTAAAAAGTAGAAAAGGCTGAAAGTCAATGATCTGTGTATTCTACTCAGTAAGGAAAAGTACAAGAAAAGTAATAATAAAGACAAGAGTATAAGTTGATACAATAGAAAACATATATGATAGAAAACTTCAAAACAGGCACAGGCTAGTTCTTTAAAAAATTAAGAATACTACTCAATTCCAACATAATTGATGCAGAAAGAGAGAGAGGAAGAAGGCACAATTTACCAATATCAACAATCATTACCAATCTTACAAAAATTTTAAACAAAAAGATGATGGAATGAATAATTTTATGTTAATATATTTGAATAATTTTTAACAGTTCACAAATTTTTATGGCAAAAAACATCCAAATACTCACAGATTTTAAAAAATAATATAGTTTACAACTATAGTTTAAAACCTTCCCACAGAGAAAACATCTACATGTCTTTACTGGGGTTTCAGTCATCCAAGGAAGACATCTACTTTATGAAATAAGAAATTTGTTTTATAAAATCTTCCAAAAAATAGAAAAGAGAAAGTAAATAATATTTCCACATTATTTATAAGGTCAGCATCATTTTCATGGCAAAAACCTGACAAGAACTTTATAAGGAAGGTAAATTATAGGCCAATCCCTTTTGTGAACAAAAATCCTAAATAAAATATTATCAAAATAGGATCCAGAAAATATAAAAGGGATTGTACTAAAATTAAGTTGGGATTATCCTTTGAACAATTCCTGGTAATTACTTATTCACAGATGTATCTGTAAAAATAACCACTTTAACAAAATAAACATAAAAATATGATCATTTCAACAGATACAGAAGAAAGTTTTGACAAAATAAACATAAAAGTATGATCATTTGACAACAGATACAGAAGAAAGTTTTGCAACATATCCTTGGCAATGGTCTTGGCAATGATTTTTTTTTTGATATGACATTTAAAGCAAACCACAGGCAACAAAAGAAAGAATTAACAAGTGGGACTGCCTCAAACTAAAAAGCCTCATGGCAAAAGAAACCATCAACAAAATAAAAAAATCAACTTATGGAATGGGAATATTATTTGTACCATATATCTGATAAAGGGACTCATACAACTCAATCACAAAAATAAAATAAAATAAAGCCAAATAAACTGATTAAAAAAATGAGCAAAGGACCTGAGTGGACATTTTGTTCAAAGAAGACATGCAAATGCCCAACAAGTACATGAAAATGCGCTCAGCATCACTAATCATTAGGGAAACACAAACCAAAACTACATTTATATACCACCTCACAGCTATTAAGAGGGCTACTATCAAAAAGGCAGGAGATAAATGTTGGCAATGCTGCGGAGAAAAGAGAACCCTTGTACACTGTTGGTAGGAATGTAAATCTGCACACTCATTATGGAAGACAGTACGGAGGTTCCTCAAAAATTAAAAATAGAACTACCATATCATCCAGCAACCCCACTTCCAGGTATATATCCAAAAGAAGTGAAATCAGTATTTCAGACAAATATTTGCACTTCCATGTTTGTTGAGGCATTATTCACAATAGCCCAGATGTGGAAACAACCTAAGTGTCCATTGATGGATGAGTAGATAAAGAAATTGTGGCCCACATCTGTAATCTGTATTAGTCTATCTATCTATCTATCTATCTATCTATCTATCTATCTAATCTATCTATATCTCTCTATTTATCTATCTATATCTATCTATCTATCTATCTATCTATCTATCTATCTATCTATCTATCATCTATCTATAATGGAATATTATTCAGCCATAAAAGGAAGGAAATCTTGTCATTTGTAACAACTTCAATGAACTTGGAGAAAATTATGTTAAGTTAAATAAACCAGACAGAAATACTCTTATGATCTCACTTTCATGTGGAATCTAAAAAAGTCAAACTCATAGAAACAGAGAGTAGAACGGAGGTTTCCAGGAAATGGGGGTGGGGAAATGGGGAGATGCGTGTTAAAGAGTATAAACTTGTAAGTCCTGGGGATGTGATGTGCAGCATGTGACTGTAGTTAACAGTACTGTATTGTATACTTGAAATTTGTGGAGAATACATTGTAAGTGTTAACACATACACACACAGTAACTTTGTGAAGTAATAGATGTATTAATTAACTTGATTGTGGTAATCATTTCACAATGTAGATGTATATAAAATCATCACATTGTACACCTTAAATATATATAATTATTTGTCAAAGAATAAAATTTTTAAAAATAGCCAAAAAATTGTCAGCCAAAATAAAAAAATAGAAAATAAAAGCATATATATTTTAAAAAGAAAAATATACAATTTACAACATGTTCAGAAAACATCAAATGCCTAGGAATAAATCTAACAGAACATATGGGAGATGTCTACGGAGAAAATTCAAAACATTACTGAGGGAAATAAAGTAAGATATAAATTAATGGAGAGATATGCCATATTCAATGGTTAGTTAAAAGAAAGAAAATAAAGATATCCATTTCTCCAAGCTGATCTTTATACAATGTGCAGTAAATAAAAAACTCAGTAATGAAGAGTGTGTGTGTGTGTGTGTGTGTGTGTGTATGTTATCAGGCTGATTCTAAAAGTAATATGGAAACTTAAGGGACAAGAATTGCAAAGACAGTCTTGAAAAACAACAAATTTGATGGGACTTGTACTCCCAAATGTTAAGATATATTATAAATGACTGGGACTGGGCATATATAAATGAGGCTTCTGGAGTTCTGGTGAGGTTCTACAGCCGGATGTAGCAGGTAGATACAGGGCAGAGTTTGTTTTGCAGAAGTTCATCTGACCATATGATTTAAGATTTGTCTATTTTGTTGCATATGCATTGTATTTCAATGAGTATTTCTGCAGCTAATATGGCAAAATATTAAAATTTAACATGGCTGTGTTTGGAAATGCTCAGATTACGCTTTTTTATGTGTTTATGATGCTCTAATCATTTCAAAATAGATAATATATAATTATGAAACAGAATATCTTTGATTTAGGCTATATTTTGATTACAAGTCTGTATACAGCAAAACAATCCCACACCTTGCCTCCACTATACCATGACTTTCCCTTCTTCAGACCCAAGCAAAAATTACTATAGAGTGAGGAGACGTGAGAAGTCTGGAAAATGCTGTAGATTATGAAACCCTCTACACCTATGATCTGAAGAGTAATGGTGGGGTATGGGACAGACGGGGTCAGATCGATAGCAGGTAAAAAGTCTCAACGGCAATAGCTCATGGCTGTTCGGGAAAGAGAAGGACCCAGGACACTCCAAGTCCTACACCTGTTGGGGAGCACGTGTTCATTTGATAAACTACCTTATCACCTCTAAAAGTGCTTTTGTCCAAGAGCAGCTCACTCAACACTCAATTACACGGGACTGTGTATCCAGGCCTTCAATTTTTCTCCTTCGTTTTGAGAGCCACTGTCTGAGAAATAAGAAAGAGTAGCAAAACACTCTGTTCTGTCATATTTGCTGTACGCTGTGAGCTAGAGATACTTTTTGTCCAGGCTTCCTTTAAAATGTTTAGGATCAAATGGTCAAATCCAGAATCAAACTCTAGGTGTTTAAATGTTTCAGCATGTATTTAAAAACACCATCATTGTTATTAGTATGTGATGGGCTTGTAGTGCAATGCGATTGCGATATGCTTGTCTTCAGTTTGACTACATTAATTTGGAAACAAATGTTTAAAAATCTAAAATTTGAGTTTTCTAGTGGAATTTACTTTTTAGGAGCAATGATATCTAGGTCATGTTACCTTAGTGATTGGTTTTCTTATTATGATCAGTGACTGCATTACTAACAGCCAGGATTTCCCCATTTTCTGATGCATACGCAGCCTGGTTATTAGGCACAGAGTGGGAAAAAGTAGGTAGGTTTAATGTGGGTGTAAACTCTCACACCTACATAGACCTGGGAGATAACTTAAATGATCAGAGTGGTGATGGTGTAAGGAAAACAACTAAGTGTGTACCGTTACACATGGAAAATCATAATTTGCCTCTGTGTCCTTAAGACAATAGGGAGTGGTGTTAAACTGGAACCTTCTGAACAGGACAGGCTCCACTCAGCTCCTCCTGGTTATAGCCATGCAGGAATTTGGGCCCATTACTCTTGTCAAACTTGATTTTTCAAAAAGAAATCTGAAACATCTCTCCTAGAAAAGAAAAAAAAACCTTCCAATTTCAAAACCAGTCCAGTCAGAAACTAACAAACACACACACTGTTATATCACAACGGGCCAAATGAAACATTTCTAAGGGCTGCTTTTGGTGTGGATCTTCAAACATTAGCATTTCCATATTATCAGGGGAAATAGACACACAAGCTATATAAAAAGGATATGAAACAATACTAAATACTACATGCATTCATTTCTTCACTCGCTTAAATAATAGTATGTATTAAGAACCTTCCAGGTCCCATGCCCTGTGTGAGTTACTAGAGTTACAAAGATGAACAAACTTGTTTTCTATTATCAGACAGCCCCTGGTGTGGGAGACGAATCAAATGATTAGTAATAGGGACAATTAGTATGGTAGAATTCCAGAAGGTGGAAGTTTTGCTGACATTTTTCTTAAGGCCACAGGAAATAATTGGGAAATAATGAGCCCATTCATATAGGGTATAAATTATGTCCTAACTATCTGGTTTACACTTTAAGTCAGAAGAAGCAAAACAAGTCCTAAAACTACCTCTCAGTCAACTTCTAAACGAGGTGCTGTCATGGAAGCGAGAGACTATCTCTCCCCAACTAATAGTTTCAACAACCTTTTAAAGCACACCTTTAATTACACCAACTAAGCAGAGTTATTTTTTCTCTGGGTATGCTACCAGATAACTAGCTAGCTATTTATCTACATGCACACACACATGCACACAGACACACACACACTCCACACACACACACTCCACACACACAGACACACACACATTTATCCACAAAGTATTTTATTGATTTTGCTACTAAAGACACTCTTATTTTAGCTATAAGTTAAATGACAGCAACAGCCACTTGTCTTTCCACCTGCATACTGCAGTGCAGCCACAGAGAAGGCACATAAGTGAATAAACTGTCTTTAATTCTACAGCTCTTTGGTTGTGATAAAAAATGGCAACTACTTGCTTTGGGAATTCTGAATGCATTACTATTCGAACTATGTACTGTTAAATGTGCTTTATTCACCAATATAGACAGTAAAGGTCCCAACGGTCCATTTCTGAAAATATCCTTACAAGCATAGACTCTGGCAGATGCAATTGTGTAGACTTGGAGGAGGGATCATTTGATTCTTACATATCTTCAAACCTTACATTCAGGCAGTCTTCCCCAAAGTTACAATATTGTGAGGAGTAAATAAAAATTTAAGGAGTACTCTTTAAAAGTTATTTTTCTTTGTGGATGGAAGAGCAATGTATTCAATTGTGATAAAAATCTAAGCATGAGTGATATAATGAAGTATCAGCCTAATTAATTAGATGGGAAGCTCCAAAGACCTCCTGGCTGTTTTGCTAGCTGCCTTCAGACATAAATACAATTGTTGAAAAAACTTCTGTCAAAAGGAAACCCTTCAGTATCTATGGTAGGTATTATTGACAGAATGGTATAGACAGAAATTTCCTATCACTGTGGTTGACTTTAAGAAATATAATTTTTAGGATGTCTTTCATCACTGTAATAACATGGTAATGATTAAATTCACCTGCGAAAGCCTAGGGCATCTGTTTGTTTCATGGGAACTTCCCGGTGCCTTGTGTACAGACTTGTTCAAGTGGGAGTTAGTGAATGCAAGAACAGTAAATGCGAGCTTATCTTACATGCCAAGGAAGGGTATGTTCTAGTTAATTGAATATGCTTGTTGTGGGAGAGCTGTTGCATATACCATACATTTTAATTCTCAAAGAGTAAACTTTGGTTAGCATTAAAACTGCACTCAATGGCTTATAGCTTGCTTCGATGCAATAGCAAAAGTTTGTTTCTTTTGTCCCCTATGCTATGTTTTTCTATCTTTAGGTACTTTCCCAGCTTTGGCCAGAATTTTTTCAGGGGCCCCTCCTATTGTAGTTCTTATATTGAACCAACCCAGCCCCCAGAAATTCCATATAAATCTCTGCCTCCATCAAACACCATATTGATCCATTCTTTCCATTCCTTCAGGGCTGTTCTGGGTGACTGGCTAGTTCCTTGTTGGACCAATTTGAGCTACAGTGTTTTGGTTAATAATTGTGTAATCTATTGACCTTTGTTGAATCGTATTAGATTTAAAGAGCTTGATTTTGCTTCTTTTGACTTGATTAGAACAAATAATTTGGATTCATACAACTACCATAACCTTTTGTAATGCAGAGACAGTATATACCATCTCTAGCCTAAATTCTTCATCTCCATAAATACAGTAGTTGCATTTATTCAGTGCCTGTTATTTTGGGCATTGTACTAAGTGCCTTATAAAAGTTACCTCCAGGCCTCTGTAAAAACACACAAATAAAACACCAACAAAACAAGCAAACAAACAAAAAACAACTGTAAGCTGGGTTTAGTAGAAACTTTGGAAACTGTCATCCCATAACAGTCAACAGAATGAGCATGCCCTCCAGTCTCTGTAAAATGTCTCAACGGTGATCACCACCTGTTGCTCCAGGTCTGTTTGGATACCAGTTGAAGAGGCTGATAATTCACCCACACAAACTGAAATGTGCAATTATTAAGAGTCAGTTTAGCCTCAAACCTGTTTTGCCAACTGAAATTTAATAATTTGGTTTAACATTATGTGAACAAAAAGACAGCTATTGTTTCTATAAAAATAAAATCTAAGATGCTGCAAAATTTTGATAAAAGCCTGTTGCTTTAAAAAATGTTGTCAAAGTAGAAGATTAGGGGAACTCATAAGAAACTAGGAGAATTCTCTCTGCAGATTGCCTTGTCATACATTATACTCTGGTTCAACTTTAGGGAGACTAGAAATCATAACAATGCTTTAGGTGTGAAGCTAGTGCAAGAAAGATGACTTGGAATTCCTGGTGGTGGACCCACTGTATCAGCCAGGGTTCAGTTGCAGGAGACACAAACTGCTTTAGGCGTTATATTTATGTTTTTACTGAAGTATGATTGATACACAATATTATATTGGTCTCAGGCAGCTGGGGAGCAGGATACAGGGCTAAGGGGTTGAAGTGCAGAACCTGAAATGAGACCTGGACCTCTTGCTGGAAAATGAACTCCAAGATGTAGGCAGGAAAATGCTGGATCCAGTCTGCAGATATGTAAGAATATGAGAGAAAAGGAGGAAATAGAATGATGAAAGACAAAAAGAAGAATGACCTAGAAATAGCATCTACTGAACTTTCATCAGCATATGAAAGAGCAGTTCAAAGGAATCTGAGTAAAATCAATGAGTTCTTAGTCTAAGAGAAATATTAGTCTAATTACACTGAGCAGATAGAACGACAAAGCAGGGTTGGAATATGTTGTTTGTAAATACTCAGAGGAGTGCAAGTCGGGTTCCTCCAGTTATTTTGCCTGCAACATTTTTGGGAGAGGAAGAATGGAGGAAGGGAGTTCTCTGGCTGTCTTTGACGGGCCAGCAGTCCCAGAGTGACTGGGCTTCCCTGAAGCAACATTCTGAGACCAATCGCTTGCTTTGGGAGTATTAAAAGTCAGTTACGGAGTAGAGACTGATTTAAGATTGAATAAAAAATCCGAAATGAGTAGAAATTGCATCATGTCAAAAAGGGCTTGCTTCTTTCAGATAGTGAAACTTCCGGCACTTTAAGTTAAAGGCAGTTAGGTGCTATAATATAGCAAAAGGGGCTGGGGAATGAGGCTGTCTCCTGGGCCTCCAGGAATAACTCCCAGGCACTGAGACTACTTAGGAATGGGCCCACTCAGGGAACTGCTTCCTCCTTCACAAGTTTACCACCATAACTGCCTTTTAATACTCCCAGCGCAAGCAACTATTCTCAGAATGTTGCTTCAGGAAACCCCAGTCACTCTGGGACCAGCTTGCCAGTCAAAGACAGCCAGAGAACTCCCTTACTCCTCCCAAAAATGTTGCAGGCAAATCCAATTGGAGGAACCAGACTTACATTCAGAACCCTAGCTTCACAAGGAAATCTAGAAACTGGAGGTTTTTGCTGCTCATCCTTGGCAGTACAGGACAGCACACCACAAGTGTGGAATTGATGCCGAGTGTCAAACTACCTATCAAATCCACCTACAAATGAACAGGTTGCATCTTTGTGTAAAATGGGCCAATTAATGTGCTGTTAGGTATTTAGCTGAAAATAAAATGTTTAAGTTTGGCAACATATTTCATTGACCAATTGTTAGACTCCTTAGAGTTTTATAGAACCACCACAATAATGTTATACTGTCCTGTTTTTCGAATGTATATGGTAAGGATGACTTTTTGATTCCCACTTTAACTTTGCCCATTGATCAACAAAATTTTTGCCACAAATGTGTAGAATAGGAGGGAATTTTTAATGCGGTATTTTTCCCCCATTTTTCAGATAAGTTGAAACTGAGGTCAACAAGGCTGTGACTGATCCTCATAGTTACTAAGTGGAAGAGCCATACCTCCTGTATAACACCTATATTTGCTCCACTACTCTGCTCTGTTTTTCCATTTCATCTTGACAGTCTCATTAACTATTAGGGTTTTGTCACCTGACAGGTTTTGTCACCAGGCTTTCTCTGATCTGGCAAGTTAGAAAGCTGTGGCTTAAAATCCTGTCACCTGATCTCCAGGCTAGTGCATTTCCCACTCATTCCCTCTAATCAAAGAGGACAGAATTGTGGGAATTGGGGTTATGGTGAAATGGAGTGTGAGTCATTATTTGAGGCAGGAACCAGCTCAGCCACCTAGCAAGGGGTTCCCTTTGCCCTGCTTCTTTCTCACCTAAACTGGGTCGTATCACTGTGTGCCAAGATCCTCATCAGGTCTGTCAGTTTATTCAGCCATGCAGCAAGCATTTATTGAACTGTTACGTGCCAGACACTGTGACAGGCCCCTGGAAGCCAACAGTGAGCAAAACAGAAAAATAAAACTTCATCCATCCTCATGGAGCTTATAGTCTAATGTGGTAGAGAGAAAATAAAATGCTAGTGACATATAGCTTGAAGTATTAAGAAAAGGAAAGAAGAATATGGACAACAGTGTATTGTTTGCATGCAGTTGAAGTGTTAGATATGGAAAACTTTCCCACCTTCAAATTAAAGAGGTCTGATGGAAGTAAAATCTACTTGGTAAGGCTGTGTTGGAGAAGGTAAATGTAGTGAAATATTTTAATTACTGATAAAGTGCTCATAAATTATTTAATCTTTACTATTTATAAAGGGAGAATATTTTAGGCCTATATTCTTAGGGCTGTTGTAATAAAGTGTCTCAAATTTCATGGCTGAGAAGAGCAGATTTTATTGTCTTATAGTTCTGGTGGCCAGAAGAGTGACGTCAAGGGGTCGGTAGGGGCACACTCCCTCTGAAGCTTGCAGGGGACCCTTCTTTGCCTCTCCCCATCTTCTGGTGGCTCGCCAGCAGTCTTTGGTGTTCCTTGGTTTGCAGATGCCTCATCCCGTACCCTGTCTTCTCATGGTGTTCACCCCATGTGAATGTCTATATTTGTGTCTAAATTTCTCCTTTTTATAAGGACACCAGTTGAATTGCGTTAGGACTCACCCTAATGACATCATTTTAACTGTAAAAACTCTGTCTCCACATAAGGTTGCATTCTGCAGTACTGGGGGTTAGAACGTCAACATATCCTATTTTGAAGCACAGAGGGTTTCAGACTTGGCATTTTTCTATTAAGAAAGATAGGTGCACATGCAGGTAACTGTGTTTTTAGGCAGAAATAATTAAGTGTGAATGCTTCTTTGGTGCTAGAAAGGAGGATCACTTCTCTCCTTATACAATGGGGAAAGTCCACATGAACTACAGGGATTAAAACTTAGTAGCACTTAGTTATTAAATTTACTGTGGGTGGATAACATGATTGAAGCCTTCTACTTAATATTTATTTATTTAATAAACTGCTCAGTACCACCTTATTAAGGTGGCTATATTGTAGCCCACTTAGTTTAAAAGTGTTCATACACTTTATATCATGGTTAGGTGGGTTTCATTTTTCCTTTTCAGTTCAGTGGAGGAGTTTGAAAGCTTAAGGATAACAGTGACTGCCAGAAAAAGGAGCAGTTACATGTAATTGGCTGTTTCCTCTCCAGAAAATAGGAGAACCTGTGGGATTCAGCAGGGTGGACTTTGTTGAGACAACTATCATGTGTGCGGCAGTTGGATCCTTGCTGCTAATGCTGGTTGCCCAGCTCCAGCATAAGAGGCATGCCTTGTCTCAGGAAAAAGCCAACAATTGTACCCCACTTCCCTGTGTCCTGGCCCATTCATTATGGGTGTCAACCTGGGCCCCTGAGGAGAGCCTAGACCAGGCTGATCTCGGGTCTCCAGACACCCCACCGTGACACGTTTAAAAATATGCCTCTTAATTTGATCCATCCCTGAAGAAGCCTAAAACATAACAGAATTCTTGGCAAGATCTGTCATCATGACATTATGTAAGATTTATAAAGCCTTTCAAAAATTGCTATGGGATTATTGAAGCTCTTCAGATGGCTTCTGGCCCTTGGACCAACTTCTCACACTGATGAAGGGAGAGGGGTCGGCCGTCACCACAGGTGTGTGCTTTCTCACACTTGCTGCGCTGGACTCAGACAAGAGAGGGCTGATGGCTGGAATTACTAATTATTACCCCAAATTGCTATAGAGAGCGCTTTTTGTCCTTCCTGCCAAAACTGTAGACTGAATGTCCTACTTGGATTTTTTTTATAATCAATCCACATTTTTGCCTGATTTTGGGAAACTTCAATGTCTTGAGATATGAGATAAAGTAACTCCCTCCCACTTTAAATTCTTTTCCACAGATTTTTTTCCACCCTTTGAGCCACAGTTATCTTTCTCTACTCTCCCTATTTTTCTGACACTGAATAAATTATTTTGGCTCAGTTATGGGTTGTTTCCTGAAAATTCCTCTCCAGACATCCAACTGAATTTCAATTTAGAAGCAAGAGCTTTTATTCTCTCTTCTTTCCCCAATATACTAAGTGTCCAGTTCTAGTGTTTTTGGCAAGATTATGTTTCCTTTGTTGTTTTAACCTCAACTTTATAAAAATGGCTCTCATGAGGCTTTCACTCCAAGATTGGAGAGTTCAAACATTTATAAATCCAAAAGCAAAATATTCCTCTATAGCAATTCACTACACTGTCGAAGGGCATGTCATAATGATAGCCGGCAATGGCTAGGGCAAAAGCAAAAAGAAGGAAAAGAAAGTTTTTGAAGTATGAGCTTGGTAAGACTTGTAACACTAAATAAATAGCATTACCCTCCTTTCCTACTTTAAGTAGAACCTTATTTTAGAAAATCAGTACCAGCCAAAAAGTATAGGGCACCATGCCACTATTTAGACAGGTATGCAGGCTTCTAGGACCTGCCTTAAAACATCTGCTAAGCCACCTTCATCTCTTCTGTTACAGAAGAAGCATACAGCCAGAGAAAGCACCTAAATAGTTTCACATTATCATTTACTTGAAAAATGAATCATAGCAGCAAGTTACTATTGCCTTAATACACATTCCTAAAACAAATGTACAGGGCAAGTCATTTAATTATATGGTTATAAGTAAAGGCAGCCAAATGACAATAGATAACTTTAATAGTGATTAGCGTTAAGCCTATTTGTGTCTAGACAAGATCAGAGACAGAACATTCCTTCTATTTATTATTTGATTGGTATTTCTTTTTTTCATTTTTCTTTTTTCTTTTTTTATTAAGGTTTTACTGATATATACTCTTATGAAGGTTTCACATAAAAAAACAATGTGATTACTACATTTACCCATATTATCAAGTCTCCACTCATACCCCAATTCAGTCACTGTCCGTCAGTGTAGTAAGATGACACAGATTCACTGTTTGCCTTCTCTGTGCTACACTGTTTTCCCCATGACCCCCCACACCATGTGTACTAAACATAATACCCCACAATCCCCTTCTCCCACCCTCCCCACCCACCCTCTCACACCCCTCCCCTTTGGTAACTGCTAGTTCCTTCTTGGAGTCTCTGAGTCTGCTGCTATTTTATTCCTTCAGTTTTGCTTCGTTGTTATACTCCACAAATGAGGGAAATCATTTGGCACTTGTCTTTCTCTACCTGGCTTATTTCACTGAGCATAATATCCTCCAGCTCCATCCATGTTGTTGCAAATGGTAGGATTTGTTTCCTTCTTACAGCTGAATAGTATTCCATTGTGCATATGTACCACTTCTTTATCCATTCATCTACTGATGGACACTTAGGTTGTTTCCATATCTTGGCTATTGTAAAAAGTGCTGCAATAAACATAGGGGTGCATAATGTCTTTTTGAATCTGAGAAGTTGTATTCTTTGGGTAAATTCAAAGGAGTGGGATTCCCGGGTCAAATGGTATTTGTATTTTTAGCTTTTTGAGGAACCTCCATATTGCTTTCCACAATGGTTGAACTAGCTTACATTTCCACCAGCAGGTTAGGAGGGTTCCCCTTTCTCTGCATCCTCGCTAGCATTTGTTGTTCTTAGTCTTTTGGGTGGTGGCCATCCTTACTAGTGTGAGGTGATATCTCATTGTGCTTTTAATTTGTATTTCCCTGATGATTAGTGATGTGGAGCATCTCTTCATGTGTCTGTTGGCCATCTGAATTTCTTCTTTGGAGAACGGTCTCTTCATATCCTCTACCCATTTTTTAATCAGGTTATTTGCTTTTTGGGTGTAGAGGTGTGTAAATTCTTTATATATTTTGGATGTTAATCCCTTGTTGGATATGTCATTTATAAATATATTCTCCCATACTGTAGGATGCCTTTTTGTTCTGTTGATGGTGTCCTTTGCCATACAGAAACTTTTTAGTTTGATGTTGTCCCATGAGTTCATTCTTGCTTTTGTTTCCTTTGCTTGAGGAGATGCATTCAGGAAGAAGAGGAGACGCGTTCAGGAAGAAGTCGCTCATGCTTATATTCAGGAGATTTTTGCCTATGTTGTCTTCTAAGAGTTTTATGATTTCATGACTTACATTCAGGTCCTTGATCCATTTCGAGTTTACTTTTGTGTATGGGGTTAACCAATAATCCAGTTTCATTCTCTTGCATGTAGCTGTCCAGTTTTGCCAACACCAGCTGTTGAGGCTGTCATTTCCCCATTGTATGTCCATGGCTCCTTTATCATATATTAATTGACCACATATGGTTGGGTTTATATCAAGGCTCTCTAGTCTATTCATTGGTCTATGGGTCTGTTCTTGTGCCAGTACCAAATTGTCTTGAGTACTGTGGCTTTGTAGTAAAGCTTGAAGTTGGGGAGCATAATACCTCCAGCTTTATTCTTCCTTCTCAGGATTCCTTTGGCCATTCGGGATCTTTTGTGGTTCCATATGAATTTTAGAATGATTTTCTCTAGTTCGTTGAAAAATGCTGTTGGTATTTTGATACGAATGGCATTGAATCTGTAGATTGCTTTAGGCAGGATGACCATTTTGACAATATTAATTCTTCCTATCCATGAACCCGGAATGTGTTTTCATTTATTGGTATCTTCTTTAATTTCTCTCATGGGTATCTTTTAGTTTTCAGAGTATAGGTCTTTCACTTCCTTGGTTAGGTTTATTCCTAGGTATTTTATTTGTTTTGATGCAACTTTGAATGGAATTGTTTTCCTGATTTCTCTCTGCTAGGTCATTGTTAGTATATGGGAATGCCACAGATTTCTGCGTATTAATTTTGTATCCCGCAACTTTGCTGAATTTAGATATTAGATCTAGTTGTTTTGGAGTAGATTCTTTAGGGTTTTTTATGTACAATATCATATCATCTGCAAACAGGGACAGTTAAACTTCTTCCATGCCTTTTATTTCTTTGTGTTGTCTGATTGCGGTGGCTAGGACCTCCAGTACTATGTTGAATAGAAGTGGTGAGAGTAGGCATCCTTGTCTTGTTCCCGATCTTAAAGGAAAAGCTTTCAGCTTCTTGCAGTTAAGTACAATGTTAGCTGTGGGTTTGTCATAGATGGCCTTTATTATGTTGGGGTACTTGCCCTCTATACCCATTTGTTGAGAGTTTTTATCATGAATGGATGTTGAATTTTGTCAAATGCTTTTTCAGCATCTATGGACATGATCATGTGGTTTTTGTCTTTCTTTTGTTGATGTGGTGGATGATGTTGGTGGATTTTTGAATGTTGTACCATCCTTGCATCCCTGGAATAAATCCTACTTGATCATGATGGAGTATCCTTTTTATGCATTTTTGAATTTGGTTTGCTAATATTTTCTTGAGTATTTTTGCATCTATGCTCATCAAGGGTATTGGTCTGTAATTTTCTTTTTTTTTGTGGTATCTTTGCCTGGTTTTGGTATTAGAGTGATGCTGGCCTCATAGAATGAATTTGGAAGTGTTCCCTCTTCTTCTACTCCTTGGAAAACTTTAAGAAGGATGGGTATTAGGTCTTCACTAAATGTTTGACAAAATTCAGCAGTGAAGCCATCTGGTAAAGGCATTTTGTTCTTAGGTAGTTCTTTGATTACTGATTCAATTTCATTGCTGGTAATTGGTCTGTTGAGGTTTTCTGTTTCTTTCTGGGTCAGCCACGGAAGGATGTATTTTTCTAGAAAGTTGTCCATTTCTTCTAGGTTATCCAGTTTGTTAGCATATAATTTTTCATAGTATTTTCTAATACTTCTTTGTATTTCTGTGCAGTCCATAGTGATTCTTCCTTTCTCATTCCTGATTCTGTTTATGTGAGTAGACTCTCTTTTTTTCTTGATAAGTCTCCCTAGGGGTTTATCTATTTTGTTTATTTTCTCAAAGAACCAGCTCTTGCTTTGGTTGATCCTTTCTATTGCTTTATTCTTCTCGATTTTATTTATTTATGCTCTAATATTTATTATGTCCCTCCTTCTACTGACTTTGGGTCTCATTTGTTCTTCTTTTTCTAGTTTCGTTAATTGTGAGTTCAGCCTGCTCATATGGGAATGTTCTTCTTTCTTGAGGTAGGCCTGTATTGCAATATACTTTCCTCTTAGCATGGCCTTCACTGCGTCCCATAGATTTTGCAGCGTTGAATTATTGTTGTCATTTGTCTCCATATATTGCTTGATCTCTGTTTTTATTTGGTCATTGATCCATTGATTATTTAGGAGCATGTCATTAAACCTCCATGTGTTTGTGGGATTTTTAATTTTGTGTAATTCATTTCTAGTTTCATCCCTTGGTGGTCTGAGAAGCTGGTTGGTACAATTTCAATCTTTTAAAATTTACCGAGGCTCTTTTTGTGGCCTAGTATATGATCTATTCTTGAAAACGTTCCATGTGCACTTGAGAAGAATGTGTATTCTTCTGCTTTTGGGTGTGGAGTTCTGTATATGTCTGTTAGGTCCATCTGTTCTAATGTGCATTTCAGTGCCTCTGTTTCCTTACTTATTTTCTGTCTGGTTGATCTGTCCTTCAGCATGAGTGGTGTGTTGAAGTCTCCTAGAATGAATGCATTGCATTCTATTTCCCCCTTTAATTCTGTCAGTATTTGTTTTACATAGGTAGGAGCTTCTGCATTGGGTGCATAGATATTTATAAGGGTTATATCTTCTTGTTGGATTGACCCTTTTATCATTATGTAATGTCCTTCTTTGTCTCTTTTGACTCTCTTTGTTTTGAAGTCTATTTTGTCTGATATAAGTACTGCAACTCCTGCTTTTTTCTCCCTATTAGTCGCATGAAATGTCTTTTTCCATCCCTTCACTTTTAGTCTGTGTATGTCTTTGGGTTTAAAATGAGTCTCTGGAAGGCAGCATATAATGGGTCTTGTTTTTTTATCCCTTCAGTGACTCTATGTCTTTTGATTGGTGCATTCAGTCCATTTACATTTAGGGTGATTATGGATAGGTATGTACTTATCGGCATTGCAGGCTTCAGATTTGTGGTTACCAAAGGTTCAAGGTTAAATTCCTTACTATCTAAGAGTCTAACTAAACTCACTTAATATGCTATTACAAACACAATCTAAAGGTTCTATTTTTTCTCCTCCTTTTTCTTCCTCATCCATTCTTTATATATTAGGTATCATATTCTGTACTGTTTATCTATCCCTTGATTGACTTTGAGGATAGTTAATTTAATTTTGCATTTGCTTAGTAATTAGCTGTTGTACTGTCTTTACTGTGGTTTTATTACCTCTGGTGACACCTATAAAAATGTAGGAACAACTTGAATTTATAGCGGTCCCTCCAAAATACGCTGTAGAGATGGTTTGTGGAAGGTAAATTCTCTCAGCTTTTGTTTATCTGGAAATTGTTTAATCCGTCCTTCAAATTTAAATGACAGTCTTGCCAGATAAAGTAATCTTGATTCAAGGCCCTTCTGCTTCATTGCATTAAATACATCATGCCACTCCCTTCTGGCCTGTAAGGTTTCTGCTGAGAAGTCTGATGATAGCCTGATGGGCTTTCCTTTGTATGTTATCTTATTTCTCTCTCTTGCTGCTTTTAATAGTCTGTCCTTATCCTTGATCTTTGCCATATTAATTACTGTATGTCTTGATGTTGTCTTCCTTGGGTCCCTTGTGTCGGGAGATCTGTGCATCTCCATGGCCTGAGAAACTATCTCCTTCTCCAGACTGGGGAATTTTTCAGCAATTACTTCCTCAGAGGCACTTCCTATCCTTTTTTCTCTCTCTTCTTCTTCTGGTACCCCTATAATGCGAATATTGTTCCGTTTGGATTGGTCACACAGTTCTCTCAATATTCTTTCATTCTTAGAGATTCTTTTTCCTCTCTATGCCTCAGCTTCTTTGTATTCCTCTTCTCTAGTTTCTATTTCATTTATCGTCTCCTCCACCATATCCAATCTGCTTTTAATACTGTCCATTGTGCTCTTCAATGATTGGATCTCTGACCGTAATTCATTCCTGAGTTCTTGAATATCTTTCTGTACCTCCGTAAGCATGTTAATGATATTTATTTTGAACTCCCTTTCAGGGAGAATTATGAGGTCAATATCATTTAAATCTTTCTCAGGAATTGTATTAATAATTTTACTCTGGACCAGGTTCCTTTGGCCTTTCATATTTGTGTATGGTGCCCTCTAGTGCCCAGAAGCTCTACTCTCTGGAGCTGCTCAGCCCATGAAGCAATCTCAGGGATTGCAGGGGAGTGGTATTTGTGCCTTGGTGGAGGAAAGAGCTGTTTCCTGCTTCCTGGCTGCTATGCCTGTCTCCACTGCCTGAATCAGTGGGCCGAGCACACAGGTATAAGCCTCTGTGCTTTGCGTTTTTAGTTGCTGTAGACAGATCTTCCCTTGTCTGGCCTAATGCCAGGGTAGGGTTTCCCGGTTTCCAATCCCGGTGGAGCTGGCCAGGAGAAAGATTCAGTAGTCTGCCTGTCACAGAAGGGGTTCTTGGAGCTGTGTAGGCAGCCAGGGAGCTGGAGCACCTGAAGATTGTGAAAGCTCCCAATCTGCTGGGCAGAGTGCACCTGGACAATTTTGCCTACCTGTCCTTTCTCCTGAGCAGTAAGCTCTGTGCAATCCTTGCCCCTTTAGCAGCCCTCTTGCTAAGGGCTTCTTTGTTAGGAAGTCTCTCACACTGCCTGCCTTTCTTTTGTCCCAGAGCAGCTGGGTATGGATCCCTGCTTTCTACGATCAGTTGGAATCTTAGTCTCTCCAGGAATTCTGCCTGTCTTAGCTTTCCAACCCCCTAATTACAAGAGTATCATGCAAGCACCATGAAAGGTAGGTTTGTGCTCCCAGAGCAGATCTCCAGAGTTAGGTATTCAGCAGTCCCAGATTTCCACTCCCTCCCTGCTCCATTCCTCTTCCTGCTGCCAGTGAGCTGGGGTGGGGGAAGGGCTTGGATCCCGCAGGACCACAGCTTTAGTACATTACCCTTTTCCATGTAGTCTGCTCTTGTCTCCAGGCATATGCAGTTTGTTGCAGTACTCTTCCCTGTTGCTCTTTCAAGTGTGGTTGTATTAGTTATATTTTCATATTATATGCGGTTTTAGGAGGAAGCCTCTATCTCACCTTTCACACCGCCACCTTTAATCCAAATCCTTGATTGGTATTTCTTAACCATGTTTGTTTCTATTAGTCCATGAAATAGCCATTTATTTATGAACCTATATCCCTGTTGCTTTTTGTTTTAATATTTTTAGCTCAACAACACACAGAAAGGAAAAATAAAAATAATAGTAATAGTAATAGTCATACTACTATTGAATAAGCTAGGGAGTGAATTGGCCTACAGTGTTGTTTTTTATTTGTTTTTGGTTTTGTTTTTAAAATAGGTATCAGGGAATCTGCTGCTATATCTGCCAATGTCTTGCTTGTATCAGGAGGTCCAGGGAAAGTACATGCTTTATAGCATGCTGAGTTGAGATGACTATTCTAGATTTGTTTTCCTCAAGGGTTTCCTCCAGAATCCCTGAGTGGACCTTGATTCAATTTCCTTATTTTGAGGTGACATCCTCAAACCGTGCTGAGGGCCACCACTCCCACATGTACAGTTAGAAAGGAGCAATGCTGTTTGAGGCTAGTGACAACTAGTTCTTTGTGTGGCAGGCAGGTCCAAAATGGATTAATGTTCAAGCCAGGCCCTTTCACCTGTGCCCTTCCATGGGGGTTGACAGAGCCTCGCAGGTAACTTGTCCACAGACCTGTTGCTCTGCCACCTTTGTGTTGATACCACCTTCCGATCTGAGACCGATCATCTGGGGTGAGTGGTTTTTTGCCATTCAGTGAAGTCCTGCAGTGGATTTCCTATGTGGTGGGAGGAAGAAAGGGAGAGAGAAAGAGAAGGAGAAGTGGGAAGGGAGGAAAGGACTTATAGGCATAGAGAAAGAGAGAAACAGAAAGAGAGTCTTCTTTACTAAATGTCCACTGTGCTTTTTTAATTAGTATTTCAGAGCCATAATAACTTTCCCAATCAATGCACATTATATTTCTCATATCTGTAAGGCTCAGTGATGGGAATGGACACATGGCTCTGTTTCCCCAAGTTCTTCTTGCCCTAACACCTAGTCATGGTCTCATCGATGCACATGGGAAAAGTGGGGCTGTAATCTTCAAAAGGGTGCCAACACTTTTATTCATTGTATCAACCCTAGAACCATCAGCTCTCTCATGACTTAATCCTACATAGAAAAATCTTTATTTGTGATAACATCACCTAGAATTTTCTTTAGAAATCCATCCCTCTCCATTGTCAGCCATGTAGTCTGTGTTGAGTTGATCATCCTCAGCTGTAGGCAAAGACCCTAATGTGCTTTAGCTTATTATTATGTCCCAACCCATGGGACATGATGTGTTTGGCTCAGTGTTGGTTGGGTGCTTTTAACAAGGAACGTCAGGGCTTTCTGTGGCCGTGCCAGAGTCCCGTCTCTACCTCTGGTTATAAAGGAAGGAGCATGGATCTCTGTATGCAGTTGGCAATTATATTATGACCCAAAGGACACCAATAATAGCATAAAGCAGATAAAGTATTAGGCATATTTAGGAGATGGAGAGGAATAGGGTCTTTTGGTCATTACCTGTAGCCCATTCTATCTCTGTATATTTCAGTTCTGTGAATGGTAAATTTCTTTTATTTAAGTCATTTGAAATAGAGTTTTTCTTACTTGCCACTCAAATGAACCCTACAGATCCACAATGACTTGACTGAATTTCAAAATACCTGTCATTACTTTTTAGCTGGGAGGTGGGAAATAGATGTGGAAAACCTCAGCTTTGGCAAACCATCATGACCAGTCAAATTCTGACACTAATAACATAACAGAAAAGTAAGATCGCCGAAGTCCTGCATTGAATCAACTAGGCTTCTCTCTTTCTCTCAGCTGCCAACAATGGTCTCCATCATGGCTGTTTTGTTTAAATTTAAAGAGTGTCTTCGAGTAAATGAACATGCATCCTCAAGCTACAGTAAACAGCTCATTCAAACAAATTACCTAGAACAAAAGAAACAGCTCTGACGTAATTTGGGGGCCAAGCATAAAAATAATCAGGGGCTTGGGAACCCTCTGAGCCCCTCCGTGATCAGCCTAATAATTCTAATAACATTTGGAGCTGTTAAGAAGGAGCAAACCTTTTCAATTTTCTATAGCCTGGGCTGAAGTCTCTTTACTCCATTGAATTTTCTTTTCCCTTCTGAATAGGAAACCAGAGTTAGGTCTGTCATACTGAGCCAGTCAGTAATGGGCCCTGCCAGGCGTGGAGAAGATAAAAGCCACCACCTGCCTTGCCTCCGTTCCCCACACATGTGTCTCAGTCTCCAGTTGTCTGCACAGCTGCCAGCAGCCGCTCATTGTTCCAGCCCAGAGCTGCTTTGGGAGCTCAGAGTCGCAGCACCATTGCAGTCTGAATGGAGATCCTGGGTGGGTTTCCTCTGCACCTTGGCCATGACCTCCTGCAAGGCTGCTGCCTGTGAGTCCCAGCAGACACGGCTTATGTGCCTGCCATGTACTTGGGCCTAGAATCTCATGCAGCACTCCAGAGAGGGAGAAGCTTTGAGCAAAGAAAAAAGAGGAAAAATGTAACACTTACAGTAATATTTGGTGAGCATGAATTGTTTTTGGGCTTCCCAGTGTCCATTCACCTTACTTGCAGAGCAGAGCCCCCTTTCTCCCTGGAAATATGTCATCCAGGCCAATGAAAGAATTGCAGTCCCTCCTGACAAGTGTGATTGCATCAGAAATAGGCACATGACTTAAAGCCCCTGAAATTCATTCTACAAACCTAGTCTTGATCAATGGGGAAATTAGTGCTCTCTTTCTTGCCAGATTCTAAACCTAGTGTATGGAAGGTTGAAGCTGCTGGCATCGCTGTCAGTATATTATGCTGCAATAATGCTGCATAAAAAATTGTTCCCAAACTCAGTGGATTAAAACAACAGCCATTTGTTTCTCAATTGTAGGCAGACGGGTTGGCTATGACTGCGTTGGCTAGAGTGGAACAGAGTCCAGACTCTGGGCTGTATAGGTTAGGTTCAGATCTGCTCATCATGTGTTTCATACCAGCCACTGAATGTTAGTCTGGTGAATAACATGCTCGTGAGGCAAGACTGGCCATGCGGGCACATTCAGCTTCTCCTAGTGTCACGTCCAATAACATGTCATCAGCCGGAACAAGTGACATAGCTAAGCCCAAAGTCAAAGGAGCAAAAAGTTTTACACTGCAAACATCACAAAAGCATGTCATAGCAGATATATATTATTCTATTGGGAGCAGGAGTGAATAAAATGACAGTAGTGACCAAGTCTGCCAGACCATCTCACTAGCATGTGGAGTAGGACAGAAGTCAACACACACAGTAGAAGGCAAGAGCTGAGGGATGGAGAGAAATGGCATATGACATGGTTTGAGCTCTGAATCCAGTTGTATCCGAAAGGTTGACCTGGCTCTCCTGCCAGATCCCTTTTCCATCCCTTCTCTTCTACAGATGTGGATCCCAAGAGCCCTTCCTAAGAAAACTCCTGCTTGCTTTCAAGGGAGCATAACGTACACACCAAGCTAAATATTTGTATTTTTTCCTAGTGGTGTAACTGAGGGATTGAAGTGAGGAACCAATCACTCTGAGCAGAGGGATGATAATAATCTGCAGTATGCCTTAAGAAAGTGACACAAATCATGCTTTCCTCCTGCATCTAGCTCAGAATCCCAGCAAAAATGAAAACGTGGGCCATACACCCTCCTTTGAGGCCTCACAGCATTCAGGGTGCAGTTTGAACGATTCAACAAATTAACCAGTTGTTTTGGTTTTGTGCAGGCACAACCTCATGTCATAGTTTTCTTGTGAACATCAAATACTTTTTAATGATACTTGCCATTAAAACTGTCATGTAGCCTTTTTTCCCTCCTAGCTGTCTGATGTGAGGCATCTTTTAAAGTTATTGGTAGTTACCTTTATAATGGCGTAACTCTTAGGAAGTTTAAAATTAAGATGTTATCACAAGTGGCATATCACAAATGTAGAGCACTATAAGAATTCTCAGGAAATTAAAATATTGCATGTAGAGCCCATCTTTTAGAAGGATGAGAAGGAAATTGTAGGCCACCAGCTTTTATCCAACTATCAAGAATTTTTTATAGTCTATAAAATATTTGCCAACATTTTCCCCATGTGAATCTATTATACACAGTGACTAAAAACAAACATCATGTGCACTATACGTTGGAGATGCTTTTAATAACTTGAAACCAGAGTAAACGATCAGCAGGGCTCTAAGTTAATAACGGGTTGATGCCCTTAAAATCATGCCAGTGGCCTTGTATTAAACCTGTGGTTTGCATGCTTCTTACTGCCTCACTAAAATAGTAATTAAATTCTAAGCAGGCAATCCTGAAATTCAACAATTGTGTGTGAGTTTCAGCTAATTGGGAACAGTTATGCATACTTTCCACATTGCTCCTGAAGGGTCATCTTATGTACATGATGGCAATAAACCAAAACCTAAGCTCATCCCCATTATATAAACTGTTACAGATTTACCAACCCAAGAACCTAATTCTCACATAAGATGTATTTTCATACATTAGACAAAATACATGAAGTTTATATAGTCCAAAAACTTCTTTAATGAAATTCAACTTAATGCAAATCTAATATTCATTTTGCTGTATTATAATAATTTTGTGTCACTTCAGGAGAAACACCAACTCCTATTCATTTCTAAGTCCCAGTATGCAGGACTATATGGCATGTTGATGTGTTCATTGAATCTCTTTAAAATGAATAGCAAAAACCTTTGTGTAGTTTTAAGGTTTATTAATTACAGAAATATAAATGCTGCTACAAACTTACAGGTATATTAATGTTCAAGTATGTAAACTTCTCTACCTTAATTTAGATTTTGAATTTTTAGTACCAATTTTTTTTTCACTCAACATTTGGCTTCTTCAGAGGATCTGAAACCAAAAATTTAAATTGCGAGTTCATTATTCTCACTCCTGTCACAGCTCTGTGTAAATGGGGAGGGTCTCCCGGGGCAGCCTTCCTCCCAGTGGTGACGCAGGGGCCCAGGTTCCTCCCACCATGGAGCTCCTTGTCTGAATCCTTGTGGAGACAGAGGGGAGAGTAAGTAGGAGATTTCTGAGGAAGATGTTAGAGGCCACGTCTAGGTGCACACCCCTTGCACCACCTTTCTTTGTCCAGAACTCAGTCACATTGCTCCAACTGAACTGCAAGTCAGATGTAGAGTTTTAGTCTAGCCAAATGCTTGCAGATAAAATATCATTATATCACTATTTCCTCTCTCAAACCGAATGGGCCCGTGCACTGGACTCTTCTAGGCTTTGCTGAGTGCCAGACTCTATTATCTCTATTGTGAGACTCATCAATGCAATATTCAGATTGGACACAGTTACATGGAGATTGACAGTTTAGTACATTCCCCAGTTAATGTTTCCATTAGGCTATAGGCCCTAGGACAGATCCACTGCTATCCAAAGAACTCTTAACAGTTCAACAAGAAAACAAATCTGATGAAACAAATATATCAGATATTTGCCCAATTAAAACGTGGGCAAAGATTTGAACAAACACTTCACCAAAGAAGATATACAGATGAAAAACATGAAAGATGCCCAACATCATATGCCATGAAGGAACTGCAAATTAAAACAACAGAGGGATACACTATATACCTATTAAAATGGCTAAACTCCAATACCCTGACAACACCAAATACTGGCAAGGATGCGGAGCACCAGAAACTCTCCTTCATAGCTCACAGGAAAGAAAAATCATGCAGCCACTTTGGAAGCCAATTTGGCAGTTTCTTATAAAACTGAACATAGTATTAGCATACGATTCATCAATCCTACTCCTAGGTATTTACACAAATGAGTTGCCAATGCACGGCCATGCAAAAATCTGCGCACAAATGTTTATCATGACTTTTTTCATAATTAGCAAAAATCGGAAGCAATGCCCTTCAGCAGGTAAATAGAAAAGCAAACTGTGTTATACTCATACAGCAGAATCTTATTTAGCTTTGAAAACAAATGAGCTATTAAGCCATAAAAAGCCGTGGGGGAACCTGAAATATATATTGCTATAAAGAATCCAGTCTGAAAATGCTGTGTACTGTATGACTCCAACTGTATGATATTCTAGAAAAGGAAAAACTGTAAGGAAAGTAATAAAGATTAGGGACTTACAGGGATTGGGCAGGGGAAGGGACAGACAGATGGAGCACAGGATATTTTTAGGGAAGAGCATCATTCTGTATGATACTGTAATAATGGATACATGCATTTGGCAAAACTCATAGGCCTGTATAACCTAAAGAGTGTATCCTAATGTAAACTATGGACTTTTAGTTAGTATTAATATATCAATATTGGCTCATTGTAACAAAGTTATTACACCAAATGTAAGATGTTGATAATAGGGGAAACTGAGGCCGGGGATGGGCTGGAAACAGGTAGTATGGAAACTCTGTACTTTCAGCTTAGTTTTTCTGTAACCCTCAAAACTGCTCTAAAAAGTAAAGTCTATTAATAAAGAAAAAACATGTGAAGGCCCATAAATTTGCTTCTGTATATGAAACCAAGAAAAGTTATCATGAAGAGCTACTGTCTTATATGACCCATCCTAAATTTTTCCAATAATATTTTTGTGGTATCTATTTATCACTCAAGAAATATCACGAATATGGACAACCTTAGTAATTATGAGGTCATTATTAAGCATGTGTTGCTGTATACATTAGTTTTATCTCTGTGTTATACAAACATGACAAACATTTTAATTAATCAACCTATAATTTCAGTGTTTCTACTAATGTAGACAACTGCACATTAGATATCAATCACTGTCTGAAGTATTTAGGATCAAACAGCAGAAAGGCTCCATTTCTAGGCTTTCTTTTCATTGGCTGCAATATTTTTTGATGCTTTTATTGGTGGTAGACTATTATCTTGTATCATTAAAGTTGGACACGCCTTATTTTATGGAATTTTACTTTAGAGAGGCTATTTGAAGCAGAATATATTATACAATTTATGACTATATCTCAAATATCTTGTACTCATGCAACAGTCTCATTCACATTTAATCTGTAGATCAGACATCCATAGCACAATTTCATTGCATTCTGCAGGTGATATATTCTAAAAAAGATAAAACAACTCAGTTCTCCACAATGACAGGGAAGCAACAATTAACCGGTCCCTTTTATCAGGCCCCTGGAAGATGTGCACTGACTCCATGCCCAGGCCGGGCTTCAGTGCCCTCCTGTGTACCTGGGTTTAAGACATCATCATTTGGTGAAGGAGGCACAGAGTGTTAAGAAAGTATTTTTAAAAGGGAAGCTTTTGGCTGTAATCCCAAGCCATCCTCTGAAGTGCTGTAATTGCAAATAGATTCATTCAAATACTTTTGAGTCTAAAATGGGCATCACTGGGAAACTGGAGGTGGTTTAGACAGGACCATCACTCGCACATCCAGTCAGGAAGAAAGGGTTAGGGGCTGGAATCCAGCCCCCACCCCTGGCCCATGGACACGTCTGCCTAGAGAGGGTGTCCTTACCTAATTACATAAAAGCAGCATGGGCCAGGCTAGCAGCCCTCCTGGTTCATCACCTGAAGAGCACCTGGCGATCGCTTCTCCCAATTTTCATTCGAGCACCCGGGCTAACCTCCCTGAACCACAGTTTCTTCCCTGGTTAAGTGGAGATAATTGCACTGCCAACTTCGAGGACTATTGTGAGGATAAGCTGATTTAACATTCTAGTTTTCGATCAATGTAACTCATAACTATTGGCATGTCCTATAATTGTCACAAAATTAATGAGGCATGTAAACTGCTTTGTACCATGCTTGGCATCTTATAGGCCCTCAATGGTGGGGACTTTGATTGCTGGTAAATTTTAATCATATTTACCTCTCCCATCCTACACTGTTCAGTTCCAAAGACCAGAGAACTGTGAAGAGCTACGTTTACTACCTAAGGAGATTTATTAAAAGTCCACCATATTCCAGACATTAAAAAACTATTATTATCCATTACTTCTTCCATAAAATTTCTCTTTGGGGTTATCATTTCCATTCAGATGAGAAAATTGAGAGGCTTTAAAACCATGAGTCTTAACAAGGAAGAGAAGGAAGAGAAGGAAGAAGTTGAGGAGAAAAATAGGAAACAGAAGAGAAAGGAAGAGAAGAAGGAAATAGTATTTTTAAAGCTATCTGTAAACCTAGATTAACTTGATTAGTTTGAATATATGACTAACAAAATGAATGATTTATAAGGTTATCAAGTAATGTTAGCATATTAAACATTATAACTGAAAATATTTGTTGAAATACATATAGGGACATTTTTGGTGATAGTCTTCATTGCATTTTATATTAAATTATGTTTTAAAATAAGGTTTTCATGTTCAAATACTCAGATTTTTCTCTAAACCAATGAAAGACACAAAGTTAACTTCTTCATAATTCAACAGTCAATCTGTGGTTTCCATAACATTATATAATTGGCACTAAGAATTCTTTCCACTATTTAACATGAAAATGGGAACAAAATATTGAACCAGTTTTTACAGATTTAGCACAGTTAGTATTTGTTGAAAAACTATATATTACCTATCAAGACATCACTTTTCCTTCAAGAGAAATGATCCCCTGTCTAAGGTACCAACCTCTTCATAAACAGAATTTGTAGGGAGTTCTTATTTCCTCCCAAGAGAATAGCATTCGAGTTTGAAGTATTTTTCTTTATCAAGGGAAGATTTCTCACCTTTAGTTAAGTGAAAAACATTCATCCTGAATGAGCGAAAACATGATATACTGAATTTTCAAGAGTCTCAATCCCCTTATGTTGGGCCTTTTTGTTTACACATGTGGGGTTTTCAAGGTAAATATGACTACATGAAGTGAAAAGTATTTTTTCACAATGGCAATATTATTTTCACAATGAAACATCTTCTAATTATTCCACCTTGGAGAATTTGAGAATTAAATTTTATAATTTTTGAATAGCAGCCTAAAGATTGTTTTTTTCTCTAAAAAGAGAGAGATGTGGGATATGTGTGTGTGTAAAATCTTTGAGGTAACTATTATTATCCTTACTTAACTGATGAGGAATTGAAACTCAGATTCCCTATATAATATAGGGTGTGTATTATATAAAATAATAATGTGTGGGTGGGTATGTACATGTGAATACAAGTATGCATGTGTATGTTTCTATATATGTATATGAATGTAATTTGCATTGGAAAAAAGACATTATATTTAGACCATAATGCTAAAAGTTGTCTTCTCTGGATGGTTGATATTTTAGGAGGTATATTCATATATATTTATTAAACAAATATGTATCTATCCTGTGTTTTGGAGCTATGTTAAGAAGATAGCATTTACTTGCTAAAAGAGTAAATCTTCAAAGTTCCTATCACAAGAAAAAAAATAATGTTATGTGTCAGTTATACCTAAATAAAATAAAAGAAGATAACTTTTATAAGCCTTTTAGTCAGTGAAGATTAGCTTAAGATATTAACAAGAATGTTTTTCTATATTTCATCTTTGGTTAAATTAGCAAAAGATACCCTGTCATTCTGGTAGCATGCTTTGGCAAGTAGAAATCATCTTTGAATAAGCAGATTTGAATAAGTAACAGAAGGTGTCCCTTCTTTGGAGCTGGGCTGTGGTGGAGTACAACACACTAAGGCACATAGTTTAGCCAGAAGAATGTGGACTGCATGCAACTGTCCCCAGGCCAAGCAATTTTATACAGTCCACACACTGTAGAGCCTTATATGGAGGCCCATAAGTGACAGCTATGTGGGGTGTGCATTTGTGTGTGTGTGTGTGTGTGTGTGAGTATGGCTGGTTGGGTCTTATAGGCAGAAAGAATGGGCAGTTTCAGAGCTTCTACACCCTGATCTAATTAGGACCAGGCAGGTAGCATAGATGAGTGGACTGGGATGAAAAACACCTTGTGCACTTCTTTAGATATTCTTGCCTCCAGCCCTCACTCCTGTCCCTGATGTAGAAACCTGTGTGCATAGGCTTTCACCAGCTTCACACGGTGCAAACTGACAGGCTTGCATCCCACAATCTCATTTCCTACTTTAGGAACTCCTGTAACTGGGACACCTGAAATCATTCAGCACTAATGTATTTGTAACTAGGTTGTACCAGTTGAATAACTGGTAGAATTTATGTCTTTGGGGCCCATCTTTGACCAGTAAGGCCAGCATTTGTTGGATAAATGCTCCTCATTCCATTCGCAGTGGACAGCCCTGAGACACATCCCAGGAGATTCCTTCCAAGGCCCTGAGACTGAGCACTGGCCCATCTTTGCAACAGCGACTGCAGAACACATCCTCCAACTGTTTCCCTCCTCGCTTGTTTCACCACCTGTCGCTTCTCAAATGAGCTCCTGAGGGAATGCCTTTGACGCTAATCTTTCTTTTAGGGTTATACAGACTGAGTCAGTGTCATCCATAGGCTTTAACAGTTTGTTGCAATACATGCCCAGTGTTGACAAGTTTGCAATTTTTTTTTAGATAAGCCATAAATCCAGAATCTTTGTGTGATCCGATTGTTAAATATTGTCAATTTCTAAAAGCAGTTTGTTGTACAAACAAAACACACGTGTGAACTGGATCTTGCTCCTGGCTGCCCATCTGTGGTCTCTGGGCTTTGGAATGGAAAAGCCCATATCAGAAATGGATTATTTCCTGGAAGGAAAGGCATGTGTTCCTCCCATGAGGTTAACCAGACTGAAAGCTTCTTGAGGGCACAGTGTGTGGCTGTCCTTTCCAGCACCATCCTCAAAGCCCTGTGCAGTACCTGGCACGTAGTAGGCCCTTAATAAACATTGTGTTGAATGAATGATACTTCCAGTTAACCCAAATCGCTGAAATCTCTTTTTCAAAGATCTGTAGAGCAGGGTTTCTCCACCTACCTTAACAAAACCATGCTAACATTCAGGGCTGAATAATTCTTCAGGGACTATCCTGTGCATTATAGGTGTTTAGCAGAATCCTGGGCACCTACTCACTAGATGCCAGCAGCATCTTTTAACCAAAACTGTACCCAGATATTGCCAAATTCTTCCCTGGATGAAAAAACCAACTTCTCCCCAACCCACTGCAAGACCCTGCCTAGAGAATAATGCATTGGTGAAGAGCAGGAGAAAGGAAGTTTGATCATAATGACAAATTCTGTGGTGCAACCAGCTATTGTGATCTTTGTTTATGTCTGTACATTTTTCTGTTACAGTGAACTGTGTCTAATAAGAGCCAGGGGAGGGATTCAAAGTGTACAATTTAAATATTCATACCTAGCTGACAAAAAATTTGTAACTCCAAAGTTTCACTGGGGTAGACTAGTATTTCCCAAAACATCTTCCAAGGAGGACTTTAATTGGTGCTCTGGAAAACACCTTCCCTGGTCTTTTTCTTCTGAATGCACTTGAGGATATTAAAGGTCTTTGAACACCACTGGTTAAAAAAATCTCCAAAGACACAAACAAAAAAACATATAGGCCATCGTTTAAAGTTAAAGTTTTTTAAGGGGACAAGATTCTTTTCTTACTAATAGTCATCCAAACCAGTTTAGAAAGTCCATGAATAGCATTTACACCATTTCCTCAAAATGTAAGGATTCCCAGCTATCCTCTTACAGATTCCCACACAAATTTAGCATTATGTTATTGGAGCCAGATTTATTGGAATCCAAATAGAATTTTACTTAAGAATAACTTTGTTGGTAAATGATGGAATAACAATTTTTCCTGCCTTCACCTATTCAATGGCCATGATTAGACTTAAGGCCATAGTCAACTCATATGACTCTCTTAATCAATGGATCTTTTGCCTCCATTTAAGTGTCCTTCTGAGTATTTACTTATGTATTTGTTTTATTATTATTTTAAAAATATACCCTGGGAACTCTGCCAATTGCTGCAGGAGCTTTGGATGTAACAATAAAAGAAAATGATCGAGCACAGTTGCATGGGGCCTGGCCAATAAGTAGAAGGTGCCAGTGTGAATTTCAGAGCCAAGCTCATCAGCTTGCTTTACCACTTGGGTTTAGACACAGCCTGGACTAGATGGGGTGATATCCAAGTGAGAGCCTAGAGTAAAGTGCAGCCTGGAGAGCTAGTGAGAATGTTCTTCTGCAAGCTCATCTTTACATGATAATAACAAAACTTAATTAAAAATCACTGGTATTTTCTCTATTTGTTTCCTCAGCAGAAAACTCAAATACTAGATGATCTGGTTCAAAATTGAATACTTGGCAACCCTAATGATTTGGTTTGCGCAGTGATTTATATTGGCAGATTCTGAAATATAGAGACAGTGGCGGTTGGGGCAGGGAGAGCCGGAAAAGGTCCAGGAGAACAAGGAAGTTTTCATTCATTTTTATATTTTTGGTTGTGCTAAACATATTTTCAGGAAAAGGAAATGTTTTCACCTATTATTCCATTTTATTATAGGTATATCCATCTCTTTTTCCCATTGTATGTATATTCCTTGTCTTAAATGCGTATTTCCATAGCTTTAACTCTGTCCTTTTACAGTCCCTGATCTCTGTCAGATTTTATTTCAGTGTTCTTGACTTAGGGCCCCATCCTAACTCTGGAAAAGAACCACCGTGGTTTATTCACTGGGGCAGTAGGAGAGTATGGGGTCTGGGGCCAGACAACTGCTTAAATCACAGACATGCTGCTTCTCAGTGTGTAGAAAAGAAACTTAACCTCTTTTTGCCTTAATTTATTGAGAACTAAAATGGGAGTGACGATGATAATATCTATTTTTAAACATTTTTTATGAGGGTAAATAGTCCCATCCCTCATTCTTAGTATCCCAGTGCAAGAGAACAAAGGCCTACATATTCTATTAAATATTGCAAAATTATAAATTACCCTAATAAGCTATTGAATAACCTCTCCACCTACCTTAACAAAAGTACTTTCAAAATCTAGAGGTCTGGTTTAAATTTAGAAATCTCAGGCTCCTTAGAATTGCATGTTGGAATATGGTGGCCCTCACTTCTCAGCCTACCTCCCCCACCCTGCCTTTTCCCAAGCCCCGTTCTTTATCATAGTGCAAGGACCCTCCAGATTGTGTGTGCACATCTCTGCCCACACACCCATGCCATGTCTCATCTGCACCGAAAGTCAGGCGGAAGCCACTCCTAAGACCAGGAGGTGTGCACAACAAGGCATGGGCCGCCCTTGAAGGAGACGCCTGTGCAAGATGGCTAGGATGTCCCTGGAAGTAGATTCAAAGCCATTTGACAGGGAATTCTGGAAATCTGAAAACCCAGAGCATGGTCCTGGGGTGCTGGACAAGAGCAGGTGGAGGCCGACCTACAAGCCAATTAACCCAACTGACCAGGAGTCAGAGAATCAGCTGCTTGGGAGCCAAGAGGTCTCTGAGAGGCTCAAACCTATACATCAGCCTGAGCTTTCCAGAGTGAGTATAAGAGCTGCCCATGGCTGGATAAATAGGCAATTTTTGGCCTTCTCTACATTTGGAAGTGCATATTTTCACAGAGATGGAAGTGCAACATGGAGCATATAGTTAATGATTCTGTAACATATTTATCTCCATGTTGAATGATAGAAACTGCACTAGAGGGGTTGAGGACTTAATAATATGGGTAACTGGTGAACCACTGTGTTGTATACTTGAAACCAGTATAAGATTGCATCAACAATACTTCTATAAAAAAGAGTAAAAAATAAAAAGTATACCTATAGGAGGTACAGTGGGAAGCAGTTGGTGGTTCCTCAAAAAGTTAAACATGGAATTAATTGATCAATCCTAGGTACATACCCAAGAAGAATTGAAAGCAGAGGCTCCAATAGATACTTGTACACCAATGTACACAGCAGAATTATTCACAATAGTCAAAGGTGGAAATAATCCAAACGTCCATCAACAAATGAATAAACAAAATGTGGCATATATGTTCAATGGGATACCATTTACCTTAAATAGCAATGAAATTCTGATAGATGCTAAACATGAATGAACCTTGAAAATATTTTGCTAAAGGAAATAAGTGAGACACAAAAGGGCTAATATTGTATGATGTCACCTATACGAGGTGCCTAGAATTGGCAAATTCATAGAAACAGCAAGTAGAATAGGGGTTACCCAGGGGTGAAGGAAGGGCAAATGGGGAATGATTGTTTAATCTAGAGAGTTCCAGTTTGGGATGATGAAAAAGTTCTAGAAATAGATAGTGGTAATGGGCATACAACAATGTGAATGTATTTAATGCTACTGAATGGTACACTTAAAAATGGTTAAAGTGATCATTCACATTATATATATTTTGCCGCAATAAAAAAAACATGCCTTTAAGGACACCATCAGTAGAACAAAAAGACATCCTACAGTATGGGAGAATATATTCATAAAAAACGTATCTGATAAAGGGTTGACATCCAAAATATATAAAGAACTCATGCATCTCAACAAACAGAAAGCAAATAATCCAATTAAGAAATGGGCAGAGGACATGAATAGACACTTCTCCAAAGAAGAAATTCAGATGGCCAACAGGCACATGAAAAGATGCTCCACATCGCTAATCATCAGAGAAATGCAGATTAAAACCACAATGAGATATCACCTCACACCAGTGAGGATGGCCAACATCCAAAACACAAACAACAACAAATGTTGGCGAGGATGTGGAGAAAAGGGAACCCTCCTACACTGCTGGTGGGACTGCAAATTAGTTCAACCATTGTGGAAAGCAGTATGGAGGTTCCTCAAAAAACTCAAAATAGAAATACCATTTGACCCAGGAATTCCACTCCTAGGAATTTACCCTAAGAATGCAGCAGCCCAATTTGAAAAGGACAGATGCACCCCTATGTTTATTGCAGCACTATTTACAATAGCCAAGAAATGGAAGCAACCTAAGTGTCCATCAGTAGATGAATGGATAAAGAAGATGTGGTACATATACACAATGGAATATTATTCAGCCATAAGAAGAAAACAAATCCTACCATTTGCAACAACATGGATGGAGCTAGAGGGTATTATGCTCAGTGAAATAAGCCAAGCCGAAAAAGACAAGTATCAAATGATTTCACTCATATGTGGAGTATAAGAACAAAGAAAAAAACTGAAGGAACAAAACAGCAGCAGACTCACAGAACCCAAGAACGGACTAATAGTTACCAAAGGGAAAGGGACTGGGGAAAATGGGCGGGAAGGGAGGGATAAGAGGGAAAAAGGGGCATTACGATTAGCAGATGTAATGTTGGGGGGGCACGGGGAGGGCAGTACAACTCAGAGAAGACAAGTAGTGATTCTATAGCATCTCACTACGCTGATGGACAGTGACTGTAATGGGGTTGGTGGGGGGGACCTGATGAAGGGGTAGTTTAATAATCGTAATATTGCACATGTAATTGTAAATTAATGATAATAAAATAAATTATATTAAAAAAAAACATGCCTTTATGCAAAAACACGTATCTTAAAATGTTTTCCCTCATGCCAAGGGTGAAGAATGCAAACTCAGTCTCTTTCTCCTTGCTGAGCTTTTCCGTCCTTGGCACTTTCCAACTCTTCCTTTCAGCAGGGCCAGGTTGCATGGTGTGGAGAGGAAGGAAAACTGGGGAAAGTGTGATCTTGCAGCGTCCACCGTCCTGCCAACTGTTCTCTCACTCTTTGCCTGGTATATACTTTGTTCATTTTATCTGCCTGTGACTCAGTTATTTTTCTTTTCATACACTTGAGGTGACCTTGGAAATGAGTTCTAGTACATAAACTGAAATGAGGTGGTCTCACGTTTAATGGGGTGGCAGTGGTTTGTACTTCCGATAAAATAAGTTGAGATAAGCAAAACACATCCACCATAACTCTGAGTTGTGAAATCTGTAGCTTTAGAATCATCCTTCATCATTTTTGTCTTCCCAGACACTAATGGAAATTAAAATAAACAAACCTGTCTGCATTAAGAAGAGAAAAGATTGTCTACAGTGACAAGTTTCCCACAAATTGTAACAGGAATAAAATATCCCCCATGTTTTTAAACAGGTTATCCATTAAGGGTTCAACAGACACATGGGAGTATTGTAATTAAAAGGTGGATAGGCTGTTGTTTAACCAGCGTTTCATTAATAAAAGGGAGTTCAAATGGCAAATGTTAGTCTAACAACATCACTTTATATTTGTGAAGATTAAACAAGACTCATGTCACCCCTGTTTGGAGGTTTGCAAACTAAATCTGGCACAAAATGTGCAGGAAGATAAACTCAAGAGGAACGTAGCCAGTCAGTGATTGATGGGGCTGTTTTTCACCCAACAGTGTTTGAAAATGTAGATATCCTTAAATAAATGATGCAGCATGAGCCTTGCCCATCTAGGGAATTACGAAGACATTAGTACATTTTGCAGAGGCAGTATAAAGCTCTGCCACCAAATTCGATGGTTGTAATTCTACATACTTCCCACAAGACCTCACATGTCTTGCTCTGTAAGGTTGTGAGTGCTATCATCTTTAGTGATGAGGTTTCTGAGGTGTTACAGGGTATGGCAAATCATTCTCCATGCCGTGTTCCTGGAGTATCATGTAGTATCAGTTTCTGGAACACTTCAGGAACACACCCCCAAGACTTGCCTTGTCTCTCCTGCGCCTTCAGTTTACTTAGGACTCGGAAGAGGGACTCAGTTGGTAGTTGATGAAAAGGGGGGAGATTTGAATTCTAAAATACCAAATTTGGAGGTGATTTATTAAAAAAACAGAAAAGTATTCTCAAAGGGGTGTAAATTGTGAGACATCTTTTGGTCAAAATCAGCCAGTTACAGCATTTGTTTTATTCTTTTGATAAAGAAGGACACTCATGTTAGCAGGATCCGCAAAGCCCACTTTCTCATTCTTGCCACAGCTAAATACCGTGTGCTTTCTTTTCCTAAAAAAAGAAAAATATATATTGGTGTCCATCTGTTAAGCAAAGATGGGCATTATGTAATCATTTTCATTTTAATTTCTTTGATAATTTATGAAGTTGGACACCTTATCAATGCTTATCTGACATTAATATATCTTCTCAAGAGTTGCTTCTAGTTAGAACTTATATTTACTTACTGACTTAAGAGTCTTTTATTTAGTAATGATATTAATCAGTTAACTCATGTATTGCACTTTATTCCAAGTTTTATGTTAATTTTGTTTATTTCCTTTGGCCTATAGAAATGACATTTTAATGTAATCAGTTTTTTTTTATGGTTTCTATTATCTGTAGGTCTATGATTTGAAAACCATCTCCTGACCCTATTTTCATCTAGCACTGTTTTCGTTTTTTGCATTTGTCTCTTCAGTATCTCTGAAATTTACTTTGTGTACCTTAATGGAGAACATCTGTATTTCTCTGCAAACTATTATTAATTTATAATATATATATAGTCTCTCTCCCTCTCTCAATATTTATCTCTCTCTTTCCATATATATATATATAAAAGTTCATATTCTAATCCATTGGTCTGTCATTTCCCTAACGTTATGAACTGATTAAACTATGTGATTTTCTCAGAGAAACTTATAACTTGTCAAGTCGCCCCTCCCCACCAAAAAAAAAAATCCAGGTGGAATTGAATTAAATTCATATATTTAAGAGAACTGACATATCTCTAATACTGATTTTTCCCACATAGTAACATGGCTTTATCTCTTTATGGAAATCTTTATTTTTTGTGTGTACATCTTTAACTTTTTGTAGTTTAACTCATGTGCCCTGCACATTAAAAAAAAAATTAGTTTAGATATTTTATAATTATATTGTCTTGTTAATGGAATTATTTTTTTCATCATATAGGAAAGTTACTGTTTTTTACAAATATAGAGTAGATATACATTGGCAATAAAACTTGGGCATGCAAGACATATCCTTATTTCTTTATTTTCTTTAAATCAAATTTGGCTTTACCCTGAGTCTACTACCTACCCCTTTCCCATCTCTCTGCATGTTAGGAAAATAAATCAGTCCCAGTCCTCATGGCCCCAAAAGACATGAGTATTTCTGCTGTACTCGTGGCCAAGGGGCAAAGAGACCTTTAAGTAGGCTGAGAGAGCCTATTCCAAGGATTGGTCATGTTTCAACATTTTCTTACCTTCCTGGGATCCTTCCAGAGAATTCTAAGATCTGAAAACTCTCTTCCTCTCTTGCACTGCCAGCCTAGATCCCCCTTTTCTTCCTACAAAATTCTTTTTTGGATTATCAGGCTTCAGTGAAAACAAAAACCAGCCAGCCAGCTGTTTGAAGGCAACATCTGCTTTCAGTGCAGCAACATCCCAGTCTAAGGCCAGGGGAGTGGAGAATGAAGTGGCTCTCCCTGCCAGTATAAAGGAAGAGAGGAGTGAGAAGTGGAGGGAAAATAAAACACGATCAAACTTCAATTAATTCTCTTGGCCCAAGTACGTGAGTTTTATGCACATTTATCCATTTACTAATCTCTTATTAGTTCTCCTAGATTTTATTTTTCATTAGCACTTGCTTCTCAAAAATGATACTGGGAATAATACGTCCTTTCTTTCATATTCAAATATGACCCATCTTCTTGGATCAGTATTATATCTGGGAAGACAACTAATAAGTCTTGATTGATAATGCTTCTGTAGAACTTGTAGACAATCTAAGATTCCAGGAGACTATGATGACCACCTATTTCACTTTTATCTACTTCAGTGATTCTCAAAGTGTGTCCCCATGTCAGTGCACTCAGCATCACCAGGGAATGGGCTCCACTCCAGACTTACGGAATCAGAAACTCTGAGATGGGGCCCAGCAATCTGTATTTTAACAAGTTTCTCAGGTGAATCTGATATCCAGTAAAGTTTGAGAACCACTGGGCTACCTATAATCGGGCCCCATCTAGCTCATGGGCTGATTTAGGAATAAGGTTATCTCAATACACTAAATTCAGTGTTTAGCTGCACAGAAAATCAGCATCATGATTATGGACCTGAAGTTGTATCTTTAGAATAACATCCATTATTGATGAACAATTCCAGAATATAACACACAGAAAAGGGAAATTCATTTAGTACTTCCTATATACCAAAGGTACAAGTACCCAAAAGCCAAAGTTCTCTTTTTTGCTAGTTGTAAAGATTAAAGTTTTCTGCTTACCTACATGCGGTTTGTCCTCTGAATCTTTGTGATCTTTCACTGCATTATAGTACTACGAATAACATCTTTCTATTTTTTAATCCAAGTCAGTTGCTACTTTGAGAAACTAAATTGAATTTAGAGGCTTTCTCCCCTAAAATGGTGTGGGGAAGTTGAGGCTCCTATGGCCAGGATCCTCACTGAACTTAAATCACCTGATGATGTAACTGGCCTGTTGCTAGGCTACCGCTTCCACACCTTTAGGCAATAAGCTATTATTATGCTATATAGAGAGCTCAGCCCAGTGCTCTGGGCAGAGGCAGAGATGTTACAGCTCGACCTACCGTGGGGAGAACAAGCCGGGTAATAAACCCTTTCATCCCAAAGAACGTTTTGCTGTCAATTTCTTTGGTCACATTGAATCCATAGCGAACTTGCCTGGGGCTGACGCCCATTGGCAAGACAATTAACGGAAGTCAGCAGGGTTCATTGTGGATCAAGGAAAAAGACAGGCTGCCCTTATGGGAGGGGTGCTTCAGCAGGCTGCCCCTGTGAATGGGGAGACTGGATTGTCCCCCAGTGAGTATGTGGTTTGAGGTGGCTTGCCTCCTAGAGGACTGGGCCCCACCCCAGGACTGAAGGCAAGTGGAGGTGACAACTGAGGCAGTAGGGGTGGCCCTTGGTATAGTAAGTGGATCCTTTGAGAAGCAGAGTGCCCGTGAGGCAGTGGGGACTGTGGGTTGGCCGCTTCTCACAGTATTAAGAAGGTCTACAGAAGAGACCCAAGAAATGGCAGCATGAGAACGTGAGCTGCAAACTTCTGTGGATTCCCTGAAAAAGGAAATGTCGTTGATGCAAGAGGCAACATGAGAATGCAAGCTGAAAACTTCTGTGGATTCCCTGAGAAAGGAAATGGCATTGATGTGAGAGGTGGCACGAGAATGCGAGCGGCAAATTTCTGTGGATTCCCTGAAAAGAGAAATGGCATTGATGAGAGAGGAGATGGCATGAGAACTCCGGTAGCAAGGTGCCATTGGAGAGGTAAACAATTCTTCACAGAATGAGACGGCAGCGCCGCCAGGTGTTCTGAAGGAGGAAGAGGCCATCAAGGAAAAAGATGAACTCCTGAGGGATGCACAGGTGGAGGTGGTATGAGAACATCAGTTGCAAAGCAGTGAGGTGAAGGTAAGAGAGCTTCTGAAGACTGAGGTAGCATTGCTGTGAGGCACAGTAGAAAAGATAAAGGTTGTAGCAGAGGAGGCACTCAGGGGAGGGGAGAGAAAGGTGCCATCAGCCCCAGAAATGGAGGAGCTGGGAAGGATGAAAGACCTTATGTTGAAAGCATGCCCAGTGGTTGTAAAGAAAATAAAGACCCAGCAGCTGAAAGTTCCCCAAGGAGAGGAGCAGCCCCCTCCCCAGGTCGTGGAGCAGTCTCTGGTCCGCCCCTATACTCAGGCTGAGCTGGTGGATTTGGGCTCCCAGTTTAGGCAGAAGCCCTCAAAGTCAATATCAGCTTGGCTCCTGGGTCTGTGGGACTTAGGGGTGGATGGAATTGTTCTGTCTGGATCAGAGATAGGAAAGCTGTCTTCCCTGACAGTACAGCCTGCCTTGAGGCAGTGATTACAAAATGCACATCAGTCACTCCCTCCTCGATTGGCTCATGGCTGCACTTCGTGCTGTGTGGCCCAATCTGAGTGATCTACCATCCTCTCCTGTTAGATGGAAGACATATGCTGAGCTCCAACAGGTGGTACGAGAGCTAGGCATAAGCAATTCCATCTATAGTCCAGAGAATTATGGCCCAGATGAAGAGATTTTCACTACTGGGATGAGAAATATTGTACTTCAAACGGCTCCTTCATCCCTCTTTGGGTCTCTAGTGGCCATTCATTCCCCTCACTTAGGGCATCCCATAAGAGAGGTGACACATACAGTAGCAGACTTAGGAGAGGCTGAAGCAACGAGAACTCAGAGAAAAATAAGACCTGTCATTCACAAGAAGAATTTACAGGGCCCCATGAAGGTTACGAAGACCCAGATGTGGGTTGATTTAATGCAGGCAGGAGCAGACGTTGGAACCCTGCCACAATGTTGATTCACCACCAAGGGGAGTGAGGGGGATGGCACAAGGCTGAGAACCAGGAGGAGGGGACACTGGGGACCAACCTGCAACTGCCCCCCACATGCTGAGATGAGCCACTCAGACGTGAGCATGAACCCAGTGGAGTCCGTGGAGTTCAACCAGAACATAAGGTCTTTCCAAAGGAAATTTATTGGTGAGTGCCAGAGGCATGAAGAACTGAAGCAGATAAATTGGCCCAGTTACGTTGGTTAGAAGGAAAGCCTGCCTCTGATGTAGCCCAATGGCTACATCAGCATTTGTTGCATGCTGGGCAAAAGACAACGTGGCTGTAGCCTGTCGGTGGGACTTGCCTTTGACCTTCAAAGAAGTTAGTAGAGCCAGGCACGAGTGTGTCGTGTGCTCCAAAAGGGACTTACACCAAGTTCCACAGCAACATGGAACAATAGCTAAGGGGCCTATACCCCTTGTCAGGTGGCAGATAGACTATACTGGGCCTCTACCTGTGTCAGAAGGATATCGGTATGCAATGTCTTGTGTGAACATAGCTACTGGACTTCTGGTTGCTTTTCCTACCCATTGTGCAGACCAGCAGATGACTAAAAGAGGCCTGGAGCATCTCTTTGCTGCCTATGGCCAACCACAGGTAATTGAGAGTGATCAGGTTCCATTTTACTGGACATGCACTGCAAGAATGGGTGTGACAGCTGGGAATCAAATGGAAGTTTCATGTGCCATACAATCCTACCACAGCAGGCATGATAGAGAGGCACAGTGGCTTGTTAAAATCTGGACTAAAGTCAGATACCAATAGTCTACGGGGATAGTCAGTCTGCTTATGGACCATGCTATGGCGTTTGAACGAGAGACCCCGAAAGGGAGCCCTGAGCCCTGTAGACATATTAACACATATGGCTGCCTCCCCTATACAACTGCAAGTACAAACTAAGGAAGAATCACTGAAGCTGAGGTTCGGCCACCAGAATAACATCTTGCTGCCAGCACCAACTGCACTGAACCCCGGAGACTCCATTGAGTGGACATGGCCTTGGACCTTTTGACACATGGACCAATGATGGCTGGCTCTCCTGACACTTTGGGGAAGCTAGTCTCCTGTGTATTCCTGGAATAACAGCAGAGTGGCTGCCAAAGGTCACAGTAGTATATCCTGAACGGCCAGAAGGTAGGAGCATCTTACTGGGGAGTTTTGTTTTATCATTATGGCCAGTGCATGCACCTCCAGTAGCACTATGTATAGACCCTTCAGTATCCCCACGAGGAAAGGAGTAAAAGTATGGTATACTAGAGCTGGAAGGGACCCCCTTCCTGCTACAGTCCTATCACAGGACCACTCTCTTGCATGCATCCTACCTGATGGACAAGATTTGCCTATGTTGGTGGCATTAAAACATGTGTCTTATTGCCCCTAAAGTCTTTGTGGATTGGGAACTTCCTCTGGCTTGAGGATTATTATAATTTTTGTTACCTGTATCAAAATCTTGTTGTATCTTAATTTTTGTTATTATCTCTAAGTTGTTGTTATCCTCTGTTGCTCTTGTGGAATCTGGTTACAGTGCTCCAGCTTTCTTGCACATTGTGGAAGATTGAAAGCCTGTAGACTGTAAGGACAGAATCCTGGAGGGGTTGAGTGTGGGGAACTTGGGGTTCCTATGGCCAGGATCCTCATTGAACTTAAACCACCTGATGATGTAACTGGCCTGTTGCTAGGCTACCGCTTCCACACCTTTAGGCAGTAAGCTATTATTGTGCTATAGAGAGAGCTCGGGTGGAGGTAGAGACGCTAGTGCTCGACCTACCGCCGGGACAATAAGCCGGGTAATAAACCCTTTCACCCCAAAGAACGTTTTGCTGTTGATTTCTTTGGTCACATTGAATCCATAGCGAACTTGCCCGGAACTGAAACCCATTGGCAAGACAAATGGATATGAGGAAAATGAATGATTTCCGTGGATATTAGTAAAACATTCTCAAAAGCCATACTTCCTTCAAATTATTTTCTTCAAAAATCACTGGAAAAAAATGAATGTGGAAAATTAATGCAGAGCTTTCTTATCTGGCACTTTTAAATGAAGTTGTTTATCCAGAAGAGATACTACTATTTACACCCACACCTGAACCTTTGTTATAATTCAACTCTTTAAGATGATATTTAGTCAAGACTTTCATATGTAAATTTAAAAAATGTGCTGGCCTCTTATTAATTGGGAATAGAATCTAAAAGAGGAGAAAAGCATAAGAAAGGATTGCCCCTCTTTTGCTCACTTTTTCCCTCCTTATAACCACCACTGACTTTATTCTAACAATTTTAATATTAACCCTTTTTTTTTGAGCCATACTTGATGACAGTCCAGTCTGTAAATTTTGGCTTTACCATGTACTAATTGTATGATCATCAATTAACTAGTTTCCTAATCTATACAATGGGAATGGTAATCCCAGGGAGTTACCAAGAGTAATAAATGAGATAATATATGTAAGGTGTTTAGAGTATTTCCCATCTAGTTAGTAACATATTATTAGGACATATATAATCTTATGCCCCTACCCCCATCATTTACTAATTCTTTGGTGTGATTGGAAATAAAAATACTAAGTATTCTAACCACATTTATATCTCTGGATAATTTTCACCTCAAAACCAGGTTATTTGTGTCATTTCAGAAAAAGATATGTAGTTAAATTTTGATTATAAGGGAGGAGACAAGGTCTTCTGGTTATAAATGAGGTTTTATTTACAACCTAGGGATAGCTTCTAATTTATTCATCAAGGGATTCTTTCCAAAGTTCTTTGAGGTTAGCAGTGCATATCTCTTGTTTCTATTTGTGGTCTGTTATTGATTGTGGCCAAGGAAATGGTAAAATGTAGTAGGAGTTTCATTATGAAGGACCAGAGGCCACTTGTCCATGCATGGGACCCTACTGTGGTTGAAGTGAAGAGTTGGAATGTGCAAACCCCAGTAGTTCCAGAACACGTGTTTCACTTGTTATTTAGGGTCTATGTTCAACACAGAGAAACCAGCACATGCCTCATAAGGATAAGCTCAGGCCTGGATGTAGGGACAACGGAAATTCCTATGGCCAGGATCCTCACCTGATTTGACCCTAAACTATTGGTTGATGTCATTGGCCTACTGCTAGGCTACTGCTTCCCCACCTGTTGGCAATGAGCTATTATTGACTGAGTCACTATATAAAGAGTTCCATCCAGTGCTCTGGGCAAAGGCAGAGATAGAGGTAGATCATGGACCTGCAGACTGCTGGATGCAAATGTGATTCTAGTGCGCAACCTACCGCTGTGAGAATAAAGCCAAGTATAGACCCTTTTACCCCAAACATGTTCCATTGTCGTTTCTCAGTCTCACTGACTCTGTAGTGAACTTGCCTGGGGCTGAAACCCTTAGGCAAGACACTGGCCAACCTGGAAGCCAAGTGATGTTTCCTGGCTGGCTGGTCCAAAGACACTTTTGATGAAGCTTGGGTTGGAGAAAATAAAAGATGTACTGACGCTATCTCTTATGGGTGAGTCAGGTAAAGGCCAGGAAATATGATGGTATGGAGTAGAGCTCCATTCATTATCGCATATGTGATTGGAATACACAAACATGCAGGCAGAGAATGCTGAGTGTTAATTAATTAATTAATTAGGTCAACAAATAACTGAGGCAAGCCATTTAACACACCAGAGTGCCAGATCAGGGGAAGTAGAGGACAGTGAAGGAGAAGGATTAGACAGACAAATGAACTGAAAGCCACCATCAGACTTGGTAAGGGCAGCACTGAAGGCAAAATTAACTGGAGATGGTGAACATTCATGTCTGGCATCCCATATCAGGTTTTACTTCTGTCATCACCTTTTTTTTTCTTTCGAATCTGAGAACCATTTTTCCAAGAGTGTCATTACCTGAATCTAATTATAGCATTCTAGATGCTCTCAAAGTTTCTGGAAATTTAGATGTCTCTGAATCCTTGTGATACTATTTAGTGGCATTTATCATCTCAAGTTTTCTATAGGAGTCTTCTTGGATGTGAAGCACTGTCCGTATATGGGTTGGCGGAGTGAGTCTGTTTGCTGGGAAACATGCCAAGGTGTGGTTCTCTCTGCTTACAAGGGCCCTCGGGCAGCTCTCTTCACTGTACATGTGGCCGGATCCACTTCTCGTCACTGCTCCCCCACTTATTGTGTACCACAGTGACAATAGTTTAATCTGCCACCCTGTCAGTCTGCCCCCACCCCACTGTATCTCAGTGTTGTAGCCTTTAGCCAGGTGTTTGGAGGAGGACTCTATTTCTACTGGTGGGATTGCTCTGGATGTGAGCTACTGGAGTGACCAATTAGGACAAGGGTGAGGGTGTGTCTGTAAGGAGCCATTATCTCAAGTTTCCTCACCTGCCATAAATTGCTGCAGCTTCTGCCTTTCAGGATCCCAAATCCCCATGTCTACTTTTGCTCTCTGGGTTTGAAACAGTGTCTCTCTGACTGCATTAGAGCACTGACTAGCAGATGACTTTATTTTCTTTATTACTGAGCAACCTCTTAGCTGTACTCAGTGCCTTTGGTGCTGAACTGTTCATTGTGGCAATTTGTAATATTTGTAATATATCTAAGTAACTCTGGAGTCTTGGCTTTTAACACTCTCATCCAATTATGAAGTTCAGGTCGTGAGCTGAACTCTGCGTTTATGGCTGTTACTCAGCTACTTGGATACAGATCAAGTCTGACAGGGTATTAATGATTGATTGAAGCAGATGAAATCTTTCATTTTTTCATTCTTTGGAACTCACTTTTTAGTGGAAATTCTTGCAATTCATCTAATTTATTGGTATGCTTTGTCATATGCATTTTGACATTATGATTGGTTATTATATTTCAGCTTTGTTACCGACTCACTTTAGTGAACTGTGTGCTTTTAAAAATTGGAGCCTGATAGTTGGTGATCTCCATTTAATGAAGAAAATGCCAAGAAATGTAGCTTTCTTTAATTCTATAATGCTAAACCCAGGAAGGACATGAACAAATTTTTGTTTATAGCACAGTTCCCAGTCATTGGAGGACATCTCTTGGCCAGAATAATTTTCTCAATAATATTGACATCTGCTCAATATTGACCAAAATGACCAAATTTTGGCTATATTTCCAACTTCAGAAAAACACATCTAGGATTTTTTTAAGGATAAAAATTCAAGATTTTGCATGTTTTCTTTCTTTTTTCAGATGTTTACTCTTCTTGTTAAATACTTAATTTCTCTATCATTCCTTCTTTGGGTTCTAATATTGAAAAGTTCCATTTCATTGTTCAATACTACAAAATGTTATAATTTATGTAGAAATCTTTTAGGCCCAAAGACTGAAATAGGTCTTCATACAATAGGAAAACATCATTTTGAGCCATATTGTGCATGCCAAGCAGGATTCCAGGAAGCTGGTGAATTTGAAGCAATTCAGGAACAAGAGGGTTGGTGGGAGGACTTCAGGAAAGTTTGGAGACCCAAATTATGAGTAATAAACATGTGGTTCCTGGTCTTAGACTCCACAGATGAAAGAAAAACAAAAGCAAGGAAGTTCTCTGTTTCCTTGGAGTATAAATTATTTTATGACAAACAGAAAGTGAAATTCTGTAGATTATTTTCATGACCTATCTTCCAGAGAATTTGATGACTGCTGAAAATGAGGGAAAATGTGGAAAAACTATATAAATTCCAATAGTTCCTAAAGTACCCAACAAAGGCAGGAAAATGGCTAACCTCATTCTGTAAAAAGAAAAGTTGAATTTTTTTGGAAGAATGAGTTAAACAAAAATAATGGTAAATGTTCTCTTTTATGGAATGATCGTTGATTTCCAGTAGGCCTCCAGTTGATCACCTCTAGCATCATACTACATTGGAGTGGGACCTTATCATTCGGCTAGGACCTAACCCCTGTGCCTCACATTTTATTTATTGGGGCCAAGCAAGGAAGAAACATCTCATTCTAGGTCCCACCGTGAATTATGGCCCCTCCAGGGCCAGAGTCTGAAGCATCATCTCAGTGTAGTCATCCTTTTCCCACAAACCCCTGCTTCAGGATCGTGGACAGACCATGAAAATCCTTGTCTCAGCATCCGAAGTCCATCAGCAGAAGTTCAGCAAGGTGACAGTTACACAGGACAAAAACAGGAGATCCTGGTAATCAACTCTGCTTACATCCCTTCAATAGGATGGTGGACCTGGTGGGCAGGAATCCTCGATTATGCCTTGCAAATTGAAAGCCAGACCTTACTGAAGGAAACTAGGGAATGTAGATGAGTGGTGTCTGCTGTATTTTTCTACAACACTATTTCTTTCTGGGTCCTGATAATGTATACATGGCAGAAAACTTTAAGCTCAGATGTTTGGGTATTCCTTTCCCCTTCCCTGGGTTCTTCCCTTCAACATTCCTCAGAGCTTGTACCGAGTCAGGGCATGGGCAGGAGGGCCCACCCGTCCCTTGGCCTTAAGGCTACCTTGATGGTGCTCCTCATTGCCGTCCACATGGCCCCTCAGGCCTAGTGAATCTCTCTGCTGCTTTGGTGAACTGCTTAGGACACACTACACCTCTTGGACTCCATCTGCCTAGGACCAGGGGGTGTATTGAGTCTCATCTACAAACATCTTCTATTTAGTCCACAGAATTTTAAGAATCTGGAAGTTTTACTTGCATAATCTAGTTTTCTGGTATCTCTTGAAAAATGAAAAATGTGTTACCTCAGTGCCTGTTCTTCGGGGGTGTTCCCCCTTGCAGCTGGCTGGTGCCGTTCCCCGTTAGATGAAGCGCAGGATCTCCAGTTCTGCGCAGTCCCTGCCTCTCCCTATTGTGTTGCATTGGGCTCCCCTCACTCACTTGAGTTTTCTGCACTTTGCCTCAGTGCTGCACGCGTATGTTCTCCCTCTCTGGGATTGCCTCTTCCTGAGTAGCTCCTTTTGGAAGATTGGCACAGGCCTCTCTACTCCTGGGTCTATAGATCTCCCTTAACTTATCGCCTCTTCTCTTTCCTCTTTCCCCCAACCAGAGATGCTTTGTGGTCTGGGGATAGTAAAAAGGAGCTCTCTTTCCTCCACTTTGCTTCTCTCAGACACTTTCTCTGTACACCTGATTGTGGCCAGGACATTTTGACTATGCTCTAAGTTTTAACTCTCAAAGAGTGTATGGTTTTGAAATTCAAAATCCTATAATCAAGATTTTTCTTATTTTCTGTACACACGTCCCCTGAGTCCGTGAGTCCATCTCTGCTGGATATCTTCTATTTGCCTTCCAAAGCCACTCTTTGCCTCCTTCCTCTTCTCTCTGTGCCCTGGAAGTGATTTATGTGGACTATCTTCACGGGCTTTTCTGCCCTCTGGTCTATGCTGGGTTTTGATTGAAGGGCAGCACCACCCAGGAAATTGAGCAAAGGAGACAATGTTTATTTCTTGTTTCTGTCCCCACATTCTGGTCACTGCCCCTTTTCTTCACGCTTTTTGGCTGTAGATAGTGACAGCACCATGCTTACCAGCCAGAGGGAATGGCAGTAGCCCCAGTGGTTGCTAAACCCTTCCCACACCTTCGTAAACAGTCTCTCTACTAACCATTTTCTAATTATTCAATTTTGAAAGTGCCATCTGTTTCCTGTTGGGACTTTAACAGCTATAACACTCTATGCAGTTGTTTATCCATAGGCATATTCAATAATATTGATGCATATTTTAAGTCTCATCTAAAAATAAGTCAATGTTAAAATGCAGCTTCTGAACCATGAAGCAATATAAGAATTTTCTATAAAACAGTCATTTGTGGTTCAAACAGTCAAGAGTAACTGAACTGAAGCTTTCAAACTCCTATATCACAAGAGTTTAACACACAAAGAATCCCTAATGCTTCAGTTTCTAAGAGAACCTAATAATACTTAAGTTGATATAGAACAGAAAAAAAAGGGGGTGGTATTTAAGATCTCCATGGGGCAACTGAGGAAAATCCATCAATAACAAGTTTATCAGGCCCTTCACCAGGCCCTGGGTGCCTGTGAGCAGCTAACAGAAGCCCTTAATCAGAATGCACAGCCCTACTCAGTTAAATTTTTAATACTCTTCTAAACAATGTCTCAGCCTGGGAACCCCAAGCACCCAGTAGAACAGGGCACCTTTCCCACCTTTGTAGATAGCTCACCACACTGCACAGTGCATCCTAAGGTAAGAGGGTTCTGACCTTGTCTGTCATTTTCTCCTCTCAAATTCACTCAGCTGTGACAATGGGAGGTGTCATCCATACTAGGGGCCTTTGTAGAAACGGAAAGTGAAGGATTTGCTGGCACATACTTGACATCTAGGGGAGAAATCATGTTTACAAGCTTTCCTCCATGCTGCTCAGACACATTAGGTCCAGCATGTCAGCTGATGCTATTGTGACACTGAGTGTACTTTTCTGGTGTACTTCTGAAATAAATTCATAAATCATGCTCTGATTGATAAATTTCTAAGTCCCATATGTGCAAGTGTTCCTACATGTGGACTATGCCCTTATATCCAAGCAAAGAAAATTCAGTGTTACTCACAGATTTGTTTTTTTACAAAACCGCATCAGACCAGTTAGTTCATCCTGATGTTCCCCTTGGTTGATTTCTTTCCAGACCATTTTTTTTTTGCCTTGCTGATAATACAGCACAATTTTGGAGTGTCTTACCAAAATAGCTATGAAAAATGATCTTATTAGAACTGAAGGAACTTCATTATATTGAAGTGCTTTTATGAAAAATATTCTGAAACATGAAAAATGGCCATCAGAAAAGGAGAGCCAGATTTCTGAGAGAGCTCTGTTCTCTCGGCTCTGTGGCCTCCTATGCTAGCCCTGCATCTCCCTGCCCCCTCCTGAGGAGCAGGGTGTTTGCTAAGTTCAGTCCTGCCCCGTCCTGAATGTCCTTTCCTCAGCATCCTTTCTGGAGATTAGTTTACTCTCAAGACGTCTGCTACTCACCTTAAATTTGTTATACATTTAAACATCTTCCCATTTATCTTTTCTGTTTCATATGGTTTTAATCCTCCAGGCCTTCTCAAACTCCTCCTAGAACAAGGTAGAAGAGTTCTACATACAGTAAAACAATGTTTAAAAGTCAATACAAAAATTCAAATGAGCTGATTTATTGTAAGACATTTGTAAGAGAAAGCCTATTTATGGGTAATTTTAAATGTACCTCTGAAGCTGTAGCTTTTACCTTATATTCTCTTGAGCACAAGTTCTGTAAGAAGAATGGTCCTGAAAAACCGTTTCATGCCCAAGTCCCCTCCATCATCGCATTTCAACAGGACCAAGATCAAACTTCCTCCTACCAGCAGGAAAAGGCAAAAACCCTTTAGGTTGTCTGTTTCTGTCTGTTATACATTTGCTCCCAGGAAGCATGTGTTACATCTGTGTGTGTGTGTGTGTGTGTGTGTGCGCATGATGCTTCTTTGTGTTGGGAGGTAGGTAGTCTTTTTTACTGATCCTCTCACGTCTCTCTGTCCATATCCACTCAGTTTCCAATTCCTGGACTCCTCCTTTGAAATGACTCTTAAAGTGACCCTTCTTCTCCAATCCAATAGTTTTTGTGTTTTTGTTTTTTTGTTCCCAGGTGATGGGCCCTTCATTCTGGACTTCCATAATACCTACCCAACTGGCCTCCCTATACCCTTTCCCCAACTTGATTGTAAGTTACTCAGTTGCAGGCCTAATATCTCATAACTTTCTAGTCTTACAAATGCCTCCTTTCTGTAAAGGACTTTATTAATATGGATTCTTGATCCTGCTATTAAAATTTTGTCAACTCTCCCTCAGTTACCTTCACCTGATTAACAGCTGCTGTGACATTCCCTGAAGTAGCACATCCTTCTCTATGTCTCTGATAAATGACTGCTTTCATCGTTGCTCTTGGCTAAAAAGCCACATTGCTTATCAGTGTGTTTTCTTCATGATTATTGGGCAGCCCAAGCATGAATTTAATGTAATTGATGTCTCCTATTTAGTAATGGATGTTACATCACCATTATTTAGAAAATTCTCTATTGAATTGACATCTGATTAAGGGTATGTGATTGAGGTTAAGAGGCCGTGAGTGTTTGGAGATGCTTGTTTATAGAATGCACTGTGCAGTGTGGTAAGCTATCTGCAAGCTGCAGCTGGCTCTCTCTTTTGTTAATATTCTGTACTTGATGTGACTAAGTGGGCATTGAGAAGTTCAACTTCAATGTTTCTTGCTACCTACTGAAGGACAAAACACTTATCAGTTTTATAATAATCTGATGAAATGTAAGTAAGTGAAAAAGAAAGACAGGACAGGAGTTATATAGAGTTACATAAGATAAATGAGTATAATATACACACACAGACATTTCTATATATATGAACTCATTTATATCAGGGTAGTTTTAAATGAAAGTGTTTTACTTAGAGATCAATGTACTTATATTAATTCATCATGAGAAACCTGGAGTTAAAGGCTTTGGGGTATTAGCCATTAAGTTTACCGATTACTAAATCCCCTTCTTCCCTGCCTCCAATTCTGGGTATATGTCAAGACTGAATTTACTGAAGCTCTTATGATTGGCTGAAATATATGACGAGTTTTGGCCAATGAGCTGTGAGTAGAAGTTTCCAAGGCTTTCATTGCAGTGTAAGATTTGTCCTTTGCCATGACAACCAGCAATGCCCTCGATAGTGGCAACTCTATCAGCCTTGGTTCCAGAATGAAGGCAGCATGGAACAGAGCTATAGCTAAGCCTCACTGAACAGAAGCAAAAAAACAAAAAAGAAAAATGTTTATGGTTTGAAGTCACTGAGGGGAGCCATGTTTGTTACCACCTCATAACTTTTCATCTCCTGACCGATACACTTGGTGTGATTCTGGCTTTAAACATCCCTGGCTTATGAACTTACATTAAGTTGATCAGCCCTCTCTCTCTCTCTTTCTCTTTTTGCTTATCTGAAAAAAATTGAGTATATTATCCAAGTGCCTACCTCATAGGGTTATTATAAATACCAGAGTGGATAATAACATATGTGTAAATGTTATGTAAATAAAGTGATATAAATACATATAAGATATTATTTTAAATTGCATTCATTTTAAGAACTTAAAAGCTGTTCTTAATTTTAGAGGTAATTTATGCTGATGGTAAATCTAAACAATAAAGAAAAGGAAAAATGTAAGCAAAAGTCTTTCTTCCCAGCACCACATACCCAATTATAGGGCTATCTACTGTTAAAAGTTTCTTGTGAATAAGCATAAAATCATATTTTTACACATAATGTTTTCCAACATTTTTGTTAATGAACAATACATTTTGAACATTTCCTTCATTTTTCTTTTTAATGGTTTCATAATACTCTGCTGGATAAATGAACCATGTTTTACATAGTTTGTCAACCAACATTTCTTTTTTCTTTGAAAAAATGAATACCCCTTTATCATTTGCACAACTTTAAAAATGTACACAAGAAAGAGATTGTTACAGGAACTGGTAACATATGCCGCTGGCTTTGTGGAGGGAATTAAAAACAAAATTTATGCCTTCGGATGGCAAACACTAGTGCTTATAGAGATAAATTAAGAAAATCAGAGGTGTAGGCTCAAGGAAGAAATTGGGGAAGGGATAAGGAGAAAGAGGGAAGGAAGCAGGGAAAGGGGGAGAGAACAGAGAAGAGAAAGAACTGTTTCCTCTAAAGGCAGCAGCTGCTGCTCAACTGAAGCCCTCTGCTTTCACCATCAATGCTATCCCAACATTGGCAAATAAGATTTTTCAAGATAATTAAGAACTTGCAATATTTTTGTGTGTAGTTTTGATTTTTTAAAGTCAGAAAGTAAATCAGAATCTTCATTTTTAATACACAAGCCAAATTAAATTTGTTGGGTGGAGCAACTGGGCATAGTTCACGGATAGCTTGCCACCTTCTCTTAAGATTAAAAGTACAATAGAGACACAGAATTTGAACATAACTTAAAAAACATAATCACATATTTTTGCCTGTCTACATGACACAAGTGTGTTCCATACCACAGATGCCTTCTTGCCTCTAATTATGTTTTTTAAACCCACACAACCAATCACAGAAATCCTTGAAGAACACTATTAGTATAATTTTATTTCTATCTTTGTCCTGTTTTTAAAGCACTGAGAATCATATGAAAGGCAATTTCAATGATTCTCTTTGACCTGCCATTTACCCCTTACATCCATATCTGGATCAAAATGCAGTTATGTATATTTATTTGGAGGCAACTTGATTTCTGTATGGTACAGAATAGGAATAAAAGAGTCTCTTCATATAGCATGTCACACTGGTTTAAATGCAAATATTTTCAATGAAATGTTTGGAGTAACACACTCATTGTTTCTTTACTTTTAATGAATTAGTTTTCAGCGTAAATTTTTATTAAATCAAAAAAGTGAAAATATGTATGAAAATTGATGTGGGATTCTGACAGTGTTGCCCATTTATACTGTTTCTTCCTCTTCTTAAACGTGACCTAAAAATTAGATAGATAGATGCATATTGCACTCTTTTAAAAATAGTGAAATGCTGGATCTGAAGACTGTTTTGAAGCCCAGGTGGCTTTAATTAGTAAAACTAATCATATATTTCTGAGGAAGGGGAGGGGTGAGACCAACTTCATCCATCTTGTAAGGTTGAATGCATGCTTATTTTTAAGTTGTAATGAGGACAACTGTTGACTCAAAGTGTGGTCAAGATTTGGAAGTTATTCTTTTATGAGAGGATTTCATTATGAAAAGTAAAATTATGGTTGAACAAAGAGTTTTTGTTCCATTTGGTTCAGCTGCTGAGAAAACTCTTCATTTTTTGACGTCTGAATATCTCCTTCTTTCCAAACTTGGTAATTTTCAGGAGTCTAATAATAACTGAAATCCCTTTTTAAAAACCTGCCAAGAGGACCAACTTTTCTGTCTGATTTAAGTAATGTAACTATTAGATTTAATCTGTTTGGTTGGGGAAAAATTAGTTTGTGACCACAAATGGCTGTCTGCATTAATTATATCTAAATGAACAGAGTAATTTTTAGAATTTTTTTTGCTATCAATTTTCCTTTGCTTGGCTAAATTTTACCCCATCTGTTTCAGAATCAATAGATGTTAAAAAGATCTCTCTCTCTCTCTCTATATATATATAGATATAGATATATAGGTATATAGATATAAAATCATATTCTCTTAAGATAAGAAGTACAACAGACACAGTTTGAAGATACATTAAAGAAAATAACTATGTATCATCACCTTGTGATTATAGGGGCTGACAAGTTGGAAATCCAGGGGGCTGGGGACTGGCAAATCTGAAACCCATTGGGCAGAGCCCCTGGGTGTCCTCTTTAACTAGGCTAATGACTTCCCTAAAGAAAAGCTTCATTTCCACCTCCCGTGCAGCTGGCTCTGGCCATGGAACTGGGTTCCAGAGAGTAGCATGTAGGCAGAAGTGATGATCACAGCTGCTAGTTGATGCCCTTGGAGGAGCCGTGGGTGTATTTCTCCTTTCTTTGTACTACTTGGTTCAATGGTAAATGACTTTAACATGGTCCTAATTATATAAACTTTGCTCACTATATCTTTTTAATATTTAGAAGCAATTCAAGCGATGACTCAACAAAAAAATAAGTCATAGTTATAGGACAGAAATAAAATATTTTAAATGTAAAATAAATGGTGAGGCTGAAAGAAATTAAGAGAGAGAGGGCCGAATACTCTTTGGAGTTGATGTTGCAGCAAAAAAAAAGATTTAAGCATTTAATTGAAATGTATAATCCAAACAAAGGAAAAGATAAATAATATCATAACTTTCAGGTATCAAGAGAATGTGGTAGGAGCTGAGATGGGAATAATAGAAATGCGTTGTCATTTTTTTTTATGGGAACCAAGATAAATCAAGAATTAGGAGACTAAATTCATCACAGAGACTTATATGGCTACCTAAAGAACCTCAGACAGAAACCACTGAAGGTGGTTGCCTCCGGGGAATGAAATGGGATTGATGATATGATGTATGAGTAGGAGATTTCTGTGTCTCATTTTATGCCCTATCATACCTTTTATTTTTTTTAACATGTGGAAGTGCTAACTTGATCCAATACTACCAGTAATGACAACAATTTACATAGCCATACCAAGCTTTAAAACAATTGCCATCCTAATTTTATAGATGTGTATTTTTCAGACATAACAGGGTCCCCATGCAGAGTCTGACAATCTAATTCCCTCCGTTTTATTCCAGTGGTATGGACTGCTGTTTGTGTTTTCTCTTTCAGAGAATATTTACAGGAAAAGCAAGTGTAATGTCAGTATTTCCCCTTGGTTGTTAAACAGTTCTGAAGCCCATCACTAGACGGGTTACCCTCCTCTCTTTGGTCATCAGAATAATTCGGAGATCAGACATATATTCCGGCTTATTTGACTTATTCTGCTCAAATGAGTAGTCTAGGCTGCACATTATGGTTGGCCAATTTCTCAGAAGCCATGTACGGCTTTCTGTTCAGGACACCTCTCCTAGGGGTAATTGCTAGCCCTTCCTCCTCATGACACTAGCTGTATTCCAGTACATTTGTTTGCATATATTATGCTGTGGAGCATAAACGATCTCAGCTAGACCAGGACAATGCACTAAGAAAGTAGGTGTTTAGGTGTTACTAGGACATAGTTATGGCCTTTAACTGCCATCCCTGGTCCATTTTACCAACCTCCCCCCCACCACACACACACACACACACACACACACACACACACACCATGGTCTTTACCCATTTTACCTGAATGGTAATGAATAGGAGACACAGGGGGCAGAATGGACAGAATCAGAATGCTTTCTATTTTTAAGTCCCTCACTGACCCTTCAGTTTTATTCAGTGGAGATGGTTCTTCCCCTGCCCCTTATATGAAACTTGATTTATCCCATTACTCTCCTGCTCTTAGATAATAAAATATCTTAACATCACTTGACAGGAAAATCACAGTCTCAATAAAGAATTTGCAATACTCAAGTAATATGTATCAAAGCCTTGAACTGGATTTTAAGTACTCTTTCTTTCTTTCACTCATTCTGGGGCCTGCTATGGGCTAACTGCATAAGGAGGAGGGAGAACACAGTCATTTTTGTTTCTATTTACACCTACCATTCCATCTCCTTCAGTAGCTTGAAAACTGAAGTTTATGGTTTTATCAGAGGGAGGAAGGAGAGGTTATCAAGGTAAAGGGTGTAAAGTTCTTTGCTGACTGTTAGCTTTATGATCTTAAAATTTCTCAGCGGTCCCAGAACTGTTGAAGTTTATTCGACTTAGGTCACTCATTTGCTTCTCAATAGGATTTCCAGATAAAATACAGGATTTCCAATTAAATCAGAATATCAGATAAACTCTCACTAACTTCTTAGCGTAACTACATCCCAAATATCATATGAGACATACTTGTACTAAAATATTAGTTACGTTTTAGCTGAAAGTCAAGTGTAACTGGGCACTCTTTATTTCTGTTTGTTAAATCTGGCAACTTTGGCAAATCTGAAAGGACATGTCTGAAGAATGTCTGCTCTCTTGGGCTAACCGAATCTGAGTATTTTACTGGGCTATGCTCTAGTAGTACCAGAATGTTTGTTTTCTCTGTCAAACACCTTTTCAGTTGGCCTTCATGGACCAACTGGATATAGATGGTAAATTTCTCTTTTTTGTATAACCATCTGCCCCCAAATGCAACTCAAATGTGAAACATGTACTACATTAAAAAATGGTAGTAGTATCTGCATGTGATAGAGTTAAGCCGAGTAGAGTATAAACTCATAACAGACAGTAGTTGTAAAGAAGTGACCTTTCTGCATCTCAGTCTGTCTCTAGAAAAGCAATTTGCTCATTGTAGATGCTCTCTGCACATTCGGTGACTGGCTCAAATGGTTAACTGTGGTTCCATTATCTAGTAATTTCCCCCAATTGAATTTCCAGTATTGCTAATATATCACTACTGTATCTGTACAGTATTAAAATTACAAGCACAAGAAAAGAATCCTGAAAGGACATCGTGATTAAGTGAATCCCAGCAATTAATATATCTTGAGGTGGGCTCTGAATATTTAATAACAATGGTTATTAGAGCAAACCATTGTTTCCAATATTGGGGCAGTGGAACTGTGTTTCTTTCAGAACCATTAAAAAGACAGCTTTGCCTCAGAATGGAGAGTTTACCTGCCCTTCCTATTACTGTCAGGCTCATTCTGAGCAAAGTCTATTCCAAGCAGTTTGACTCATTACTCCTCCACAGGATTGAAAGCTGAGTATTTTTACTCAACAAATAGGAATTTCATGTGATTTCTCAAGGTCACTCAGAAAATTTGAGACAGAGAACAGAATTTCTTAAGAGAAACAGTTTTAAAGCTCTTTGTCTCTAACACCACTTTCTTGGCTATCCAACTTCTTATAGCCAAGAAGATAGAAGATACAGTGGGTGTAGTTCAGTAATTTATTTTCAATGAATTAAAATAAAGACTCCCTAAAGCCTGTGGTATGTCACTATGAGTCAGAAGAAGAAAACACTAGAAATATGAACTTCTTCCTATCTATTATAGATTTGAAGCAAATATAAATATGACTGCCACCACCTCCCCCAAGCAGAGTGCACAATATTCTAGCAAAAATAAGTGAAGAAAAATAACAATACATACATATCCTAAATGCATTGTGATGCTATTCATTTTGCTGAGGAAGTAGCTAGCATTGCTCTCCTTAAGTCAGTTATAAGGCAACTGAGACTCTGTGTAATGTTTCAACTTGGTTAAGCTGGAATAACGTTTCTCGGATCCCCTTCCCTATACTATGCTGGTTAGAGTTGGCTGAACGAGGGATTTAGAAGGTAGAGGTGAAGCAGCAACCACTGCTCACTGAAGGTCGTCCCTGTTTGGTGTGGCGGCATACAGTCACAGAGAGGCCAGCGAGTCTGTGCGTCCCTGCTCTCCTCTCCTCTGTATCTTGCTTTTCTCCCGCCTGCTCACCTTGTTGACCCAGTGTGGCCTCAGCCCACCACCAGAGGCCTGACCACAGACCCACAGGTGACCACCCAGCAGAAGGGAGTTTTCCTCTCCCCAGGCCTTTAAGCCCTCTCTGGTGGCATGCCCAGCTGCTCAGATTGACTGTGTGACTTCCCTGATCTCCTGACTCTCCTCAAACACCTTCATTTCTCCAGCTTCTCGCACGACTGTATGAGGTCTGACTATAATACATCCCTTTCCCATAGCCTCCTGTGCTAAGGGCCAGAGTATTCCTGAAGCCCAGCTCAGCTGAACACCCAGGCTCCCTCTAGAACCAGCCCGCCTTCACAGGGGCTAACTCTGCAGTAGGCAGTAGACTGCGCCGGAACTGCAGGTAAACTTGAGAAGCTGATGTGTTTGCGTTTGAACATAACAACAAAACGTACACAAGCGGTGCACCCATGAGTAACAGGAGCTTCCTGAGAATGACGATCTCAGCTAAGAGGGAAGTTCCTACACAACGACGCCAGCTCACAAAGCTTGGCCTCATCAACACGCAGTGATTTTCACTCGTGGGGGTATCACTTCTAAAATTGGGTAGCAGGGACCCTCGATCTGTGAAAGCTCAGAGAAATTAATCCAGTAATAGTCAAAACAGTATGAAATTGCTGATGGAGCAGGGGCAGACGTCTTTACAGCGTGTAGTTTAAAAGGCTGCAGCGCTGGTGATGGTATATACTTGGTATCTGGATTATTTCCTTCTCTGGACTGCTAGGATCAGCTCTGAAGGCGACCTCATTTTCTCCATGTGCAGGATGCTGTCAGTGCCACCCACGACCTTGGCACTCACCTGTGAAAGCTGCTTCCTAGAATAGCCCTGACTCTGCCCGAGGGCTTTCGTCTGGCAGTGGGAGCCTTTCGCCCACACACAAGCAAGACCGAAAATGCAGGGGAGCTAATGCCCTGGAGGCATCATTCCAAAAAAACCTGGGGTCTGTGGAGACTGCCCCCACTGCTTCCTCCTCACCCCTCTGGTGGGGGTGACTCTGAGGTGCCTGTCCCTCACTGCCTCCGGGAGCTCCGCAGGGGGGCCTGGCTGGTGCTTGGCAGTGCACCCTGTACTGAGGGCCTCCCTCACGTGTCTCAACGTCCCCACTGACCTCCCGGTGCTTCCTGAGGTCACCCTCCAGGTAAGCCACTTCACATGATTCTTTGTGTCAAGATCTGCTTCTAAGGGATTAAAAAAGAAGGCCTTCTCCATAGCTCCTAGCCAGATATGGCTCTTTCTGGCTGTTTGGTTTTATTGAGGATTTGTTTCTGATGTTAAAATTTATATTGAGAAAAAAGAGAAAGGGAGGGGGCTTTGCAGGTAAAGCAAGGATATCTAGTCATAAAGTACACGAAGTTATTAAATCAGAAGTTTCCATGGAAGCCTCAAAATGAATTTCAGTTCCCAGAAAGTATTATGAGACCCAGAGGAGGGTAGAAGGCGCCTATCTCTCATTCTGAGCCCAATGGCAGTGGCTTTAACAGGAGTCCTTGGGAAACTTGATACGTGCTCCTTCAGGTGGGGAGATACGCGGGACTGACGCCTGCCCCTATCTAGAATGGGAAGCGGCAGAGAGCAGGAAGCTTGTTGCCCCGAAGGCAGAACAAGGCCATTTCCTCCAGTCTTGGGCTTGCTCGGCATCCCAGTGATAGCCTGCTAATGTGCCTTATATTGGCTGACAGAGACAGCAGGAGTTCCTGGTGGAATGGGTGCTGACCTTGTGCAGGACAGAGAGGCAGTGGGCATGTTCCCCTAGATCCTGAAAATAAGAACACCTAAATGGGGAGTGGCCTCAGCAAAAAAAGCTTCAGTGAATAGAGTGAAATAGCTAGATTTCTAAGGGCTGAAAAGTACCATTGCTGTATTTAGCAAGTACAAATAGAGAATACCCCGTTAGATTACAATTCTATCTAGATGATGGATTTTTTAGCACAAATATATACCACACACTATTTAGGATATACTTACATTTAAAAAGTTATTCACTGTTTAGCTGAAAAGCTGAAATTCAAATTTAACTGAGCATCCTGAATCTTATCTGGCAACCCTGCTTTCACCCCATTCTCAGCTCCCAAGAGGACTAGAAGTAATTGTGAAGTTGAAGTACTTGGTATAATATTGGTTAAAAAAAAAATCTTGGAGTAGAAGGTAAAAGCTTTGCTATGCTCCCACACTGAGATAAAAAGTGAACAAAAACTTAATGCTTAAACTAATTAATTTGTTTTTCCTTTTAATGCATTAATGCATTCAACACATACTCGTTGAGCATTAACTATGTGTCAAGCAGAGTTCCAAGCACTGGGCAAACAACAGTGTGCAATATCCCCAGGCTCCTGACCTCACAGAGCTTTGATTCTGAAAGGACCAAACTAACGCCATGACAGGCCCCAGAAAGCCTCAGAAATCAGAGGGCCTGAGTTTCAGTTTCCCCGAAACCACCTGAAAGAATAGGAAAATTTTAAGTAGGCTCTGACCCTTGGCCTGAGTCATAAAAACCGGCCTGAACACAATGACACAATACCTTGCAAACCCGTGCCTAGGTAATCCTCCCCAAAACTGATAGATTGTGAAGATAAAGCCCTGTGAGACCCTAATTGAAATATTTTTGCTATCGAATCATCAGCAGACCTCCCCCTTGCCTCCCCCTGGTTATGGTCCCTTTTTCCTTTAAAACCTCCTGTAATTTCTGCTCGTGGTCGGACTCCTCTGCTCCTGCGTGAGTTATGAGTCTTGACCCCAGCGCGCTGGTGGAATCAATAAACCTCTTGCTGTTTGCATCAAGACCGGTCTCTTGTGAGTATTTGGGTCGCCGTCCATCCCGGGGCTGAGCAGGGCCTGTTTTCTGGGTCTTACAATTCCAGTGATGTATGTACTTGGCAAACCAAATAGATCTTGGGGCCCAAAGGGCCTGTAGGTCTTTGAAATGGGTGAGGATTCCTGCCTTAGCCCTCAGAATTCTTTCCTTCCTGCCTTGTGGTGTCTAATGCTCCCCCTGGGACACTGTCAACAGGAGAACCTTGAGTAGCAACAATACTGCTCAAACTCACTAGATTTGTTTGAAGGTGGTATTTGATTGAAGAATCCTTGGCTGGACCTGGGGTATATATTCTTTTGTACCATACTCCATTTCTAACAGGATTTGCAGCAGCCTGACTTATGCAGTTTTATCTGCTTCACTCATTCATTCGTTTGCTTCATTCCATCAAAAAAGAGGTGAATAAAGCATGGTGGTGGTGACTCACAGCTCATAGGGCATGGTTCGGGATATGGTGAGGTACAGGAAGCAAAAAGTCCTCAATGCAAGAAGCCATCACTTCTGCGAACTTCAGATTGTCATATCATCATCTATGATGCTCTTAAGAAAAATAAAAAAGGAAAACAGGCAATACTTCAACCTCTTCTTCCAGAATTTATATTTTGCTTCCTCATTATCTTCCCTGAACCTTTCAACCATCCTCTGTGAGGGACACAAAGTAAAAGCAAATATAAATAGATACTGAACTGCGCCCTGTGCTGACAGAACATATAGTAAAAGAGTGCTGCCCATCAGGAATGACTATATGAGGCTTGACATGATCAGCTAGAGAAATCAGGGTCTGTCTTCCATGGCTGACTGTCCATTTAACTTGACTCTCAGATTTTAGTGAAATTCCTTTGAGGACAATATTATATTTTCATTGTTTTACTCTAACAGACAAGTATTAGGACAGTCTGTATACATTTTGAAAGAAACAATTTACAAAGTTGATGTCTACACTAATCTTAAGAATATATATAATGTGTGTGTGTGTGTGTGTGTGTGTGTGTGTCCCTCAATGCTGCTTTCATACAAAATGCTACCTGAACAGGATGATAATTTGATGTTTTCTTTCCTTCTTATCTAACTATTCCCTTTTGCTTGGTTTTGTTCCTCCACCATTAGTGATAATACTCAGTTATTTCTTAAGGGAAAGAAAACAAGTACTCTACTGTGTGTAGAGTAGAAGAAATTAAATCTGTTTTTAAAAGATTGGAGCTGCTCCATAATCCACGGTCCATACCCATGACTCCATTTCCAAAATTGTACACCTGGAAATAATGTTAATAGTCCTTAAGTGGTCTTTAGTTTAAATTCCATTTTCTTTCTAGGTAAGGAAACTGAGACACACAGAAGCTAAATTTCTCTAAGTTTGCAGGCTAGTTAGTACCAGTCTTCCAGGCCAGTGTGTGGGTCATTACAACCTGCTGCCTCCTTTTTAGAGGATAAGGGTGCATATCAGCCACTGAATGGAGAACACATAAGAGAGGACCCACCAGAGTCGGTACCCTGGCACCATCTTCAGAGTTGGAAGTGAGAAAACGACCTACTCCTCTAACACTACCCAGGAGGTGACTTAGGAGGCTAAGTAGGGAGGTGTGAAGCCACCCTAGAAGACCCATGTCCATTGATAGATGGGGTCTGCTCAAATGCAGCCTATTTTGTATAATTCATAATCACTGAGTCTACTGATGAGGATTTTTGATGAGGTACCTAAGCCCTACCAGTTAGGTTCTAGATCTACTTTGCTTTTCAAACCTTTCACACCAAAGTTCTTACAATGCAGGATCTCCCAGGAACTTGTAATAGGTTTCATTTTTTGTTGACTCTGCTGATCACTCAAGTGAGTAACTTCCTATTTTTCATTTTCACTGGCAACAACCATGTCCTAAGCATTTTAATGTTTGCTGGTTTTGCATAATAGTCACTCCCTAACCCACCACCCCATCCTGACCCGCATTCAGACAAATGAAAGCATCCATTTAGAGAAGGGCAAATTAGCTCTTTGCTTATTAGGGCTGCTTTTTTCCACATGATTCAAAGATGTACAGATTCCACTACACTGTGCAAAACAGCATACTTAGCCTCTGTGTCACATGCACTTATTTCTAAGTTTTATGATTATTCAAGAGAGTTGTTGTGAAATAAGAACTCTGAATTAAGCCTGAGTGATGCTGGCAAGTCAGAACAAGTGTGAGGACAGACTTTAACAGCCACGTAGCACATCCATCTTATATTGCATAAAATTAACTGTGCATACTATATGAATAACCATGTATGCTACTTTATACTGTAGCTCAAAGTAGATAGTAAGTGGAAATTTTTTCAAAAAATTGCTCTATTTTCCTAAGCATTTCTGCACATGGGGACAAGTCTTAACAATGTTCTGAACACTTGTTAATTTGGGTTTGGGCAGAACCATGCAGTTCCTAGCATCTCAGCATAACTCTTCAGAATTCATAATGGAAAAATAACAGAATATCTACCTCCATTCCTCTGGCAGCCAGCTAGTGGTGTGATTACATTATTTTCTCAATCAAGAAGCATCATAATTTTTGTCTTCATTTAATTGTATCAGGGTGATTTTATTTTGTAATATTACTTTTGAGAAATTAACAGTTGTATTTCCTCTCATTTAAATAATATATAGCTATATGTGTAACAGTTTATTCCACAAAAGTTGCTAAAAAGTCTCTTTTAAGTGAATTTTATTTAGTAGTTTTGTTATAATATTTTTAAAAAAGATGTATTCCAGAGAAAAATAAGTTTTAAGTAACACTTATGTATTAGTCAGCCATTGCTGCATAACAAACAGCAAAACAATTTTATTGGTATAAAATAATAAGCATTATTTGTCATGCAGTTGAGGTGGTTCTGCTTTAGGCTTGAGTGTTGGGTCTGGTCTGTTCTGCATTCTGGGGCTCAGGTTGGGGTCAGTGGCTATTGAAGACAGGGGCTTCTCCTATCAGAGGTTAGAAGCTCCTAGAGGGAACCCTGGAAACAAGAGATGCCTCGTAGGACCTAGGCTTGAAACTTGCACCATGTCACTTCTAGCCACATTCCATTGGCCACATCAAGTTAAATGACAAAAGCCAACATCAGTAACACTAGAAAAATGCTTCTCTCATCACAGTACCTTCAACTTTAAAAATGCAGTGATTATAGAGTCTCTCATTGAAATCTAAGTTTGAAATTCATGAAATGTCATTTAAAATAACAAGCATGCTATGATATAGTCAAATGTTTAAGCAAAAGGTATGGAACATGGAATAAAAGTAACAAGTTTGACAGACCATTGTCCATTTATCCCTTTTCATACTTTATTTCCTATAAGCTCTGATGGTACAAAGTCAGTTCAGAATTTCATCAAGCAGTACAATTTTTAAATGCTTTATTAAATTGAAAAGTTCTCAAAATAAGTCAAATTTATAAAACCATACTTATATTTTAAAATTTCAAAGGCAAATGTATTGAAATGTAAATTTACAGTTTATATAATTACTGATCATTATATGTAGAAAGAATTTTTTAAATTATTTTTGAAGTTCACTATTAAAAACTCTTTCAGATGACTTTTATAAAGCTTTGTATATGCATTTATTGTGGATACTGATCTTTAGTTTAATGATTAGTGATAAATGTTGGATGGGAGTAGGTGATGATTATATGTTAGAAATATTTATTAATCCATTCTCTACAGAATGGCTCTCTTAAAACATGTTTTACCTATTGAGAAAACCAAGTCTCAAAACACACTTGGCCCGGGACTTCCCATTACCAAAAATAATAGATGTACCCATATTCTTCTCAGGGGTAAAACCAGTAGATAAAGCCCATGGTCTTCTCAAATGGCACACTGCTGCTCTGGCTGATACTTCTGCAAAAAACTCTGTTTTGTTGCTGTCTTTTGTTGTTTCAATATTATTATTTTTTTATTTAAAAGAGCTAACTTTTGACTGTGTATCTTCTCTTTTGAAATAAGCTGGATGGATATTTCTCTGCCATTCAGTGGGTACTCGGTTATAATTTCCTTCATTCTCCTGATAATATAATGCAGTTCTTTCATCTTCTTCTTGAGGACTCTGCATGGTCATTGAATTACTTGCTGTCTGATTGAGTGATAAAATATTCCCCACGTCTACCTGAGACTGACTTCAACATGCATCGCCTAGAGTCTTAAATGCACTCTGAATAGTCACTGCTGATCATGACTTAGAACCACCGACATGTACAGAACAGATGTAGAAATGCTGAGTGAATGCAGGGGTGGAGACATCTCCCCACTTTTCACTGAGGAAGAAAGGAATAATTTATTATTTTTTTAAAAAGAAAAACAGTCTTTAATTAAATTTGTGAGTAGCAAGAATTAATGATAAGCAAGCAACCAATTTGATGTTAAGTAATAACACTTGTGAAACTATCATAGCAAGGATACTGTTTTTGAAAAATGACCTTATGGGCTTTGGCCCCATTCTGAAACAACTTATGAATCTTAAAGAGGCTGAGAAATTTGAACACCCAATAGAAAATGGAATTCTACGGTTGTTGATGGACTACCCACAGCTGACTTGTTTTTACTTGATCAGAAGATAAAAAGAATAGAAACCATTTAGACTATTTGTGTGTTTTTTAAGTAAGTTGGAATGCAAGAAGACATCTGATTCCACTAAGTCAGCAAAGAGTTTCCAAAAAACAGATGACATGTTAAGCCAAAAGATAGTCCTTTGAAGGATCTTGAAATATGCAATTTATGTGAATGCATGTGATTTTCTGGAAGCTAGAAACTGTGTCTCATGGCTTCCTTCCTTAGCACGCACACACACTGGGTGCTCAATGAGTGTCTGAAGAGAGAAAAGAGGGAAATTTTGGAATACTACTTGAAACATTATGGAAAATATTTGCCCAACTACTTTATTCTCAGTACTTTTCCCAGTTGTTTCTGGTCATGTTGAGTTTTGTAGATTCATTTTACATTGTATTTATTTTAAACAAATCTGTATTTTTAGACAGTAAGATAAAAATGTTGCCTCATAGAAAAAATGAAACTGTGCTGCATATTAAAATCAACACCTTAGAATGAAAAATAAATACATTTCAGGGTTTGTTATTCTAAAGTAAATTCTGTGCTTCAAGTTTTAAGTTTCAGAATTCGTGCCATAATTTTTAGGCACCGTAACACATGCCTGCGGTTGGCTCCTTCACGGCAACAGATTTTTGTTATATTTGGTTTAATTTCTTTTGTTATAGTGATTCTTTCTACTTGTTACCTAGAAGTTGCCTTTTCTCCTTTTTTCTTAAATGTTTTTGAGGGGGAAATGTGTAATGTGTAACTCAGAAGAAAACAATGTAAGATTACTCAAAAAGCATGATTTTAAAACAAGGAAAATAAATCCTTTCCTCTTCAAATTGATGTTTCTTAAATTATTAATGCAATAGCATCTCGACACATCCATCCATATATATAATGGAATATAATGTATCTTTTGAAAAATAATCTTATTTTGTGTTAGAAAGGCTAAGGGTAATCAACTTTTCTATAATTATTCATTTATTAATCATAGATGTGATTATTTCGATCGTTCATTGGAAGAAAATCTGTGGTATCTTTCATAAGGCCTAGGATTAGTCTGATTTTGTAAAAGGAATTCATGTTGAAGTAATCACTGTATGGTTAACACATTTAAAGGGACGGGACAATTCATTTTCTACTGAATGGTCTACATAATGGAGGTCTATCATTAATGCTGACAAGGATAAGGATATGTGGTGATCCTAATGAATAAAATTCTTCCTAACAGCTCTAACAGGTAGATGAGCCATTTTCTGACTATAGTTTAACATCTTGACCTTCTTTCCCAAGTGTGAGCATATGGAGCAATGTTTTCCTTAAGGCAGAATACTGCATGGGTTATTGTCCTATTATTTTTCTTTTTTCATCAATTGATTTCTTTTGTCTGGCGGCTTTGAGAAAGCTTCCTAGTTTGAGTTTGGCCATTCTGCCATATAGTCTGGAGTATAGGAAATACATGTGTCATTGTACCTGAATGTTTTACTCAAAATGAAACATTTATGTTTCAAGTTTGAATAGTGCTCTCCCAAATCTGTAGAAGAACAAATCAAACAGTAAACCTCATGAAGAATAAATGATAAGATAAATTTAAAGCTATCTGTATTTAAGAACTCTTATAGGACTATAAATGCATCTCCAACTATTACCAAAGTTATTAGTGAAAAAATATAAGTTAAAAAAGACACTATGTCTCAACCATTCCCACTACTAGAAATACACACTCCTAAAGCTTTATGGCCTGCTGGTTATAAGTTAAGATAACCTTTAAAATAAGAAGCTGCATTAATTTGCTGTGAACCCAAAGAATTACACAATTATTTCAGCATACCTTCTAACATACACATACCACTTGCACACATGTGGGTAAGGCAATATTTCTCAATAGCTTGACTCAACCTGGAGAAAATGCTTTAGACAAGTCAGTTCATGATGGTGGACGAAAAGTAACAGTTCTTGTATTTAATCAATAATAACACTCCATCTTATGTTTAAGTTTTCTTACACTTTTAAGTCTGTCTCTGGCTTTGTTCATTTAATTCAGTTGGACAAAATGAGGTTCCTAGCACCAGTTCTTCACTTAAAAATGTTTTCAAAAAAGAATACTTTAAAGAGTAATTGATTCATAGAAGCAGACTATGAAAACAAAAAAGAAGCAACTTTTTTCCCCTAAGAGTTAATATTTTGTTATCTTTTTAAAGAGATATTTGTTAAATAAATTTGTTTCCTGCCCAGTTCAATTTCATAGAAAAATATTATGGGCTTTTAGAGTTTGATGCAGAAAATATTATCAGAAAAAAATTATAGCAAATGTCATGTCCAGAGTTTTTTTTCTTTTTCTTTTTGTTTGTGCTGACTCTCTGAATACATTTAAAGGAATAGCCAGTCCTTTCAATGTAGAGGAAAAGAACAGACATTGCTCCAGCAGCAAGTCAAAGCCCAGGGAACTATGAAGCACCCCTGGGCGCTCACTGTGCAACATGTCCAAAGTTTTTAGATCATTGAGACACATTCCTGTCTCTGTTTCACCATAAATATAAAGCGAATCACCAAAATAGAGTGTATTCTAGTGACTGAAGTTCATTCAGTTTTACATATTTATTAACAGGCATTCACCTGTTATTTTAAACACTGCAAGCAATTCAAGCATGTATTATATCTTCCCTTCAGGCTCTTATCATCTAGAAGAAGAGAAAAGATATATGAATACATAGGTTAAATCACAATAAAATATTTAAATAAGTCAGTGGAATTTGAGTTGATCTTTTATGATGGTGAGAAAGTGGAAGGATTTCTTAAAAATATGGAACAAAAGGAGAAAATCAATTGATGGATAAGGGATGGATTGATAGTAATAAGCAAACGTAGCAAAATGTTAATTGTCGAGTCTAGGTGTGTTCATGGTAAAATTCTTTAACTCCTTTTTGTGTTCAAAAATTTCCTCATAAAATGATGGGAAAATGTCTAGAGTTTGCAGGGGAAGAGTAGTCAACTAGTCTGATGGGCATTTAATTTCCATGCAGATGTAATAAAAGATAAAGTATGAAAGGTAACTTCTGTGAATAGTCATCCTTCATTTGTTCTCCTCTTGATTTGATCAGAAGACTGAAATTCTCAGTGTTAGAGAATGGATTACACTGTGCATCCATCAGAAAAATAACAGAATTTCCACCTCAGATTGGCTTAAATGGAAGCCATGTTGTTATTTTATAGAGGAGGAAAACCAAGGTTAGGACAGACTTCGGAATCCCATTTCTCAAAAATCCCCTCAGAGGTGCCTCATCTTCCATGCCACTCGCAAGATGGCTGCAGCAGTCTGCTCCCTGTCTGTTCTGACAAATGACCCCTCTCACCTTCTCATATCTTTTGTCATAAGCTGACTTAGACCTGCATAGTTCTGAATCAAACTCTGTCAACAGGGTGAGTGGATAGAGACCCATGACTTGGCTTAGACCCATCTCCAGAGATGGAATATTTCTGGGGGCCAGTAACCCAGTGACCACACGGAGTAGTGAAGAGAGAAATCCTCCAGCGGGGCTGATGAGTAAAGGGTGAGATAGGCACTTATTTTTAAAAGCACAGTGCTGTGACCACTAAGTACTTCTAGGAACGTTTTAAGGGCAGAGTGTGTGTTCTAAGAAGAAAGCTATCTTTATGAAATAATTTTTCCATGATTATAAAAGCAACACATGTTCAATATGAAAACTATAAAAAAGGGCTACAGAATGAACAATCATTTCTTATCTTACCACTTAGAAATAATCCAGGTTAATATTTCAACCCTCAAATATTCCACGTGTGTGTCTGTGTGTGTATGTACCTACACATGTTATATACCAGTTCTGATACTAACTGTGAAATTTTGTGTGTCATTTGCCTTTCTCAACATTGGATCATTAACATTTCCCAGTGTCATTACCATTTCTTCGTAAACTTTGTCTTAATGGCCGTATAAGATTCTATTATATAAAAGTGCAAATTTATGTAAATATTCTTATACTATACAGTGTTTAAACTGAATCAGTTTTTGCTTTGTTACTGCAGCTGAGGAGGTTGGGTGGGGAAGGTAAGTCTGGCCCAGGGCACTTGCCCCTGTGAATCCAATAATAGCAAAGTAAGTCAAGGGAAAAGGGAAGGTTGGAAGAAAGGCTTTTATTTCTTATAGCTTGCTCAGGACCATTAGTCAGGCCTGGCTCCATCTGTCTCCTCCACCTGCAGCTCACGCTGCCCTTCCCCACCTGACCCTTTCAGGAGGAACTCCATGCATGGGTCCTTGGTGACTGGCAAATGCCACACGAATTATGTACCAGGAACAGAGGGGAGGAGAGAATGGCCATTTTCTCTCCACCCTTGCCTCCAGCGAGACCAGAGGCTCTAAAACATCCATTTGTATTTAAATGGACTAAAGCCAGGTGGGAAATTCTGGAAACTGTCATTTACCCCAGTTCCTAATGCTGTTATAAATTCCTTTATAATAAATCACTGTCTGAATCTCTGATTATTTCCTTACAAAAGATTTTTAGTTAGTATATCATTAAGCCAGATTATATGAATATTGTTAATGCTCAAATACATATTGAGCTTAATAAGCTCATAGTAAGCTTGTCCCAGTTTGCACCTCTGCTTGTGTGGTTATTCCATGGGTTCCAAGCATCACTGTCATTATTATAACTGTTATTTAGCAACCACTTTTTAGCAGTAGTAACATGTGACCTTGCTGTTCAGCTCCAAGGGGCTCTCCAAGAGAGAGAACTACAAATACGTCTTCCATCGCTGTTGCTCTTTCATCAGCATCTCGCTTCATTCCTGCCTTCCTTAACATTTTTACAGTAAACAAGTAGAAGTGGGACGTTGCCTGTTATATGTTTGTTCATTACTTTTGAAACCCTCTTTTTTATTTCTAAGTCTAATGTATACACAGGCTTTATGGTGTAAGTGCTTGGAACTTCCTATGTAGACTCCACATAATATAAGCCATGAGTGAATTAATGAAAGAGCAATGGATGAATGAATGAGTGAATAAAATGAATGAAAATACACTATCTGGTGGCTCAGGATGAAATTTGTTGTGGCCTTATTAAGTCCATAAAATTTGCAAATTACTTTATAAAAATGTTTTATAGGTCTTGGCATTTTAACGATGTTTACAGTGTTTTAGAAGAGACAAAAGATTTCAGTCTGGTGGCAGTTTGCCAGAACAGGGACCACTTGTGCATACAGTTAGGCTATTAAGTTATTAAAGGTACTAAGAAATTTATACAAAACAGAATTTGAATTGTTTTAAACTCTGTTTAGTTGAAAAGGTTAACAAAGGACAAATCACTTTCTTTAACTCCTTTTTTCACTTTTAATTCACCTTTGTTTCCCACCTGGCCACATTCTTATCTCATTAAGTTATGAATTTTCTTTGTAAGTTATAGTGTAAGTGTGATGTCCACTGGTAAAAGATCTTATGATTCAAGTTCATGACATTGGGGAAAAAATATCAGTATACCCAAATGTGAGGGAGTTGGGGAAAAAGTAGTTTCATTTCTAGGACCATCATTTTTGTCCCAGGATCTAATATAGTGGGAGATAATATATGTGAAAGCTTCTTGAAAGTGTAAAGCACTATATAAATGTAAAAGATTAGTATTACTAGTGTGGTAAATCACTTCTCTGAAGGTTGGTATAGGCCATTTATATTTTTTAAGTAGATGAAAAGAAGAAAAATATGTTTTATACCAAGAATGGCTGATTTCTTTCTCTGGAGTGGTTGAAATACTTTTCCTGCTTTGAGTTGATTAATCCCTATGCCATCTTGGTGAGGGAGATTGGAGGCTCATGGTGCATTTTTATGGGTTTTGCCTACATTAAGCTTCTGATGTATAGATGCCATTTCTCGCAGGTGTAGCTAACTAATCCTTCCCTTAATTATTCCTTTTATCACTGAATTTCAGGTAGACTTACCAGAGGGACCCTAGCAGAGAGCCCGCTGTAGAAGCATCTCTTGTTAGAGTCAATTGGAAATACTGGTAAAGGTTCTGAAGACTTGCTGAAGCTTTGTGGGGCATGGCGACGGGGAGTTCTCAGAAACTCAGAGGCCTCAATTTGGGGGAGGGCCTTGGAAAACTGGCAACCCAGACTTCTCCTTTCCAACTTTCACTGAGTGTTTATATGCTTTGGTTTTATATGAGAAAACTAATTATGGACATTCCAGCACTCTCCATAAAAGGTGAACTCAGGGAGTTTACCAGGTTCTAGGGAGTCTTAAGAAAAGGATCAATCCAAGTGTTGGAGCAGAAAATAGTCAAGGGACTTGCAGGCTGCCAGCTGGAAAAAAAGTTAAAACAGTTAAATAGAGGTCCAGGAAAATAATAGAAGCTATCTGGAAGTTCTGGCTTGTGTTTTGGGTTTCAACTCCTTGCCATGTCTGAAGGTCTTAGTTGGCTTCTTAAGGGCCTTTCATCCCAGGCATCTAAGGAGCATCACCGATTTCCCTCCCAATGTCCACGCGTTTTAGAGAGTGAAAGAGCAGGTACTGTTATTTCACTACCAGGCACATACAGAAACTCAGGCATAGAAAGACTGCTCAGCATGATAGATGTCATAGTAGTGTGATAAAGCTCCTATTTCATTGTTTTCTCCACAAAATTTTTTACTTGTTCAAATGATACTTGAGACATATATAAAACACATACTTTTTAAAAATGCCAGTGCCTTCCAATGCTATAAATGTTTTCCCTTAACTGTTTTAGACATTCTCAAATGTTGTGCCTATTGGGCGTGACCGTGGCTTCCTGGGTCATACATTAGTAACCCCTCTGAACTCTCTCCCCTTCCCTTCTCTGAGCAAGGCCTGGCTGTGCCCTGAGGGTCTGCTCTCCTTAAAGCCTCCTCAGCTGGGTCTGTTTTTAACTCCCACAGGGGAAGGTGACCTCCTTGTTCTGAAACACCTTCGTGCCCCCTCTTCTGGAACAAAAAAAATTCAGTTCTTTTGAAACATATGTTTATATGTCCTCAGATTACACCATCTAAAGTTAACCTGTCCTCCTTCTGGTTATACCCTCTCAACTACAGAACATTTTAGCAAGTGGTTCTGTTTGTGTTTTTTTTTTGTTTTCCCCATGACTACTATCTTAAGTCCTGGTGGTTTAAACAAGAAAGTTCTTGGCTGCCCCATTCATCACCAGAGCCCCCTGAGTTTCTTGACTTTCTGTCCTTGCATTATCTTCTCTCTCTCCTCAGTCACTCACTGCGTGATCGTGCTCCTCTTGATCTTGCCGTTGTAATAATCACTTTCAAGCATATCACTCTTCCACTACCTCCCTTGTTCTTTGCAGCTCCTTCCTTGAATCCAGCAGGCCATTAGCCCCACACGGATCGCTACATGTGAGCCCATCACTTTTCACTGTTCATCCTCCTCTTCACGTTCACCCTTCCCTAGCATGGCGCTCACAAGCCTTTGTAAAAAAACCCACCACTGGCTAAACCCCATTTCCTACCTACTCTCCACCTGTCTCCAGGCAGCTGAATATATGGCTAGAGAAAACACACATCCACTCTGTCTGGTCTCAAGTGGGCCCTCAGCCTGCTAGAGACTCTCTCCATATTTCTCTAGTTAAGTCACTCCCCCTCTCACCAAGACAACCACTTTACACCTTCCCCAAACATTAAAATCAACAGCAAACTACTTAATTCTCAGATGATCCCTAAGAAAATAAAAATCATCATAAGAGAATTTCATCTTCAAACTGATAATTATGCCAACTCATGTGCATCCATACCGATAAATTCTCCCTGGATCTCTGGCCTTCTCTCACTCACTGAGTTTGCTTCTGCCTCACATATTATAAGTTTTCTCCTAACTTTAGTATGTCCCATCTTAAAGAAAAACAAGGCAAGCTGACAAACAAAAAGATCCTTATTCCTATATCCCCTCTTTAGCTACTGCTCTAAGCCTCCAGAGCAAAATTTCTCAAAAGACCTGTCTTTATATCTCTTCACTTCCTCACAACCATTCTTTCTTGAACTCACTAGTCCACTGCAAAATGTACTTGCTAAGGTCACTGTTGAGCTGCATCTTGCCAAATCTGATGGTCAACCCTCTGACCTCAGTACACACTGCAGCAGATTAGACATAATGGGCATCTTCCTTTAACACCTTATTCCCTTGGCTTTGGGCACCTCCCACTGTTTTGTTCTTTTACATCATTAGACACTTATTCTTAAACTTCTTTACTAGTTCCTTTTAAACATTAGAGTTCTCTGGGGTTGAGTTCTACAACCTTTCTTCTCTATTAAGTGATATCAACCAGTCCCATAGCTTTCAAAAAGATTTATGTTCTTAGAAATCCAGCCCTGACCTCTTCCCTATGTTCCATACTCGTGCATACAACTATTTTTATTCCATATTTCTGCTTAAAAATTGAAAAGGCATTATGAATGTAAATGTCCAAAACAACTATGAGTTTCACCCAAAACTCACCATTTCCCATATTCTCATCTCAAAAACTGGCACTCCCATTAACCTAGTTTCTAAGAGCAAAACACCTTGGATTCATCCCCCTCCCACACTCCCTCCCTTTCTTCTTCTCCCTTCTCTCTCTCCCTGTCTTGTTCCCCACATCCGCTCCACCAGCAAATTCTCTTTTAACTATTTATTGTCTGTTTTTCACTAGAATCTAAGTGCCCTGAGAGCAGGCACTTTGTCTTATTTGCTACCTTTTCTCCAAACATTTAAAACAGAAATCGACCAACTATGACCCATTGGCCAAATCCAGCCCTTCATGAAATGGTTTTTACATTTTTAAATGGTTATTTTAAATAACATTTTGTGACACATGAAAATCATATAAAATTCAAGTTTCAGGGTCCATAAAGTTTTATTGGAACACATATGCACTCATTTACATTTTGTTTATAGGTATTTTCTCATTACCATGGCTGAGCTGAGTAGTTGTGGCAAACATTTTTATGGCCTACAAACCTGAAAATATTTACTATCTAGTCAATTATGGAAAAAATTTACTGATCAATGCCCTAAACTAATTCTCTCACTATAACCAAGGTATTTTTCCTACCAGTTCCAATAAAATTCTCAGAACTGAGTCTTGTAGCCTTGAATCACATGGCTATTCTTAAACCAACCCCTGATCAAATGGTTAAACCATAATTAAGTGGACAAGTTTGGATCACATGCCTATCCTTAAAACTGGGAATGGGGAAGACTTAACTCCTTGTGTATCATATGGATTAAATATGGAAGGGAGCACTTTCCCAAGGAAAGTTGAGGTGCTATAACCAAAAGAAGGGTAAAGAGAAGCTTTGGTAGGAAAAAGAAAAACAGTTGTCTTCTACATGGACGTCAGCTTACTCTTTTAAAGAAAGCCTGTGGTTTATTCCTCTTGTGAATTACAGCTTTCTGTTGGGCAGGCACACTCAGTCAACTAGAATGTCATTGCTGACACCTCAAGCCATCTGTATCTTGGATAAGATCTGTGTTTTTTTTTTCAAACTCAAGGACTCCAAACATGTATAATTATTGGTTTTAAAGCCAATTCTGCTGGAGTGGAACATGGTCCAGAAGGTATAGTAAGGGAGGTCCTATCTGTCCTCTGAATAGTTCCAAGATGCTATCGAGCCACCTCACAGAAGTCCTGGCCAGAAGCCAGGCAGCTGGGACCACTTGCACACACAGCCTTCTTGGCAGTGACAGAGGTAAGGTGCTCTTTGTATTACACCTTATTCCAGCTCTTTTTCCTCATTGTAAGAATTAAGGACAATCCAGCCAGAGTGGGAGGTTATTTGCTGCAACGCCTTCCTAATTGATCAGGTAAATCATAGTCTTTCAAGATATCAAAATTTACAAAAAAAGGGAAGGACTGATTTATGACCAAGCAGTCTGTGTCTCTCCTCAAGGAAGGGATGCCACTGATGATCATTAAAAAAACCCTTTCATATGGTTAGAAATGTGTTTGTAGGAAGCCCATTGATGGCAGTTTGGAGGCTCTATTATAATAAAGAGGCAAAACAACACAGACCAGAAGGAATGGCAGACTGAGTATAGCACTGGTGATTCTACCTCAAGTAACTTCTTAGTTTCCCATCCTTGCAATCATGGAAAAATCCTTGAATCAGTGAACTGTTTTTTCATCACGATGTCAGGATGCAGGGATTTTTGATTTTTTTACGGTAAAAAAAATTTATTTTCTAACATGTTCTTCTATATGTCTTTTAAGCGAAGCTGAAGATTTCTTAGATAACATGCATTGGGCATTTAAAGTATTAGACACTATACTATACATTCATACATAAGTGGAATATGGCCAAAAGTTTTTTTTTTTTGCTATTATTAATATGCAATTACACGGATGCAGGGATTTTTAAGATCCACCCTGAAGATCGAGCTGTCTTGGAAATCGTAACTTATCTGCAGCATATTTCCTTATTGATTATTTCAACTCAAGAAATTAGTTTTAGAATTGAACTTCAACAGTTTTGTGATTCACTCCATACAAATTAGCAAATATTTAAAATTTTGAGCTGCTCTTTGCTTGCATTTTTGCCTCTGAATAACTATGCTTTATTCACAATTCTGACATTTCTTTTTTGTTCATATCTTCTCGCTGAGAATCCTCCTTGATAGGGCAAATTTTCTACAATAGAAATGATATTTTTCAGGTGACTAATAAAGGCTGACAGCTGAAGGATGAAAAATAAGCTTTTATAGTTAGAAACCTGTTACCTGTAGATGTAAAATCATGTTATTTCTTATATTCCATCCAATTATGGCATAATCCTGAAAATGATATGAAGATCTCACCCTGAGATCTCATTTTATGCCTTTTCTGGGTGAAGTCTAGCTCACAATAGGGCCCCCAGTGGGCTGTGAATATGTTCTCATTTTTTTTTAAGAAAGCCATCAATTAAAATTGTCTCCTTTTTAAAATGGCCTCCAGTTTTACCAACAGACTACATTGTGGGTTTCTGACAGAGGACACTGCCAATGATCATGCAGAGTGAACACCCCTTAAGAGAATAGTAACTGTGCTTTATCAAACACTGAAGCATTTAAAGACTAGGCCTTTGAATGTTTGTTCAATGAAATTAAAAGCAGAGATCCCCATGGCCATCTGCTAGAAATGCTGTTGCAGAGATTCTCAGTCAATATAGTAGGAAGAAATGCTGGATGGAGAACAGGGGATCCCTTGCTCCCTTTGAGCACATCCTCCGTGTGAAAGCTTTGTCTGCGTTGTTCTTGATGATAGTATGTTGATACGATTGTTAGAACTCTAATGAAAGGTGAGTAGAGGAAGTAGGTTGAAATCAAGACTGAAACATATAGAAAAGGCAGTGAAAGAGGGACTCCAATTTTTGTGGTCAAGTTGTCATCAACCAGTGGTTCAAGGCTCACACCTCTCCCACCAGGTTCCTGTAGTATGAGACTCTTCTTCGCTTCTGCTACACCAGAAAACTTCTAAGATCTCTTCCAGCTCTAAAAGCCCAGGGTTCATTCAGGGAAGCAAAACCACTATGAACATTAAAGAATAAGGAAATGATTAGAAAACTAATGTCTTATGAAATTGTTGGGAAATCTGGGAAAATAAAGTGTGAAAGAGAGAGTTGGAGGAGGAGTCACTAGCCAGCCCTCCTGAAGTGATGGTGCAGGTGGACACATCAGAGCTTTTAAGGGACTGTAGGAGAAAAAGGCATATCCAGCTGCCAGTGTGGCACTGCAAAGGAGAGTTGATGTCTATGGAGACTATCACCTCCATGTTTAATGGTTTGGACCTGGAGTCACCGTTGGCTCAGACCACAGGAGGGAGGCAAAGCTATAAACACAGCGGGAGACGATGAGGAGAAGCTGGAACCTGCCAACACTTCGGCTTGTCTCTCACCCTACCTCACCATGGTGACCTTCTGAGAACAGTGGCAGCCACTTCATGCCCACTTTCTAAGCCTCGTCTGTCTGTGCGTTGGCCAGCTGTGAGCAAAAGTGTACAAGGAGATGATTCTGTGAAATGTAGGTCCAGTTTAGTGATGTTGACACATATACTATTTTCTTCTTTAACTAAAATCAACGACTCTATATTTTCTCCTTTATGTAAAGGACTACTCAATATTGCCATTAATTTTCAGCAAATTTAACTGACCTTAAAGTAAATCATACTTCTCCCTTAGAGAGTTACCTTAGAGAGGTTGCCACAACGTTCCCACAGTCACTAACATATAACTAGAGTGAGACATAAGTATGTGTTTTTTGTTTTTTTTGTAATCCACTGACACTTGGAGTCTGTGTGTTGCAACAGCAGAAGCTAACTACTCCAGAAGATGGAAAGAATTGCACCAAACCACTAACAATGGCGATTTCTGTGGTATTCATGTTAAACAGTTACTATGACTTTTTAAAAATATTTTTTTTGTATCATCCTTGTTATTTTATAATTGGGAAAAAAAGAAGTAATTTTCTTCTAAGCATTATGTCAGCCCCTTTAAAATTCCAGACATTTGAATTAAATTTGAGATGAAATTAAATTTGTACCAGCTCTTGAACAAGGGAGTTTGTTCCATTCAGGACAAACTTGGAATGCTGATTTAAAAAATAGTCATCCTTGAAACTGACATAATTCCCATCAAGAACCTACAGACATTACTAAACTTGACAAACTGATTCTAAAATTCATATGGAAATTAAAATGATTAGGAGTAGCCAAAGTAATCTTTTAAAAATAGCAAAATTGGAGGACTCACACTTCCTGATCTCAAACCTACAATAATTAAGACAGAATGATATTAGCATAGGATAGAAATATAAATCAATGGAATATAATTCAGAGTCTAGAAATAAATTCTCAAATTTAGGACCAGTTGATTTTAAACAAGAGTGTCAAACAATTCAAAAAGGAAAGAACAACAGAGTTTTCAGAAAATGATGCCAGGACAACTGGATATTCACAGCAAAAGAGTGAAATTTGACTCCTATCTCACACCACATACAAGAATTAACTTGAAATGGATCAAAGACTCAAATGTAAGAGCTAAAATTATAAAATAGATAAGGAGAAAATAAAGGGGTCAGTCTTCATGACCTTGGATTAAGGTAATGTTTTCTTAGATATGACACAAAAAGCATAAGCAACAAATTTTTAAAAAATAGATTAATTAAACTTCATCAAAATTAAAACCTTTTATTTGTGAAAGGACACAGTCAAGAAAGTCAAAATAATACCTACAGATTGGAGAAAATATTTGTAAATCATATATATAATAGGGGACTTATATCTAGAAATATATAAAGAACTCTTAAAACTCAATAATAAAAAAACCCTTGATTTAAACATTTGGCAAAGGATCTGAGTGGACATTTTATAAAATGATTCCCAACAGAAATAAAAGCATACATCCACATAAAACTTGTATAAAAATTTCCATAGCAAAATTGTGCATAATAGTCAAAAAGAGAAAACACCCAAATGCCAATAGACTGATGAACAGGTGAATGGTATGTCCACAAATGGTTATCCACACAGTGGAATACTATTTGGCTGTAAAAATCACAAAACAAATACAAAGAAGTCAAATACGATATGATTGTGAAACAAGTCACAAAAGCTCAAATATTGTATGATTCCACTTATATGAAATGTTCAAAATAGGCAAAAACACAGAGACAGAAAGTGGATTAGTGGCTTGGAAGGAAGAGGGAAACTAGGGGTTAACTGCCAAAGAGCACTGTGGTTTCATTTTGATGGATTTTGGTGATGGTTGCACAATCCTGTGACTATACAGTAGTAAAAATAATGAGATTGTACCCTTTAAATGAGTGAATTATATGGCTTATGAATTATATCTCAGTAATGTTGTCACAAAATGTCATCATTATCATTGTTGCTGTTTTCCTTAATGCTATTTTATTATTGCATCTATTGATACCTTTCACTACCCTAGCCCCAGAGATCTAATGGCCAGCTACTTGTTTTTTTGTTTTTTTTGTTTTATCACAAATGAGGAAGGACAGGGAAGCACTACAAGTTTTCATTGGCAGTAAAAATGAAAATACTAAATTCAAATCCTTTTTTCACGTGGACCTCCCTCTCCATCCTCACTTTTCATTATAGTACTTTTCTCCATCTGCCTTTTGCCATTATCCATCAAGGGCTATGAAGCTTTCTCCCTAGTAGCCTCAGTCTCCCACTTTTTTACCAGTATCTGGAGTATCTCCACCTCAAGTAGGAATTCATTCAGTCTAGTAAAAATGTATAGGTATTTTTGGGGTGCAAGAGTTATAGCAACAAATAAGACAAACTAAATCATTAAATCTCTAAACTAGATTGGTTATACTCTAGTAGAGGAGGAAATCACTAAATAAGAGAACATATACACGTATTGCTAAATGCAGATAAATAGCCAAATAAATATGTAATATAAATGTGGATACTGATGATTACAATGTAACTCAAAGTATTTAAATTATTTTCTCGGAAGTCTTCTCTTAAATAAGTCATATCTCTCTACTCCAACCCACATTCAGGGAATTTCTTTATTTTCCTTAGTTTTAATTTCCCTAGTGGATTTAAGTTAGTGACACTGAAAATAGTTCTTACATTTGATTAATTTGTCTTCCAGGTATTCATTCAACAAACATTTACAGAGTGCCCACTATGTGGCAGGCACTGTGCTAGTTGCCGGGGTTGTAATAATGAGCACAGTAGACTTGGGCTCTGCCATCAGGGAGCTTACATCTGGGGAGGCCATGTTAATCAAAGACCCACTGGAAGTGAACAACCAAGTTGTGAGTGTCATAAAGGAGACAGGGAAGGCAGGATGAGCAAGAACTAAGATGTCTTTTAGAAAGTTATATATCCATTAAAAGGACTGCCATAATCAGTGTATCATTTAGTGGGTTTACATATGTTTGCCTTTAACAAAACTGAGATGAGTGAATGAATGAATCAATGACCTTTAATAGATGCTTCCCCTGATAACCTCTTCTGTATCCTATGGATTACATGCACCCAAATTATGGTCTGTTGGCTCACTGGTTGGGAATATAATATTCTTATTCGTTGGTTCTCCTGATGTACATGCATCACCAATTTTCTATGTATAGGATATTGTGAAATTCACACCACTAACATGATTTAAAACAAATTCCTGTGTATTGAGTCAATAATATATTCAAAGCATTGTATTAGATCTTGCAGAACAGAGATGAACAAACAGTACACATGCATGCACGGACACATACCTGGAGATTTTTCCTGTAAGAGATGTATAGCTCACAGAGTCTGATGCTCAGGCCATCAGAAGCAACATTACTTGAAACCTAGCAAATAAATGATCAGGATCCATCCAGATCTACTGATTCAGAAACTCAGGGTGGAAAGGATGTGGAAGCAGAGGGGGCCAGTCCCAGAAAACATGGCCTAACAAGCCTTCCATATAAGTCTGATGCATGCTAAAATTTGAGAGCCACTGGTTTAGATGAAGAATAATAGAATTATTCAAGCTAATTCACTACAGGACAGATTACACTAAATGGCCTAAAATATGTGCAAAATACTATCTGTAATGGCTAATTTGCTAATTATAACTTGCTTAATTTTGTTTGGAATAAAATAAAATTCCTACCTACTTCTCTTTATAATAGAGCAATGGTTAGAAGGAAGGAATTCCCACATTGGGAAGAAGGAGGAATACCAAAATCATCTAAGGAACTTTATTAGATTACCTGGGTCTCTCCCTACCATGGTTCCAAGCCCCTACTGATAATACAATCCTAGAGGGAAGTAAGGAGAATGTTAAATATTCAGAATGTTATTTTGATCAGATTGTGTTTGAATACAAACTAATCCAGCGATCAGGATTTCAAAGCACACTTCTGCCTACATTTTAGTCCCTTCACTGAAATGCGGTTGCTCCCATGTCTTTCATTTACAAACAAATGTAGCATCCTGTAGAACACAGAGGAAGTGACGGCCCAGTAAAGGGAAGGAGTAAATTTTTCCTTCCAACGGCCACTAGTTGTTTAACTTCAGGCAAGTTACTTAATACTTCTGATAGCCTCAATTCCTCATCTATAATATTGGTTTAATAATCTCAGCCTACTTTGTAGGCTATTGAGAAGATTAACGCAGATAATATTTTTGATGATATATTGCACATATTAGGCCCTTTAAGACTTCAGCGAAGGGACTTCTCTTTTCTTCCTAGAGATGTCTTTCTCCTGGATTCCTAACTTACCAGTGGATATCAATAATGCAGAAGATATTTTTAAAGAATTTTAAAATTATTAATAGTATAATTGTGGGAAAAATCTATCATTTATCTATGTATCATCTATCTTTCTATTTTCTGTCTAGTATCTATCTGTCAGTGGACTGCAGACAGACATTTCTATATCGAGATAGATCTATTGGGTCTCCATTCAATTAAGAGAATTAAATTAATATTGACAGGTTTATAGACACCTCAAATAAGCAAGTAAATATTGATAAAAAGTATGGCTGAGGAGAGAGAGCAGATTGCCTTACCAAATGTAAAATTCTTTGCTAAGCTACTCTAATCTAAAGATTGTGGGCTCAGTGTACTTGTGCACAAATTAGTGGAACAACATAGAAAATTCAGAAATAAACCCAGATTTACACAAGAATATAGTATGCAAAGAAAGGCATTTCAATTAACTCAGACAAGAATGTTTTATTTAATAAATAGAACTGTCAAGTTACAATTTATTTGAAAGAGAGTAAAGCTATGGCCTGCTTCATATCACAGAATAATCAAATATCTAAATGTAAATGGATTAAATATCTAAATGTAAAACATGAACATATGAAACATAAAAGCAAAACTTTTAATATTTTTGTAACTTCAGGAAGGACTCCTTAAGAAAGACAATCTATAAAGAAAAGGATAAAGCATATTTGACTATTTTCAAGTTTGAAGAGCACAAGATAACAAAATTAAAAGTCATGTGTTAGGGTGGGAAAAGTATTTGCTACATATTTAACAAAGAGTTACTAGTTCAGAGAAAATTCTTCCAAATTTATATTTAAAATATCAGCAGAAAAATGAGCAAAGGTTCTTCCCAGATAATACACAGACAAATAAAATATGGCCAGTAACATAAAAAATATATTCAACTCTCCAGTGTGAAGCAAATCAAATAAAAACAATAGTGAAATTACATTTTTAATCTGTAGATTGAGAACAAATATAAAAATGTTAATTTCATCACAGGGTGGGTAGAATGTAGAGTGGACATTGTCATACAGTTTTTGAGGAAATATGAATTGTTTCAAAATTTTAGTGCAGTCAATTAATATTGGTACAATTATTCAGTGCATTTACTTATTACCAATGTGCAGCAGTCCCATTTTGGAGAATTCATCCAAAAAAATTAGGTTGAAATACATAAAGATGAGGGTATCCTCTTTTAGTATCATCTGTGATGGTAATAACATGGAAATAATCTGAATATCCTCCAGTAATAGTCTGTCTGAATCAATTACGGCACATCCATCCTATGGACAATGACAAAGCTGTTTAAAGCAGTGCATTAGGTTAGTATCTGCTGAATTGGAAGAATACCCCCTTAGAGGCAGGCTAAGTCATTGAGAAATATGAGGATATTAGTTCATACTGGAAAATAATTAAGCCCTGGATATGTGTATAAATGGATCTGTGAATCTGTGAACAAGGAGGAAAATGTGAGAGGATAAACATATGACAATGAACATCACTTATTTGGGAGCCTGGCTTTGAAGGATAGTTGATAAGGGAGATGATTAGTTTTTTCATTAAATATTTTTTAATTGTTTCACATGTCATAATAAGCATATCCTAGTTTTGTAAGTTAAAATTATAATAGAGACAGAGTCAGGTCATGTACAATCCTGCATTACATGAATGGTATGGTTCTAGAAGGTCTCATGCCAAACTGCTAATTTTGGAACCTCTTAGGAGAAGCAAGGTATTAGGGAAGGAGAGCTTTAGGTTTGTCTCTGCTTTTTTAATATGTGTATTTTGACAATGAATACTCATTCATGTATTATTCATGTGAGTTAAAAATAAATACTTAGCATTAGCTGTTTATGCCCGTCCAGTATAGTAGAGCAGTTTTTTTTCTCCCATCAGTAGACAATAGTTATTGGCACAAACATTAAAAAGCACAATTCGTTGTAATTTGGTTGATGAGGACAATCATGTATTAACTTAAATAAGTTTCAGTGCCTTGAAGAGATCTGTCATGTATGAAAGTATTGACTTATAGTGGTCCTAACTAGGAAACACAAGATGTAATCCACAGAATTGTGAAATTCAGCTGTATTATCTCATATTGCTCCTATAAACCCTAACTCTAATTAAAGATCATTTAGAGGTTTTTAGCTAGAAGGATGGTTGAAAGGATGTCTTTATCCCCACTTAGGCAGAGGAAAGGTTTTAAAGTAGAAAATGAGCAACTGATGATTATCTTGCCAAGTGTAATTAAGAAAATTTAACAGCACTGATTGTACCAAGTTCTGGGAGTAAAATCTGCCAAAGGCTGAGATATGGCTTCTTTGCAGCTGATACCATAAATTCAGCATGTCAAGTCTTTCCTTTGATTCTAATACATGGAATAAGCTATAATCTCTCACATACAGAAATATACTTTCGTCTGTGGCTCAAAGCAAAAAGGTCTCCTTTTGCCTCCCACTCTCCTACATTATACGGAGCTGGGTGTCAAGTGTTTCACCCCCTCTGCCTCTCGGTCCCTCTTCCCCTGAGACCTGCCATGCTGAAGGGCCTCCTTCCTCAACTGCTCACTAACTTCTTTTACTACACAGCTTGCCAGTAACTGTTTCTCATTTTTTCAAGGGCATTGCTAGACCTAGAAAAAGAAAAACTTCCAAGGTCTTAGAGAGGGAAGCCTTAGTGGCTACATTTCACAGACATCATAAGAGACAAGTGTCTGTCTGGGTTGTGGAAAATTCTTGCCTTCAAGGATTTAGGAGTTTTCTTGCAAACATGAGCCATGAACAGCTGAAAAATTATGTAGTCATATGAAATAACAGAGCAAGCCACATGTGATAGAGGCACTCAGGATCAACTATCCCAGAAGTAGTTTACACATTGTGTGCTGAGGCTCTTGAGAGAAAGTAATCAATGAGATTCAGTCTATTGAACTAGTGGAGAAAACTAGGCGATGGCATTTCTGTATAAATTCTCTAAGATATTTATTGATAGAGTAATACATGCTGTATACATATAATATCACTTTAGACTGGCAAATGTGCCTATGTGTACAGATATGTATGAAAAGCAGGAATGAATTATTCAATGATGATGATAGGTTTGAGATTAAGGTTGCTAATTAGCTTCTCTCTGCTACACAGATGTATTTACTCTGCCCCTTCTATCCACTACCATCTCATTTGATATAGTTTATCTTTCCCAGAGGTGATGATTATTTTGTTGGGTATTCATGGGAATAGCCAATACCCTAAAATATTGTTTTCCCAGAACCCTATCTCTTCTACTTCTTGCACTGCTTGCAAGATCTGGTACACTCCAAATCTCATCGTTTGTAATAGGCCTATTTATAAACCACGTAAGTGTGGCACCTACACCTTTACTTATAACTCTAATTGTCAAGATTAAGTTCTTGTGGAGGAAGAAGAGAGGTAGAATTAAAAGAACTGTTCAAAGTTTAGTGATGAGAGAGATATTTAGGGGAGCCATGGGGTATTCTTGGGAAGATAGAGAAAGTCTAAGAGACCAGGAAAAACCATGCAGAGTAAGCAGTAGAATAGAGTGAGTTTTGGAGACATAGAAGTATCCTTGGAAGCCATGAATGCCAAGCCTAGGGAAGTAGATCAAAATTATAAAAGTTGTTTTTTATGGCCACACATACCCCTTTGGACTTTAACATTATCACACAAGTGGCTGACTTTGATGTGACATCACATCCATTTATTGTCCTAAGAGTTTTCTCTGACCACTGGAGTCTGCTTAGAACTAGCATAGCAGTGCGGAAAGGAATTTATGTGCACTGATTCTCCCTCTCCAGTCCCCCTGACCCTAACTACAGCATTCCTTGACCAATAAATACCCCAACACCCTCCCTACTTGGGTGGAAAAACAGTGCATCCCAGAGACTTAGTTGAATTGCAACTTACGGTTTCTAGTGCAGTTAAGCTGCAGTTACATACTGTACTCACGCTTGCTAAGAGACCCCACCTCGTTTGCTTTCCTTTCCAGTTGCACTTTTCTATTGTGACCCTGGTGTCATCCAGGATCCTCTCCCCAAAAACTTAGCTCCACATGAATCTTTGTCCCAAATCTTACTTGGGAAAATCCAAACTAAGAAGGAAGTTTGTATAAGAAATGAATTGCCAGAAAACCTCAAAAAATAAAACCAAAAAAATAAAATAAGTAAATCATATGATCAAACTAAAGCAAGTTGAGATATATATAAATGAAAAGATTATTTTTTTCCCTTGACTAAATCTCTAAAAAAATGAGTTTAGAAAACATTGTGTTTTCTTGATTCTCTGGGTGGTTATTTTGTGAAGGAAAGAGAATCATAATGAGTATTTTTAGAAGTAAGCTTTTGAAGACTGTAATGCATTAAGTCAAAGCATGTTGTTCACTGTAATAATGGGAACCCATGTCACTAAGAGATGAATTGCCTCATTCTCTGTGGTTTCCTGCCGCAGTAGTTCTTTTTGGAATTACGTGGTCTTTTCCAGAGAACACTTGCATTATGTGTTGAAATAATGAAAAAGCTGCCGAAACACAATATGCATTTTTAAATCTGGTAATAAAGAAAGTAATATGGCTGAATAATGCTGGGACAGATTAGCTTTGACACTGTATTTGCTTTGTGTCTAACTTTATCTGGCAATGCATTATTCACTAGTACTATACACAGTGCTTTATTAAGCCTTAATCAAGTGTGTTTTATCATAAGTGTCAATTCAGTGCTTTGCCATTGTATTTATGCATTTTAAATACCAAGTTCTTTGTAATGAATGATAAATGCTTAGAATGGAAAAGAATATCACATTTCTGGGGCTTGGGAATGAGGTCATTGCATAGGCACAGAATGGTCTTACGTCTACGCTAAAGTCATTTGCAAGCAGATTATATTGCTTTTTCTTTTCTCCTAATACACTGAAATGTGAACATGCTCATTTAATGTTTCTTCAGTGTGAAAACTAAGCAGGCATGCATTGATCATCCACTGAGGGCATTTTAACAGGTTTGTAGAGCACATAGGTAAGATATAGATTAAAACTTATGATGGTAGATTTTTATTTAATGGACTTTTGGACTTAATTTTAATAGGTTTTTAATAGGCATTTTAATAGGTTTGTAGAGCACATAGGTAAGATATAGATTAAAACTTCTGATGGTAGATTTTTATTTAATGCACTTTCAGACTTAATTTTCAAATATAACTAAAGGCTCAAAAGAAGGTTAAATGTAAAGATTTAAATACAAAATGACAAGGGTTTACAAATAGTTATATGTGCTGTGCTTTCAAGTATAATTAATCTATAATGAGCTGAATATTTTGTAAACACACCTGGATGGACCTTAGAAAGCTTCTTAGGTTTCCTTATTTCCTAGGAAAGAAAATGTTTACAAAATATACTATTAAACTGCATTAAGATCTTTGGCTTAGTATTCTGATAATATTGGATAGCTGCAATTTTTAAAATATTGATGAAATTCTACTTCAAACTGCTTTATAGTCTGATACTTTTGTCAAATCCTACAATACTATTTTGGAGAAATCTGTTTATTCCTAAGTAAACATATCTTTAATACTAAAGAAGTTCATAATTTTGGATTTAAAACATCACCACATTAGAAGAAATAAAGAGTTTTAAATGAGTGTTTTATTAAGTTGGATGGCTGAGTGCTAAGTGAAGCTAGAGTGTTAATGGCATTAGGCTCTGTACGGCATTAGGGGTTCAGTAAATACACTTTTTGGATAGAGTTTTATCTGCATGAGTAATACTTAGACAATGAATTTATATTAACTCTTTAGGCAGATGTAATGATACCAAATAAATCATGTCCTTTATATTTGAACCTTTAACCCAAGTGTCAATCAGATCCCCTGCTATCCTTGATTCTTCTTTTCCTCCTATGTTCAATTATCTAATGAATACAGAGCTTTGGCAGTTATAATAATAATGCATTGACATATTATTGCTTATACTGCATAATTTTTAATACAAAAAATTTTCTTTAAAAATGTTTTTTTCTTAAAAAATAATTAATCAGTAGTTTTAATGGACTCTATTATGATCATGTATTTCTTCTAAGAGTCTTTGGTTAACACTCAATCAAGTAAGAAAAAATAATGCATTAAGGGGAAAAGAAGGTTTTCTTTTAAAATGATTTTTCAACTTGAATATTTCAGGCTTTTGTTTTGCCTTTTTTAAAAATGTGTCTATTTTTTTAAATTAAATTAAGTGTTAACCATTTAAAAAATAAATTTGAATCTTATATAATACTTATTTTTCTATTTTGACCACATAACTCTTTTATTTTGGAGTGTTTTCTTTTTTTTTTTCCTACTGCTAAAATTTATATTGTTGGGCAAATGAAGATAAAGGCCATTCATCTTAGGTTTTACTGTTCCCTGTATGTGTTTTTAAATATTCTCTGTTCTTTTGTCTTAAAATAAAACAAAAAAAATTAAAAACACAAACATTAAGATGCCATTTACAAGCATTAAGCATATCTTTATATGTAAGGTTATCAATACTGGTATTTATAGAATTAATGCAGGGGCATTGAAGTACTGATGATAAATTTATAATAGGAAAGTTCATGGGTGGTAAAATTCCAGTTCTTTTCCTGGGTTTATGTGTGACATTGAGCAGTCACTAAGGTCCCTGCATCTCAGTTTCTTTATCTGTAAACCAGGAACATGAGATTCAACCCTTGTTGTATCTTTTCAGTATATTCTCCTGTGAGTCACTTTAATAATGTTCCTGAATCAATCTGTGCTGTTTAACATTTACTAATCATGTTATCAACAGGGGTTCCTGGCCTTTTTGTAGACGTTTCTTTATTCTCTAAGTTTGGATGACAGGATGATCTGGGTGTGTGTCTGCATGAGAAAGAGAAAGTGAGATTCAAATAGATTTAGAAAACACTCAGAATTGTGAGACTTTAGCAAAAATTAAAATAATTTTTAATATCACTAAAATCCTCAGCTGATACATCAATGATATGAGATTCACTAACAAATGAATGTCTTTCTTACCAGACAGACACATTTCTCAAGAATTAACTCTCTTTATGTGAATATGCATAGAATTATAAATCTAAATGCAATTAAAGTTCTGAAAAAAACAGGAAGACAATAGGTCCCTCATAATGAGTGTGCCAGTAACACCACTGGCTCTGTGCACTGGAGTCTGATTTGATTTCCAGCTTTCAACCACCCCTCAAGGTGCAATCATCAGTCTTCTTGCATGTATTACAGTATCCTGGAGACATTAAGAGGTAGAGGATGTGGCTGCATTCCCTTTTCCAAATGGGTTTTGGGGCATACAGTTCATAAATGACCAATAAGAATTTACTGTTCAGGTTTATTTTTCCCTTTGGGTCCTATAATTATAAAATATTAGCCATAAATCCTTTGCTATTTCCTTAAAGTATCTATTTACTTTTGGGAGACTCAACTGTATCCTAAAATCACTTGGTACTTGACTTGGAGACTGTAGACCAAACTTATACATCAACATAGAAAAACAACATATGCAGAATTTGGCTTCAGCATTACCCAAAATGTGGTATCCTGAATGTCATTTTTTTCTATATGTCATAAAGTATGTATAACAATAGGAAAAGATGAGTATCTTCACACAAAATATAATGCTTTTATTAACATCTGTCAGCTATTTTGAGAGAATATTGCCAAAATATAACATTTATCTTGGCATTTAGTTCCATTTTGCTTTTGTGAGTTTTCTTCTATTTAATTGCCATTAACGTAGTATAACAAATGTCTTTCAGATGTGAGAAATCAATTATTTCCAAAATGCCCCAGTAGTTATTAGGGCAGATTAATTCAAGGTGCTGTAAGAGTAATGTCCAAATAAAATATCATAAGTAAACAATGCACTTCACCACAAGAATAAGACTTAGTTGACCTTAGTACCTTTGTGGGAAACGAGTAGCAGGGGGAACCATCATATGCAGCAAAAGTAAAACGTACAAGGCTATGTTCTGTTGAAAGATCAGACAGGTGCTTTGGTGATATTATTTTCAGTGCAATGATGAAGCTGCCATGGTAAATTAGAGCAAGACCAAAATTGTTTGCACTTGATTTCTATCTACAAATGTGTAGCTGGTTTCTAACGAGGATCAATGCAAGATAAGCTTAGGAAAGGACATTTCAGTACCAAGAGTCCTCTGTGGGAGAATATTAATTATAAAATCTTGAGATCCTACCTTTTGGACTTTGGTATTTAGTATTTGGCAAAGATCATAACAATCTTTCATGTGTAGTTGGGAAAGATTATTTTCTTGAACTTTGAGTTCTTGACCCTCAAAATACTTGAGCTAGACCTGCCAAATAAATTTAAATACAGTTTGTAATGGAACCAGTGTGTCCCTGGGACCTAGGCCTGGAGGGTGTGGGTCTGGTGTCATGGGCGTGAGAACTATGCATTCACATAAGGCCCATGCTTAGAAGAGATCTACATTAAATATTTGGTTTGATGCTCTGCTCCCACCATTTTGAAATTCTTAATAATTTTTGAATAAGGGGTTCTGCATTTTCATTTCACAGTAGTTCCCACAAATTATGTAGCAAGTTTTCAGGGCAGTTGGAAAGGAGGGTCAAGACTCCATGATGATTCCAAGCGTTCTCACTCAGATTTGGGAGGTGGATTTTTAACTTCTCTCCTCCTAACAGTGTTCCTTTGGTTCTGTCTCTCTTGTTCTTTCCCGGGATTGATTCTGATGTGGAAGACAGAACCTCTACAATGTTAAGTTACTCTGTAAAGGCCCAAAGTGCCCTCCATGTCTGACCTCAGGTTGTTCTGGACATGACTAGACCTCTTTGTTGCTGGACATCATCTGTTTTGTGGGGCATTTATGCCTTGACTCACTTTCTCATTTATTCACTCTTTCAGCTCTTACTCTATGCTGAACACCATGCTTCATGCTGCGGATGTCATGGTGAATAAGGAGACTCAGTTTCTGTTGTCCTAAGGTTACAGTTTAGGACAGACACAGCAAGGGCTCAATAAAAGAAACTGTGATGGGGGTAGATAGAACAGGGCTACAGGGACACAGGGGAGGAACACCTAAGGAAGTGATATCTAAAGAGAGACCTGAGATCTAAGTACATTTTTCACATGGAGGGGAAAGCAGAGAGTATTCTAGGAAAAGAAACGGCATTAACCAAAGCCTGCAAGTGAAAGGTTACCATCTTCAGGAGAATTTTCCCTGAAATTGCACTGATGAATATTCAAAGCAGGTATCAGCTAGAGATTCTTTTTAGGGCATTTCAAGTTTGTCAATACTAGGCTTTTGAGATGTTTCCACAAGCCTGCCTCTATTTTAACCAGATTTTTATTCACACAGTCCATGTAACATATGTCTGAACCAGAACAGGTTTTTATATGTGATGTCCATGGACACATTAAGATTCCAGTTGGGTGCTTGGAAGCCAAAACAGTTGTTGGCTAGAGGGAAAAGTGTTATATAAATTGATAATCAAAATTAAATACTATTATGGGCCGAATGTTTGTGTCCCCTGAACCAAATTCATATGTCATAGCCCTAACCCACACTATGGTGGTACTGGAGGTAAGGTTTTGGGAGGTAATTAAGTTTAGATGAAGTCATGAGATTAGGGCCCCCATGATGGGGTTAGTGTGCATATAAGAAGAGGAAGAGAGACAGTTCCCTTTCTTTCTCCATGTGTATGCATGAAAGAAAGGCCATGTGAGCACAGAGTGAGAAAGTGGCTGTCTATAAACCAGGGAGAGGGGCCTCGCCAGAACCCAGATGTGCTAGTGCCCTGATCTTGCACACCCAGCCTCCAGAACTGAAAAATGAATGTCTGCTGTTGAAGCCACCCAGTCTATAGTATTTTTTTAGAGCAGCCTGAGAAGGCTAATACAAATATTGTTATATAGTGGTGTTCTAAGAGTCTCCAGCATTCTTTTTAGGAAGATCCCAAACTTCATCTTGACTACATGATATACAAGAAATAGGAAAGAAATCTCTGTACAGTTGAACACCTCACACAGGCCAAGTAACCCAGTTGGCCAATTCAAAATACCATGCAAGCAGAAAGTTCTTTGGCTGCAGTCCCTCATCCAGCAGATGGCTTTCTGAGAGTTCACTAAGGAAGAATAGAAAAATAAATAGTTGGCTGTGTTTATTTGTGCCTTTGCTTTGAGAGTGGGTAAGCACTTGAAGTGTTAAAAGCGAAACCTTTCTGAGAGTTCATCTGCCTGGAACCCTCCCTAGGTTAGAGCCCTGTGAAAGCAAATGCTAACACATGAACTTGGATAGTGTGAAATCTAGGATTGTTCTGATGTAGCTGTTCCCATTTAAAATACAGACAGGGAAGCTTTAAAATGGGAACTGACTTTCCCTTAGGCCTCTAATAATGCTATTTGGTTCTATACTTTGAGGAGGGAAAAAAAGGAGTGAATAAAAATAACCATTGGAAAAGACTCTCCACAGGTGAGCAGGGGGAAAAAAGTAACCTATTACCTTCCTTTTCCCATAAAAGATTTTTCTTTCCCTTTGGAAAGGTGAGGATTTGATGATTGAGATAATGCTATTCCTTTTTCTTTTCTCAATGAACTGATGAAAAGATGTGTTGTCTGAGAGTAATGTTTCATGTGTACATAGAAGTATTATAAAGTTGATAAAAATGATTGAATTAAAATATGCAAAAGATGTTTTCAAATAGATTTTTCTAATTTTTTTGTGCTCAATTTTTATCACGTTATATAGTCTACACACATGCAGACTAAGACTTTGCTGCTCCCATTATGGAAATAAGGCATTTTAAATATTGAAATATACCATTGCTTCTATGAACTTAGACTGTAACCCTACAAAGTTTAGCTTAATTAATTTGCAAAGCCTCTCCTTTTTATTTGTTTTAATTCATGGAAGTCAGCATGCTATAACAGAATGCAAAATCATTTCCTCTCCCTTCTTAATGTGATACAGTATAAAAATTATAGATTATGTGATTATTACTTATTGGAGAGGCCAGGATGTAGCACCAGTGAGGAGTCCCCAGCTCCATGTATTTTTAAGTGTAAGTCCATTTTGTCCATTTCTTTTTCGGAGTATTTCAGAATATGAATAACAGACTGGATTCTAACTTCAGGGAAATTTGTAACCTTCAAAAATACAGATTTTTCTTAAAGGTCCATTCAACACTATATTACTTAAGATATTGATTATTTAATGTGAAGCTTATCTTCAATCCTTACTTTTTTTCCTGCTAATATCACTTCATTTATTTATTCACTCATTTTCTAATTCAACACACTTACATTTACTAACTGATGAATCTGTTAGGATGTTTCCCTGCAAATAATGAAGAGTCCCACCAAAAGCAGCTAAACAGTGAAAGTGTGAAATATGTACAAAAAACCTGAATCTCAAGGGCAAATATATAAATTTAATTTACACTTAGGTTAAAAGTTTCTGTGATTAAAAGATACCATAAATTTCAAAGAAAAAAAGATGGTAAGCCACAGATAGGCAAAAGATATTTGCAATTCATGAACAGGCATTACTATTCTGAACAAATAAAGAACAAACTAAAAATCAATTTTAAAAAGACAAACAATTGAAAAATAGATAAATAATACAAATAGGAAAATAAAAGAGAAAAACTAATGGCCCACAAATATAGAAAAACATGTTCAAACTCATTAGCAAACAGAAAAATGTAAATGTAAAGCAACATGAGATATCATTCCACATAAAAACCTGACTATGCAAAACATCGGTAAGAATGTGACAAAGGCTCTTATACCATTTGAGGGAGTTTAATTAGTGCAATATTAAGAAAATAATTTCATGATATCTAGTAACTTTGATGACACACTAATCCTTTAAGCAAGCAATTATATTCTAGATATGTCCTCTAGTGTTTTTACTGCTATAATCTTGCAACTTTGGGCTTGACATATCAATCAGCCATTAAATCAATTTTTTAATGGAAATGGATAGAAAGTATCATAGTATATCACATGTAGTAAGAATAATCACTGTTTTGTAAAATTTCTTCCAAACTACATGTGTGTGAGAATATGAAAGCTTATTTTTACATGTACTGATTTCTGTGGACCATGGTCAAATATTTGGAAAACACTGCCAAACACAAATTCTCACATATGTGAAAATGGAGACTTTCTATTTACTATAGCAAAAAATTGGAAACAAGACAAATGTGTCAGGAGAAAGGATGAATAAATTGTTGCATTGCCATATAATAGACAGCTACACCCAATGAAGATAAATGATCTACAGTTCATGTATCTATATAAATGCTTCTCATGAGCTGACAAAAGTAAAAGGTGACAAAACTATTTACATTGTGATGCCCTCATAAAATTTTAAAATGTACAAACATTATATCTCATTGAGTCATAAACACATATGTATTAAACTATATATTCATGCAGGAGTATGTAATAATAAACACAAAATGTAGAATCGAATGAAGGACAGAAAAGTGGGTGAGAAGACCTCTTTCAATGTTTGATATCAGGAAAAACAAAAGAGGATTTATTTTCTTACCTATCAAGAGGTCTAAAGACTCAAAAACATCATCAAAACCCTATTTCGTCTCTTCTCTCTACCCTGCCAGTCTTAATGTTTTCTTCATGGTCACGTATTGGCTACTAAGATTCCAGGTATCATATGTAGACTTGCCAGGTCCAATGGTAGAAAAAGGACCATTTCTTCTGTGCGTGGATCTTTTTAAAAAGCATTATCTGTCTTAGATGCACCCCCCACAGATGGGCCAGAGCCAGGTAGCATGCTGATCCTTACATCTGATACTGACAAGAGCAGCGGGACCAGTGAGACCGGTTAGTTGCACTCAGGATTCATCCAAGTCCTGTGAAAGGAGGGGAGGACACTGAAGCAAGATTAAAGCTCTGCCAGTGAGGAGAAAGCAATGCTGTACTGTTAGCACTGGTGACAAGTGTGTGTGCCCTGGGGATACAGAGGTGAATAGGACAAACACAACAGACTCCTTAGGGAGTTCTAGTGGTATTTAAATTCTGGTGGAGGAGACAGATAATAAAGGACAAGTGAATAGGATAATTTCAGATAGAGGCAAATTGAAGAAGAAAGGAAAAAGCTGGGGTTTTCAGGAGAGCAATTAGTAACTTGAAGATCTCTACGATGAGGTGACATTTGAGCCAAGACCTGAATTAGATGAAGAAACCAGACATTAGCAGATCTGGAGAAAGAGGGAACAAATGTGCTGGTGCAGGAAGGAACTGGCTGTTTTGGAGGAAAAGAGGGAGTCTGGTGGACCTGGAGAGAAGAGAGTGTATAAGGAGATGAGGTCTGCACCTCACAGGAGCAAGATAAATATCTGTGCAGCCTTGTGAGGCCTGGCAGGGACTTTGCATAGTTTGTAAAAGAAAATATGAAGTCACAGGAGGGTTATTATCAGAATTGTGATGTGATCTGGTTTACGGTATTGAAAGATGGCTCCTGCAAGAGCCCAGGCAAGTGTTGATGATGGCTTGGACTAGGGTTAGGACAATGGAGATAGGCGGAAATGAGCCTCTTCATGTAGAGACAGTGTAGAAGGAAAAGCTTTCATGCAGAACGAAAGCAAATTGTTAAAGAAAGGAATACGAAGAAGCCAAGGCAAGCCAAGCATAGAGGTTAGAACTGTGTATTGTTTTGATAAGCTATCTCTTGGGGCCAGAGCTGAAAGGCTAATCTCATCAACCTATGAGGAAAACCTTCCAGAAAGGCACAGTGTGGTGGTAGGATGAGTTCTTCGCTCTTCCAGAGTTCAGTAAGGCTGTGTCTGTGTGCACATGCCTCTGTAGACACCCCCAGACAGCAGGGTTGTCTCTGCTCACGGTTCAGAATCCAACATTCCAGGTCATGCTTCCATCTGTGAAAGGGCAAGTGCTTTCATCTATACTTGGTTAGTTTGATCTTCCAGGAACACAGAAACACACTAGGGTCATTGCCATAGTAGACTGCAAAAAGATGGAAAGGAGATTGTCACAAAGATCCTACAAAATAAGGACAGGCTGAGCTCACTTCTTCTGAGCTCACTGGGATAGTCTAGGACCAGCAGGACCTCACTGTCTATGTGCCCAGACTGCCTCCTTGGGGCACTTCACTCACTGTCAGGACTGGACTTTTTATTTTTCTTCTAATAGCTCTAATCACCGCTAATAGCAGTCTCCATCTTGAATATGGGATTTAGACCTTTATCTTTATATGGTATATTTAAAAAACAATTTCAACAAGTAGATATTAGCCAATAAAATAACTTCTTCATTAGTAAATAGACACATTTAAAACTGCATTTTGATTTCCACTTATGAAAATAAATTGCATGGTTTTGTTTTGCTTTGTTTTGTTTTTAAAAGTCCTAAAAACGGGTCGTCTATACTATTCCTTTCCTTCTTTACCCATACATTTTTATTAGTATATCTATTGACCCAGATGCAAAATAGTGGTAAAAGTAAGATGAACTGTTAAGCCACATGTGTATATATATTATATGGGTCTCTTAGTTGTGGCAGGGAACACAGCTAACACTAGAAGGGGACTTAGTTTGTACATAACTGAAAAACATAGGTGTATCTGGATGCAGGGCCTTGAATTATATCTCCAGGGCGTGGTTTTTCTCTCTAACTCAGCTTCCATTCCTGGTCTTGGCTCCATTTGTCAATGGTTGCCCCACATGGTGACACGGTGGCCGTAGCAGAACTAGTCTTGTGATCTCTCGGGTTCGAACCCAGTGTTCAGCAGTCTGGGCAAGATCTCATGGCCTACCATTGCCTCTGGGTGTGCCCATTCCTGAAACAGCCCCTGTAACAAGTGACATGCCCTGAATTGGTCACATTGTCTCTGCCTTTTGAAGATAGGATTGAATCTACCCTTCCCAACCAAATATGTGGCCTAAGAGGAGCCCAAAGGTGGTTTTCCAGTGGGAAATTGGCCTGATACCAAGATAATTAGGGTATGCGTGCCGAGGAGCTGGAGGACACGTTTGCCCATTGCCCTGCAGCAGGCCCAAACAGCACGAGGCAGGGGTACTGCCACGCCGGATCTCTAATAATCTGTCAAGAAAAGCTACTCAGCATGACCCCATCCTTGCCTCTAAAATAACAAATTATCTCCGTAGTTTCCTTCTGAACTTCCAGCACTAGAGGCAGTCCCAGACTCAAAGGGGGCAGAAAGATTTCCTTACCCTGTGCCAAGTGCTTGATATATACCATCTCATCACCTACTCACAAATATTATTAGTCCTAGTTTTCAAATGAGGAATCTGAGCCTCAGGCAGGTTGGAACTTAGTCTAAGTTCACAGAACAAAAGTGTATCTTATGTTTGAACCCAGATCTTTCATGCCACTGCCTTAGTCAAATATAGCTCTTCAGTTAACTCATTGCATCAGATTGGCTTCATTTATTTTCTCTTTCCAAAATTTGAATTTTGTGGCATTTATCTTAAGTTGCAAATACATGACTTATGCACAGGGAATATATGCTATCTCACACTCATACACATTCTTTTATGTACACATACATGTAGATTGTTTTGATTCATAACATTTAAGATTTTGGGGGTTTTGTTTTTAAACAAATATTATAGCCCAAAACAGTTCCTGGGATTTGAATTCTCCTATCAGCATTTTATGAAACCATAAAGAATGAACAGTTTACCTTCTGACCTCTACCCTTTCTAACCTCCTCTCTGCTTTATGACATTAAAAACAAACACACATATGAAATGAATTATATTTAAAACTTCTGAACATTTTATTTTAGCAAGTCACAAAAAGATATAATTCTGTTTTTCACAAAGTGATCTAGTTATAGAAAGCTGTGTTGACATGTAACCAGTTAGTAACCAGTTGAAGAAAAAATCATTTGTTGTCTATCTTTTTTAAGTTAGCTAAATGTGGGTTTGGAAAAAGGATATTAGGAAAGCCTTAGAGCTGTAAATCTTTAATTTCCATTTCCAAACCTTGCAGTAATGCACAATTCTTGATGATACATGAATTCTTCAACATGCAACATGCCCTTCTTGATTATGGCTACTTTCACTTTTTTCAAACCGGAAGTGTAACTACAGCAATGAGGCTAAATAGTATATACTCCAGGGTCACTGTATCCTCTGACTTAATGCTTTGTAGGTATTCTTTCTCTTTTACTCTGACACTTTTACTCTACTGAAAGAGATAATTATTACTTTCTAGCCTGTTTTTCATATACTCTTCTATTTTCTGTTTGGATGAAGCAACAAAATAGATTATCTAACCTTGAATTTCCTACTATTTACAAGAGATATTTGTTTATTTATTTATTTTTTGATGAGATAAAATGCAGGAGTTTTGCTGTTTGGAAAAGCCACAGAGCTACAGACAAGCAAACAAAGACTAATGGATAGTAAATGACGTGTCTAAAGCCATGGAATGAATTGGTGAACCCAGTTCAGCTTACAGGATTTCAGAAGTAGCTGTGGGTTAAGCAACAAGGTTCCATGAACTCTTGAAAACAACTTTTTTTAAACTTGTGATATACTCCAAGGCAGGGGAGGGTAGTGGTTAAGAATACAGGCTATGGATTCAACCATCCTTGGGATTGAATTCTTGCTTCCTTATTGCTTAGCGGTGTCACATTTGGGTGAGTTACTTAACTTCCTGTGCTCACTTGGGCCCATCCTCAAAGTGATGGCGACATTATGGAGCTTTTAGCATTTAAGAAAAAATTTGAAGTGATAGTACCTGGTTTATACTAAGCAACAGATAAGGGATGGCTAATGCTGTGTTTTGTTGTTCTATTTTCTTCTGGTGCTTTGACAAGCATTGATAGAATAAGTAAGGATGCCTGTATGGAATTTAATAATTTGGGAAACAACAATGGTGGGTAATATTTCTTGATGCTTTACTTTTGGCCAGTTAGAAATGTTTAAATAAATTGTACATTATCCCTCTAGGTGTCACATTGCCTGTAATTTATACAGGTGGCCTTGTTGTATATGGTGAGAGCTGCCGTGGACATGCCTCATTTTACTGCTGATTTCCTTCTAAATACTTATGGAATCAACTACTTCTCTATTTTTACTGCCATAACCCTAATCCAAAACTTCATAATTTTTCACCAGTTCCATCATACCATCCTGCTGGACATCTTTTTTTTTAGTACTATTCCCTTAAGTCTCTTAACCAGAGCAGTTTTTGAGAAGCACAGTTCCAAAGATGTAACCCTCTAGGTAAAACCCTTTCACAGCACCCTTAAATCCCTCAGAAAAGAGTGATAGCCCCATCATGAGGTGGGCTTTTCCTGCCTCCCCCTCTGAGTCCTGCAAGATAGGCCATGTAGAAGAGGAAACTGAGGGTCAGGCTTCTTCACTCTACAGTCCAGATTGGCTGTATAGTGATTACATCAGGGGTCAGCAAACTACAGCCTATGGACTAAATTCATCCCAGTGCCTGTTTTTGCAAATAAAGTTTTATTGGTAGGAAGTCATGCCCCTTCATTTACTTATTTTCTGTGACTGTTCTCACGCCGCAATAGCAAAGCTGAGTGGTCACCACAGAGACCATCTGGACTACAAAGTCCAAAGGTCTACTATAAGGCCTTTTACATAAAAAGTTTCTATGTCAGAGAACTTTTATATAAGAAGTTCTCTGACATAGATCATACTTAGACACAAAAGAGTAAAAATAATAGATTCCCAGATATTCACAGTGAGGAACTTTGTGATCAGTGGTCAGCCACTTGCATGAGGTGAGTGAATATTTCCTTAACAATGAGAAGAATCACTCAAGTACTAAGACCTGAATGTAATAGGTGATTTTAATTACTTAGACATCATTTGGGAAAATGCCTGACAGGATACAGATTGTCCAGTCAGTTATTTTAAAAGGCTTGCTGACGCTGCTTAATGTGAAAGAGGTAGGAAGCTAAAGAGATGGCGGCCCTCGTCTACCCGGTTGTGCCCAAGGAAGAACAGACGCTTGCAAACAAAATGGGATACGTCATCTCTAAGAGGCAGAGGCTGTGAAATAAATGGCACAATTCACAACGCTAAGGCAGGGGATTAGGAAAAGCAGCTGAACAAAGAATATGCATTTTAAGAAAGTGAGCTTATGAGTACAAAATACTCCGAGTCTGCAATGACTGGGATATTTGCATAAATACATGCACAATCGCCTGCTGAATGCACGCAGAAAGTTTGCCATCGACTTGGAGAAAAAAATTGGAACACCCAATAATTCAGAAAAATGGACCAGTTGTTTATATTAAATATGCCAAAATCCCAAAAAGAACTTAGCACAAATAATATTTCTCAACAAGGCAGGCTCTTGTCCTTTGAAAGGCATTTTGCCTTTGGAAGCCTGGAGGGCGGCGAGGTGAGGAGCACGAGCTGTGACGATGTGTCTGCCAAGAGCTGAAGTAAGGCCCGTTCTGAATGTGCCAGGAACACGATGCTGGATAACCCTTAGACTTGGATGTAGTTCTCCTTCCAAAGGACTCAAAGCATGGAAAATTATGGAATGACATTCTAGTGGTCTGAGAGATTAAGTGCAGTTTCCTACTGCTATCATCTAATTTACCTCCAGGGAATAAACTGTGCGTCCCTGCATGTTCTGCTGACACCCCCATGCAGTGGCGTCCAGAGAGGTGGGGGAAAGGACTTGTAGTGATCTGGGTGTTCTTTTGGAAGAAGAAACAAAATTTTAAAAATAATTTCCTTCTTGGTTCCTTCATTCATGATTTAATGAATTTTTGTAAGGGACTTTTGTGTGTCCTGCTCTGGAACACCAGGATGACTAAAGCCTGGTGTGAGGGAGAAGATTCAAAAAAAAAGTTATCATCTTATAATTCGATAAAGAGATTCTAATACTTGAGGCTGGACTCAGGGCAGAAGCTAGGTGAGGGATGACAAGGATGGAGTGTGGAAGCAGGACGAAGAGGTTTGGAAGATAGCCTAGAAACGTGAGTGGCCAAACTCTGTTGTCCTCAAAGTAAGTTGTTTTTGAATGGTGGGAGATTGCCATGTATTTTGAGGAAAAACTAAATCCAGTCTCATGTTCTTCACCTTCCTGTGGTATATTCAAAAGAAGATGTGAATGTGTGCATGTGACCCAACTCGCCCTCTGCACGGTGGCTGTGTGTCTCTGAACGCAGGGGTGAGAGACTGCCGTCACCCCTTCCTCCGTGCTCTCAAATTTTCAGATGCTTTCGAGAGGCAAATTCCCCTCCTTAGCCCTGAGAGCCCGTTCAGCTGCTGGCACCAATACCCAAACTTTACTGGCTGATGTGATTTAGTATTTCTAAATAACAACCTCCATGTATTGAATGCTTACTATGAGCCGGGCAGTGTGCTCGGCCCTGGCTTCCATTGCTCATATAAATCTCACAATAATCCTATGAAGTAGGTGTCATTTTACCCAGTTTTCAGAAGATAAATCGAGTCCCAGAGTATTAAACTAACTTCCCCAAAGTCACTTGGCTGACTTAAGTCAGCCATATTCCAAATACTTTTAACCTCTCTAGTGTGTCTTCCATTATTTTTTAACATATAATTTCATAAAGGAGTCTAATGGCTGACACTGTGCTTGATAACTACTGCAGCTAGACTATTGGGATATAAGGATACTAAAAGTGGAGTCTAGATAGGACATATATTCAGTCGTTCCAGGCCTGTCTGGGTCTCAGAAAGACAGTTTTCATTTTCATTATGCACTTTGGAAGAGGCCAGGGATGTTAAGTGGGTATTGTATGCAGGCATCACTGCTTTCATTGCAGTTTTATTTTAGAAAGGACAACTTTTAAAACTTTTAGTGACCACAGGCAAGGGGCATGCCATGCCTGGCAAGTAAAACCGGGCTTCATGGAAAATTCTGGACTAGGAGCTGCCCAGCTGAAGCAGCCTTTGGAATGTCCGATGCCAGTGGATGTTGGAGGACCTCTATTCAGCTTCTTGCTAGTTCCAGTTCTTGGAAATTCAATGTGACTGCTCCTTTTTTCATCAATATTCATATTCTCTATTGATCAGAGGTTAAAGGGAGAGGTTAAACCACAACCCAGAGTTCCAGGAGCCAGGATTTGACCATACTGAAACCTGATACACAAGCCCCACTCTGTGGTTCTTTGCATGGACCCTGTCACCATTGTGAGATCTGCGATATAGCTGTATTATTTCCTTTCATTGATGTCCCAGTCTATCTATTGTTTCAAAGAAGCTGGTAGGATTTCTCTCACCTGTGAATTGAAAAAGTGTGTTTTCTTAATCACTCCATGTCTGGTGAGAATTCAGTAGTGTAAGAGCAGGGAATTGGGCTTAGACATAAAGAGTTGAGGGACAGACTTACACAATAAAACGAGGCCCCTGGATAGAACTATTAGTAGTGGCTTAGACTCTGAGGAATCTGGATGAAGACTGAGCCTCTGAAATGGGTGAGTCTTCTGGTTTTAATAAAGCACTTGGAATTATAACAATAACACTAGCAAAATCAAATTTTATAATTGCATATGAATTTATATTTTTCAAAGGACTCCCATTGAACAGATATTCCTAAGTGGTGAGGCTTCAACCCTGAATTGAATAGGTAAGTCCCTGATTTGTGGAACTTACTATCAAGTGGACGCTCTGATTTGATTGCCCTGAGGCCTTTTCCAAATTTCAGACTGTAGTTTCTCACTACTCTGTGTGGAAGGTTGGTCAAGTTTCATGCTCATTTTACTGATGAGGAAGCAAAGCGGTGAGATGGTAGAACTATGAAGTAGCAAAATCTTCACCAGAACCAAGTACACTTGACCTCAAGTTGTATGCTTTTATTTTTAAAACTTTATTGTGTTAATATATGTATAACATAAAATTTATCATTTTAACCATTTTTAAGTGTACACTTCTATAGCAGTAAGTACATTCACCTTGTTACACAACCACATTTTGTTTATCCATTCACCTGCTGATGGACATTTGAGTTGTTTCCACCTTTGGGTTATTGTGAATAATGCCGCTATGAACATGGGCACAAAAATATCTAAGTTCCTGCTTTCAGTTATTTTGCATATATTCCCCAAAGTGGAATGGCTGGATTATATTTTTAAAAATAATTTAGAGTTTTAATAAATTATAAATATACTTAATAACTTATTTAGAATTTAAATAATGGTGTTTTTGATTTTTTGAGACACTGCCATATTGTTTCCCATTGTGGGGCACCATTCCACATTTCTGTGCTCTTTTGACTGCATCAGAGTTGTGGACAAATGAATGAGGGGGAAACGGCACTGATATTGTAGCAATGCCATATACAGCTAATCTGGTGCTTCCATTGTTTATCGGTTTAACCACATTTCTGTCATATGGTGTGCGATGGTTTACAAATAACATGCTTCTTTTGCTTCTCAAAAGCATGTTGAATAAAGAAGCATGTTAAGCTTTTCAGTACACTTCAAATGTGGTGAAATGTCAAGTGTTTTTTAGGTGTCAAACAAATGACATAATGTCGGCATCTAGAAGCTCAACTATTTCCAAAATGAAGTGCTTTGTTTTCTGCCATGCACACCAAAGCGTGTTTAATGATAGGGTGTGATAGCTGTGAATTGTGTGTCTAATCTGCCCCAGATTCAGAAAGCTTCCAGCACAGGCAAGCATTTGTCTATCATCACTTTGTGGATTTTACTTGTTTCTTCCATACAAAGGTTCACTTGGAGTCGAACTGAAAACTTGTGGCTAGGCCCTGGGTTGCACAGCCTTGAGGTGTATGCCTGAATGAGTGTGTGGGGGATATCTCCCAAACGATCACATTTGGAGATCTTTTCCCCAAATTTGATGCACACACCCTGAGGTGACCCACAGTGTATCTCGCCCTTGTTTAATCCCTTTGTCTTGACAGCAGGCAAACCCTGTAACTTGCTGTTAGACAGTGAAATACGGCAAATATATAGAATGCCACTCCCTTGATTGGGTTACATTCTATAAAACTTCCCCATAGCTGACTGCAGGAGAGATTCTTCTGCTGGCCTTGAAGCTGCCATGTTGTGACAGCGCCACATGGCAAAGAAGGGACAGCCTGGGAGATAAGAATAGTCCTTGACTGACAGCCAGCAAGAAAACAGGGACCTCAGTGAGTCGTACAACCACAGGGAATGAGATTCTGCCAACAGCTCTGTGAGCTTGGAAGTGGGCTCCAAACTCCAGAATGGAACACGGCCTGGTTGATATTTTGATTGCCCCTTTATGAAACTCAGAGCAAAGGACTCAGTTTCCTGACCCATGGAAACTGGAGCATGATAAATATGTTTTTTACGCTGCTCTATCTGTGGTAATTTGTCAGCAAGAGAAAACTAATGCAAACAAGCACTCTGAGCATGGCTTTCCTTTCTCTGTTCATTCCTTTTATGTTTACATTGATTTTCCACCTATTTCTCTCTTCTGTGGATTTCGCCTGATGGTACTGCCGGTTCAGATGCCCTGGTTTCGCCCAGCCAGAAAGAAGGCACGTGGCCCAAATGAGGCCAATAGTTGTTTCTTCCTGGAAATCCGAATCTTGAGAATAGCAAAGAGCCTGAGCATGTTCAAAGCTGATTCATTCCAGCAGCATTAGCCTGAAACACTCTCGCAACCAGTTCTTCCAGAGAATCTCTACTGCCTGTCGTGGCCAATAACTGAGTCTTCAGCATTCTCTTTTCAGTGAACTCCACTAGATTCTTCAAATAAACATCTCTTCTGCTGGAATTAATCAGAGTCAGACTCTCCACTGCAGCCAAAGGATGCAAACTGATACACAGAACCCAGCCATCATCTTCCTGAATCTTCTTTTTCTCTGCATGTCGCATTATGGCCTTCTAGACCCTTCTAATCACTAACTGTTCCTGACAATGTTGTTCCCAAAGCACCCGGGGTTTAAGGAGAATTCTGATCATTAAAATCATAAAGCTTTTACAATAGAAGACTAGAAGGGGTACATGGAAACTGTCAAGTCACCTTCTTAATTTTAAGCAGGATAAGTTAAACACATTTTTGGATAGGTTTCATAAACTTAGAAATGGTAAGTCATCATGATGTATATTGTGTGTAGAGATGAAAACATAACTTTTTTTTTTAACTTGGAAAAGAAATGATACAGAATGGCTTCTAGCAGTGGGTTTTCTACTTTCTTAGAAAGAAAGGAAATACCAGTTGGGGGCTGAGGTTTTCTTGATCTTCAAAGTTAAATATGTAAAAATGTTTATTTCCTGGACTGAAATATCAAGTACAAAGGAAGACTCTTGAAGGAAATGAAAACCCCAGAATAGAGTTAAAAATAAGAATTTAAAAGTGGAGAGAATTATAATTCATCATTGGAATTGTGATTTGGGGCTCATTTCTCTGATATACAAATCCTCTTTTCTTCATGGTATAAGTCTGTGAAAAGCATGATGAAGTTCCTCTCTCTTGTAGTCATGATGTGTGAAAGTTCAGATTATATTCTTTTGAAAGAAGGTTATAAAGGAGTTAAAGTAAATCTGTTAGTGTTTTTATTACAATATCTATGATACCAAATGGCAAAGCATTTTTTTCTCAGTTTAATGTGTTGAATTAAAGCAGAGGGATTTTTTGCTGCTGTCCTAAACCACCATATTAAAACTGTCCCGACAAATTCTCTGCTTGTGCTTTGATGAAATTTCAAAAAATATAAAAAGTATTCAATACTGTTATAGTTGGAAACACGTTTGAGATGGAATTTGTGTCCATGAGAATATCATGGTAAAGAGCAAGATGTGGGGAAACCATAAAAAAGAAAATCAACAGCTGAAGACTAGATTTTATAAAATTTTAATGGGTTTAGCCTTGCTCTAGGGCCACTTTAACTGCATTGTAAAGTATTCTATTGCCTATTTTCCTGTTACAAAAACATAGCTGAGGTTTTGTTTCAGGATTGCTAAAAGAAGCGAGTTGGTGTTTTGATAATATTTCTTTTGAAGAATAAAAATGAGCATGGTTCTCTACAAGAATCCCTTCTCTTCCACACACATTCTAGGGGAGATTAAAATGAAATTGATCTCAGAGCTCAGGATATGTCAAGATTTCAAATGACAGTTCTTGACTTTGCTGTCAGATTGTTTCTTCTTTGAACACCTAGTTCTCTCTCCCATTTAATTTTTTTTTTAATTAAGGTATTATTGATATACACTCTTATGAAGGTTTAACATGAAAAAACAATGTGGTTACATTAACCCATATTACCAAGTCCCCACCCATACCCCAATGCCATCACTGTCCATCAGTGTAGGAAGATGCCACAGATTCACTATTTGACTTCTCTGTGCTACACTGTTTTCCCCGTGATCCCCCCACACCATGTGTACTAAACATAATACCCCTCAATCCCATTCTCCCTCCCTCCCCACCCACACTCCCCCACCCCTCCCCTTTGGTAACCACTAGTTCCTTCTTGGAGTCTCTGAGTCTGCTGCTATTTTGTTCCTTCAGTTTTGCTTCATTGTTATACTCCACAAATGAGGGAAATCATTTGGCACTTGTCTTTCTCCACCTGGCTTATTTCACTGAGCATAATAACCTCCAGTTCCTTCCATGTTGTTGCAACTGGTAGGATTTGTTTCCTTCTTATGGCTGAACAGTATTCCATTGTGTATATGTACCACCTCTTCTTTATCCATTATTCTAGTGATGGATGCTTAGGTAGCTTTCATACCTTGGCTATTGTAAAAAGTGCTGCAATAAACATAGGGGTGCATATGTCTTTTTGAATCTGAGAAGTTGTATTCTTTGGGTAAATACCAAGGAGTGTAATTCCAGGGTCAAATAATATTTCTATTTTTAGTTTTTTGAGGAACCTCCGTGTTGCTTTCTATAATGGTTGAAATAGCTTACATTCCCACCAGCAGTGTAGGAGGGTTCCACTTTCTCTGCATCCTCGCCAACATTTGTTCTTATTCTTTTGGATGCTGGCCATCCTTACTGGTGTGAGGTGATATCTCATTGTGGTTTTAATTTGCATTTCCCTGATGATTAGTGATGTGGAGCATCTTTTCATGTGTCTGTTGGCCATCTGAATTTTTTCTTTGGAGAACTGTCTCTTCATTTCCTCTACCCATTTTTTAATTGGGTTATTTGCTTTTTGGGTGTTGAGGCATGTAAGTTCCTCATGTATTTTGGATGTCAACCCCTTGTCGGATATGTCATTTACAAATATATTCTCCCATTCTGTAGGATGCCTTTTTGTAATGTTGATGGTGTCCCTTGCCATACAGAAACTTTTTAGTTTGATGTAGTCCCATGAGTTCATCTTTGCTTTTGTTTCCCTTGCTTGAGGAAATGTGTTCAGGAAGAAGTTGCTCATGCTTATTCTTTATATTCAGGAGATTTTTGCCTATGTTGTCTTCCAAGAGTTTTATGGTTTCATGACTTACATTCAGGTCCTTGATCCATTTCAAGTTTACTTTTGTGTATGGGGTTAAACAATAATCCAGTTTCATTCTCTTGCATGTAGCTGTCCAGTTTTGCCAACATCAGCTGTTGAGGAGGCTGTCATTTCCCCGTTGTTTGTCCATGGCTCCTTTATCATATATTAATTGACCATATATGCTTGGGTTTATATCAGGGCTCTCTAGTCTGTTCCATTGGTCTATGGGTCTGTTCTTGTGTCACTACCAAATTGTCTTGAGGACTGTGGCTTTGTAGTAGAGCTTGAAGTTGGGGAGCATAATACCTCCAGCTTTATTCTTCCTTCTCAGGATTGCTTTGGCTATTCGGGGTCTTTTGTGGTTCCATATGAATTTTAGAACTATTTACTCTAGTTCATTGAAGAATGCTGTTGGTATTTTGATAGGGATTGCACTGAATCTGTAGATTGCTTTAGGCAGGATGGCCATTTTGACAATATTAATTCCTCCTATCCATGAGCATGGGATGTGTTTCCATTTATTGGTATCTTCTTTAATTTCTCTTATGAATGTCTTGTAGTTTTCGGAGTATAGGTCTTTCACTTCCATGGTTAGGTTTATTCCTAGGTATTTTATTCTTTTTGATACAATTGAGAAAGGAATTGTGTTCTGGATTTCTCTTTCTGCTAGTTCATCGTCAGTGTATAGGAATGCAACAGATTTCTCTGTATTACTTTTGTAACCCGCAACTTTGCTGAATTCAGATATTAGATCTAGTAATTTTGGAGTGATTCTTTAGGGTTTTTTTATGTACAATATCATGTCATCTGCAAACAGAGACAGTTTAACTTCTTCTTTGCCAATCTGGATGCCTTTTATTTCTTTGTGCTCTCTGATTGCCGTGGCTAGGACCTCCAGTACTATGTTGAATAGAAGTGGGGAGAGTGGGCATCCTTCTCTTGTTCTCGATCTTAAAGGAAAAGCTTTCAGCTTCTTGCTGTTAAGTATAATGTTGGCTGTGGGTTTGTCGTATATGGCCTTTATTATGTTGAGGTACTTGCCCTCTATACACATTTTATTGAGAGTTTTTATCACGAATGGATATTGAATTTTGTCAAATGCTTTTTCAGCACCTATGGAGATGATCATGTGGTTTTTGTCCTTCTTTTTGTTGATGTGGTGGATGATGTTGAAGGATATTCTAATGTTGTACCATCCTTGCAACCCTGGAATAAATCCTACTTGATCATGATGGATTAACTTTTTGGTGTATTTTTGAATTTGGTTTGCTAATATTTTGTTGAGTATTTTTTCATCTATGTTTTTCAGGGATATAGGTCTATAATTTTTTTTTGTGGTGTCTTTGTCCAGTTTTGGTATTAGAGTGATGCTGGCCTCTTAGAATGAGTTTGGAAGTATTCACTCTTCTTCTAGTCTTTGGAAAACTTTAAGGAGGATGGGTATTAGGTCTTCACTAAATGTTTGATAAAATTCAGCAGTGAAGCCGTCTGTTCAGATATTTTGTTCTTAGGTAGGTTTTTAATTACCAGTTCAATTTCGTTGCTGGTAATTGGTCTGTTGAGATTTTCTGTTTCTTTCTGGGTTAGCCTTGGAAAGTTGTATTTTTCTAGAAAGTTGTCCATTTCTTCTAGCTTATCCAGTTTGTTAGCATATAATTTTTCATAGTATTCTCTCATAATTCTTTGTATTTCTGTGGTATCCATAGTGATTTTTCCTTTCTCATTTCTGATTCTGTGTATGTGAGTAGACTCTCTTTTTTTCTTGATAAGTCTGGCTAGGGGTTTATCTATTTTTTTTTACTTTCTCAAAGAACCAGCTCTTGCTCTCATTCATTCTATTGTTTTATTCATCTAAATTTTATTTATTTCTTCTCTAATCTATATTATGTCCCTCCTTCTACTGACTTTGGGCCTCATTTGTTCTTCTTTTTCTAGTTTCATTAATTGTAACTTTAGACTGCACATATATGATTGTTCTTCTTTCCTGAGGTGGGCCTGTATTGCAATATACTTTCCTCTTAGCACGGCCTTTGCTGCATCCCACAGATTTTGTGGTGTTGAATTATTGTTGTCGTTTTTCTCCATATATTGCTTGATCTCGGTTTTTATTTGGTCATCAATCCATTGTTTATTTAGGAGCATATTGTGAAGCCTCCTTGTGTTGTGGGAGTTTCCATTTTCTTTGCATAATTTATTTCTAGTTTCATTCCTTTGTGGTCTGAGAAACTGGTTGGTATAATTTCAATCTTTTTTGAATTTACCAAGGCTCTTTTCATGGCCTAGTATATGATTTATTCTTGAAAATGTTCCATCTGTACTTGAGAAGAATGTGTGGTGTAGAGTTCCATAGATGTCTGTTAGGTCCTTCTGTTCTATTGTGTTGTTCAGTTCCTCTGTCTCCTTACTTATTTTCTGTCTGGTTGATCTGTCTTTCAGAGTGTTTGGAGTGTTGAAGTCTCCTTGAATGAATGCACTGCATTCTATTTGTCCTTTTATTTCTGTTAGTATTTCTTTCACATATGTAGGTGCTACTGAGTTTGGTGCATAGATATTTATAATGGTTATATCTTGTTGGATTGACCCTTTTATCATTATGTAATGTCCTTCTTTGTCTCTTGTGACTTTCTTGTTTTGAAGTCTGTTTTGTCTGATATAAGTACTGCAACTCCTGCTTTTTTTTCCCTATTAGTTGCATGAAATATCTTTTTCCATCCCTTCACTTTTAGTCTGTGTATGTCTTTGGGTTCAAAATGAGTCTCCAGTAGGCAGCATATAGATGGGTCTTATTTTTTATCCATTCAGTGACTCTATGTCTATTGATTGGTGCATTCAGTCCATTTACATTTAGGGTTGTTATCGATAGGTATGTACTTATTGGCATTGCAGGCTTTAGATTCATGGTTACCAAAGGTTCAAGCTTTACTTCCTTACTATCTAAGAGTCTAACTTAACTCACTTAATATGCTATTACAAACACAATCTAAAGGTTCTTTTTTTTGTTTTCTTCCTCCTTTTTCTTCCTCCTCCATTCTTTATATATTAGGAATCATATTCTGTACTCTGTCTATCCCTTGATTGACTTTGGGGATAGTTAATTTAATTTTGTATTTGCTTAGTAATTAGCTGTTGTACTTTCTTTACTGTGGTTTTATTACCTCTGGTGACGGCTATTAAACCTTAGGAACACTTCCATCTATAGCAGTCCCTCCAAAATACACTGTAGAGATGGTTTGTGGGAGGTAAATTCTCTCAGCTTTTGCTTATCTGGAAATTGTTTAATCCCTCCTTCAAATTTAATTGATAATCTTGCCAGATAAAGTATTATTGGTTCAAGGCCCTTCTGCTTCATTGCATTAAATACATCATGCCACTCCCTTCTGGCCTGTAAGGTTTCTGCTGAGAAGTCTGATGATAGCCTATGGGCTTTCCTTTGTATGTGATCTTATTTCTCTCTCTGGCTGATTTTAATAGTCTGTCCTTATCCTTGATCATTGCCATTTTAATTACTATATGTCTTGGTGTTGTCTTCCTTGGGTCCCTTGTGTTGGGAGATCTGTGCATCTCCATGGCCCGAGAGACTATCTCCTTCCCCAGATTGGGGAAGTTTTCAGCAATTACCTCCTCAAAGACACTCTCTATCCCTTTTTCTCTCTCTTCTTCTTCTGGTACCCCTATAATGCAAATATTGTTCTGTTTGGATTGATCACACAATTCTCTCAATATTCTTTCATTCTTAGAGATTCTTTTTTCTCTCTGTGCCTCAGCTTCTTTGTATTCCTCTTCTCTAATTTCTATTTCATTTATCATCTCTTCCACTATATCCAATCTGCTTTTAATACTGTCCATTTTGCTCTTTAATGATTGGATCTCTGAGTGGAATTCATTCCTGAGTTCTTGAATATCTTTATGTACCTCCAAGAGCATGTTAATGATTTTTATTTTGAACTCCCTTTCAGGAAGAGTCGTGAGGTCAATGTCATTTAAATCTTTCTCAGGAGTTGTGTTAATAATTTTACTCTGAACCAGGTTCCTTTGGCATTTCATATTTGTATATGGTGCCCTCTAGTGCCTAGAAGCTCTACTCCCTGGAGCTGCTCAGCCCCTGAAGCAATGTCAGGGATTGCAGGGGAGTGGTGTTGGTGCCTGGGGGGAGAAAAAAGCTGTTTCCTGCTCCCCGGCTTCTATGCTTGTCTCCACTGCCGGAACCCGTGGGCTGAGCACACCGGTATAAGCCTCTATGCTTTGTGTTTGTAGTTGCTTTAGATAGATCTTCCCTCTAGCTGGGCTAATGCCAGGGTAGGTTTTGCCTGTTTGTGAGCCATGTGGGGCTGCCTGGGAGAAAGGCCCAGTAGGCTGCATATCCCAGAGGGGTCCTTGGAGCCGTGTAGCCAGTCATGGAGCTGGAGCACCTGAAGATCATCTAAGGAGGATGATTTCTTTTTCCCCCTTAAATATGAGAGTCTATATGGCAAAGCTCCCAACCTGCTGGGCAGAGTGCACCTGGACAATTTTGTCTCCCTGTCCTCTCTCCTGAGCAGTAAGCTCTGTGCAATTCTTGCCCGTTTAGCAGCCCTCTTGCTAAGGGCTTCCTTGTTAGGAAGTCTTTCCAACTGCCTGCCTTTCTTTTGTCCCAGAGCAGCCAGATATGGATCCCTGCTTTCCACAAGTGGCTAGAATCTCTGTAATCACAAGAGTATCATGCAAGCACCATGAAATGTAGGTTTTTGTTTCCAGAGCAGATCTCCAGAGTTAAGTATTCAGCAGACCCAGGCTTACACTCCCTCCCTGCTCCATTTCTCTTCCTCCCTCCAGTGAGCTGGGGTTGGGGAAGGGCTTGGGTCCTGCCGGGCCACAGTTTTGGTACCTTACCCTGTTCTGTGAGGTCTGCTCTTTTCTCCAGGTGTGTGCAGTCTGACACAGTCCTCTTTTCTGTTTCTCTTTCTGGATTAGTTGTATTAATTATATTTTCTTATTATATGCAGTTTTAGGAGGAAGCCTATGTCTCACCTCTCATGCCGCTATCTTTGTCTCTCCCATTTAATTTTGCCAGTAGAGAATTGGTTGAATTTTAAAGCATGTGTTCTTTGACCCTTGACCAAGGCCTGACCTCATCTTCCAATGTATTTGGAGGTTGTCAGAAATTGTGTAATTTATTATGTGGAGAAATAAAGTCATAATGAAGTATATTACTTTTTATATAGCCAAGGTATGTTGCCTGAGAATGAACATACCTTGAACAAAAATGGCCAGTGAAGCATAATTCCCATTACCCTCTATCTGTTTGTAGTACCGTGTCCCAAGATAAAGGCAAAGTCTTTAGGGGTTGGTTTTTGAGGACCTGTATATTATCTTCATACTGTGCATCACAACTGGGAAATTAAGGATCTAGCAGTTGAATAATGTGTTGTATACTTCAAATTTGTCAAGAGAATATATCTCATGTTAAGTGTGCTTGCCCCAGTTAAAATAACAATTGAAATGTTTTTAAAGAAGGCTCCAACAGATGAGGAAATACGTTGCATTTATTTTAGAAATGTTATATGCATTCTTATTCAATGTTTGAACAGTAGCTCAAATACTCTCATTGGTCTGACACCATCTTCCCCTGTGAACTGGCTCCATGGAGCTAATATACTCCTCACTCCACCCTAACTTGAACAGTAGTCTTTGTTCTTGGAGTTTCAAAGTTGTTGCTTTCTAGCTCTTTGTTCCTATTTAGCCCCCAAATCAGGACTCTTGGATTAAACTTTGGTGAAGTATTTCACCAAAAAAGCATTGGTCAGTGGCTTTTTTTCAAAGGACTCTGAAAGAGAATACCTTTTGATTTTTGTGGTGATTCCACTGAAAGATATTTCTACCAAAACAAGGTGTCTCAGGTACCGTTAGACATTGCACCAAAATTGAGGATACACTGGTATAAGGCCCAGCTGCCTTTCTAGTATCACCATCTCAACAACTGCTAATTTAAACCCAATGTCTCAAACCAAGGGGACTGTACTGGAACTAACACTGGCTGGACTTTGCTGGAAGGGCCAATGAGAATTCTTTGGTAGCAGTATCCTCAGTCCCAAAGGAAATCCAATCTGACAAAATCTCAAACTCCCCTCTTTTTCTTAGAGCCAGTCTCACAACCCTGAGACATTTCAATTTATTGTATGGAGGGTTGAAGGTGTAGAGTGAGTCAGTGGTATCTGGGATGCATTTATGCTTTCTGAAGGTGCTATATCACTCTTTTCTTCAAGATTGCTGATGAAATTTTCATTAAAAAAATGAATTGCCTTTGTTGTGTACATCTACTTTAATACTTTGTTGGAAGTGCACCCATTTCTGGAGAGAATTTGGAATTGCCTCCCCAAATGGGAGAACTTAATTATTTACTCAAGCTTCCCCCCCACACACACCTCTCTCTCTCTCTCTCCCTCTCCTTCTCTCTCTCTCTCTCTCTCTCTCTCTCTCTTTCAATATGCACTGATGTGGCAGAACATCCACATTTTCGTTTTGGGTGTGGAAAAAATGTAAAGCAGTTTTGGTGTCAATCATGTAGATATGTGTGGATATGTATCAAACTCCACCCTGTTGAAGGGCCACCAATGTTTAAAAGCCTCGGGAACTAGAGTAATTAGTCTCTTCTGTTACCTGTGAACATCACAAGACAGAGTATATCACACCTTTGTACCATTTGGAAACCATTTTGGCCCACAGGGATTGATCCATCAAGAGGAGTGGTCTTCTGGCAGTCTCTTTTCCAAGTTTTGCCTGCCTAATTTTGTTGTCCCCCACCATCTCTCCTTTATCCCATGTCACTTCTCTGCATTAACAGTTTTGGCAGTTCCTTCTGCTTTGTGCTTATCTTTATCTTCCTATTTTCAAAACCCCATCTTCCCTCACCAGCAAAACAATTGATATAGTGTGTATATCTACCTCCAGTTGGCTCTGCTGTTCTACAGAGGAGCAAACAGTGCTGTGATCTTCACGCATAGGAGCATCAATAGACACAGTGGCAAGGATGACACAGCATCCCAAGGGCCAAGGTGGCAGAGATTTTATCTTTACTCCAATACAAGTACATGGTTGGCAAGCACATTGTAGAGAAAATAAAAGGAAAGGAGATTACAGTGAAAAACATGTCCCGGAGGGAAACATCTTAAAGCCCATTCTACCCGTTTGAACAAGTGTATATAGCAGATCTTCAGAGGCGCAATAAAAGCCCAGGAGAGAATGACAGACTGATATTCGGCAAATGTTAAGACCAGGACATAGAACACTTCATTAGTATTTGGGAAGCTAAAGTTTTGAAGCACTTAGACACAAAGTGCATGCTGATGTATGCAAACTATTGGAAATCATTGATGATCTTGTGGCTTCTCACAGGCTGGTAACGTGGCCCTTAAGGCCACAGAAGGTGACCGTTGCTGGTGTAGATTCTGACAAGGACTAAGATTATGCCATGATGTTATATTTAATGTGAATGTTATCTACTTAGCTTCAGAGGAGTTGCTCTTTTGCCGGCAGTTTCACTTGCACGTAGAAGTAAACAAACATATTTATCACATTTGGGATCAGTAAGTGCTAATAAAGTGGCTGCTGCTTGCATTTTAGATTTGTTTTGATGGCAGACACATCCTAAATTAACTAAGAATGGTTCGCTTGCTTTAGGGCTCAGCAAGAAAGGTAAAGATATAAGCATTATTCCAGTTGTCACCAAACAGGTTCAAAGGACGGTACATAGTATCTTTGTCATCAGCATATACAAACTGTGCCATAGACTGAGTTTCTAAGGGTTGGAGGTGTGCGTGTGCACCCCCACACTCCTCCTTCCTTCATGGCAGTTTGATGTTACTTTTTGATAAAATTCATTTTAAAGTTTATTTCATTGAGGAAAACCAACTAATCAATGAACAGATACACAAGATATGCCCCTCGACTTGGCGCAATATTTTTATATACCATTTTATTTAAAATCAACGCTCTGCATACAATCATTTTTAATTATTTTGTGTGATGCATAATATTTATTAAGGTCTCCTTTACAAATACTCCCTTATTCTATTCATGCTCTACATAGACACGTGATCAGTTTTTCTCTCTGTGCAAACTATTAATATGTGAATTAAAACATATTTAATCCATTCCTCAGCTCTTATCCCTTCATGTTACCATTCTGTCATTCTGTTTTCCTTTCTGCTCCTTGCTGATCATCTTATGTACTTTACAGTATACTGTCTTCCTGAAATAGTCACCATTGGCGAATTGATGGCCTATTCCAGTGAACTTTCTTCAGACCCTGTCTTCTTTAGCACTTGCAACACTTAGCAGTGTTGACCACCCTCTCATAGGTGGTCTCTCCTTTACCACACTTGTCACTTGAAGTGGCCTCAACCGTTAACACCATACCTGAGCCAGGAAACACTATCTGGAAGCCAGATCCTGCTGATATTGATTCTTTTGTTTGTTTGTTTTTCCCTGTCTCCCCTTGACTTCTCTTCAGTTTCCTGAATATTTTCTTCTGTTTGCCAATTCCATCTGATATAGTTATTCTGCAAAGAAAAATAATAGGTAGTATTCAGAACTAAAACCATTTGTATCCACTTCTGTTTTTTGGAAAGGATATAATGCATGGAATTTGGGATTGGTTGTACCTAATATATAAATATAAAACAAAACTATATAGATGCATATATATATATATATAATATATATATAAATATGTTAATACATATATGCATATATATGTGTGTATGTATATATATATATATATATGCATTTTTTTTAAGACAATGCCTTGAGTTAAACAAATGCAGTCCGGAGTCTACTCCTATTGTCTAGGCTAAGTTTTCTTCAGTTTTTGACATAAATGATCTCCTAATCCTTAACCACAGCCAACTTGTTATCTATGCCCATTTGACACGTTAAGATACTTTATGTGTTCATCCCACTGAGAAAGTTTTCTAGGTCCTTTTGAAAGCCAACATGAATTGAAAGTGTTTGGCATTACTCGAAAAAGAAAAGGAATGAGGGTTCAGAATAGTGAAATTTCTCCAACTAAGATGATGACTTTAAAAAAGAACTATCTAATTGTTAGAATGTTGCTTTATCAGGTTGAATGCTGCTACTTTTTCCACCTTACAAGGAGAAGGATATACAAGCTGCTTTTTTAATATTCTTTTTATTTATGTTTTTCAGGTTCCTATTGTTTTTATTGAGCATTTATAACTTGCTAATGATACCTTAAAATTTATTATTTATTAGTGATTCATAAAAAAAATAAGAGAAAACTTAAGTCTCCTCATAACCTTAGTTCTTTTTTTTTTCAGTGTGATAAGCTTCTTTGTGGCTCTGGCATTAAACTGTTTCAAAATGGTTGTTGGTTCATGGACATTAGGTTCTGTAATACAATTCTATCATCGGGATGTATTGCTATTTGTCCAAAGACACATTCTACCAATATTGGTGCCCTTACCAGCAATGAGGGATGAGCCTGGGTGAACTTTGGGAATAAAACCAGTTGTTTTCTCTGCTGCATTAACGGCAAGTTATTCAGAAACATGCCCACTGTGGCAAATTTCCCGAGCACAGTGTTTGTTGCCTTGGCATTTTGGACTATCTGCTGTCACAAAAAGTCAATGGAGGAGGCATTTCTACACTTGCTTAGAAATTATTTAATTAAATAGCATTGTAGGATAGACATAGAATTTCGTTTCATTCTTTTTTTTACTTAAAACATAATCCTTTTAGTTACCCAAAGTTTATAGTGCCGGTGGTATTCACCACTTTATCCAGATTTCCACCCATTTTCAGCAGGGTAGGGCATTGCACATGCCGCATCTATGTGTAATTCTTGTCATTTCTCCAACAGAAAGATAGCACCTCCTACCCACACCCTAAATCTAAACAAGAGGAAGTAATGGGCACTCTTTCCTCAGGAGGGTAGAGGCTGGGGTCCTGCTCTCTCTCTGACCTGGGAAGCCATCTTTGGGACATATCTGCTGACTAAATAACAAAGGTGAACAAGTCTTTACCTCTGCATCATGGACTGTATAATATGAGCCCACCAAGTTATTCCCCACCTGTAAACATTCTAACAAGTGCCGATAGAGTGTCCTGTCTGTGGTAGTTTTTCCCTCTGGATAATTTAGGGCTGCAGTGCTCACTAGGTTAGCCACAAGTCATATCTGGTTCTTTAATTTCATTAAAAGAAAATAACATTAAAAATTCGGTTTTTCAGTGGCAATAAATATATTTTAAGTGCTCAGGTCATATGACCTGATCAATGAGACTTGAGCTGTGTTCTGTGGCTCCCGCCTGAGGAACAGTCTCCTTTCCTGGTGGATGTGATGTAAGAGGCTGCTCTTGGAAGCTGCAAGCAGCCTTGGTGGGGCCCTGAAGCAGGTTCTTCCCGCCTTTCTAATTACCTGTCTGTAATGCTGGCTCATTATGTCACCTTCACTTTTCTGTTTTTCAAATCTGAAATATCAAATTCTTAGGAAAAAAATATAGTAAATGATATATTTCTATGACTATGCTTATTTTGGTGAGACTTTTGTGTGTTTGATTTGTTTTTATTTATACATGACTAGCCTTAAATTTTCTTCTATTTTCAGACTTACTTGAGTTTTTTGGCACGTTCCTTCCTCTTTTTCCTGTCCTCCATGCCACTAAAAGAGCAACTATCTAACTTAAGTAGAAATGCCTGCAAGGGGCAGTGGAGGATGAAAAAGGAAGCTATCCAATAGTAAAAAAAAGTAGATAAGTATAAAAATATTGAAGTATGATTTTATACTATAGCAGAGTAAGTCATTACCTGATATGCTATAAAGACTTTCATTTGAAATTTTGAGCCCTTACGTGTAATTACGTAGTAATTAAATTACCTAGTAATTAAGTGTGAAGAAGGCAAAGTTATTAAAAACAAGAAGGAAAAGATAAAATGTAAAAGCTATAAGGTAGGGATAGAAGTCATTGGGTTCTCAGTTTATTAGAGTAGAAGCCCTCTGTCCCCTATAAATGCATATAGATTAAGGGACACTGTAGGTCACCACTAAAAGTGAAATTAGGTAAATGGTGCACCTTATCAAATTACTTCCAAAAATAGGGAAAATTCATTAACAGCTGAATGCATCTCCCTGTTTACCACAGCTTTATTTTATATAATCACTTTTAGAAAATTATCAGGACATAACTATTGTCTCTTTCTACAAAGGTGGGGATTTGAATTTAAATTTGTGTAAAATGTGTGTTTTTAGTATTAAATTCCTTCTAGTTCTTCAAAAGATTAGTCATTACTGAAGCTGTGGCCTTCCCCAACTTCTCTTCATAGATTTTCATCCCTAAGGGCTTTCCTTGCATTAAGATTACTAGCTTCCTTCCAGCAGAGAAGCGTTGCCTTTATTTCCCATTTGTGAACTGCCCGAAGGACTACTGAATGAGATGGCGATGGCAGTACCATTTGAAGAACGCAAGTGCGTTATGTTTCGTTACATCAAGCTCTTACCATAGTGAACCTGTTGCCACCAGGAAAGTTTGGGAGCTCTCCACAGCTTCTGCTGCCAGGAGAAAGGGGGAATGTGGTAGCAATGCCCTATTTCATGGGTTTGATACCCTGAGTGGATCATTTTTAATATCTCTTCCTCTTAAAGATAAACCAGTTTTCTGTAATAAGCAGTGACAACCATTATTTTCTTGATTAAAAAAAAATTGGTATCTAATTTACATACCACATATCTACCATTTTAGAAAGTCTAATTCAGTTTATTTTTTTAATTTCCACAATGTTATGTAACTATCACTAGTGTCAAATCCAGAACATTTTATCACCCCTAAAATAATTCCTAGACTCGTTAGTAGTCATTCTCATTGCCTTCCCCTGCCCTCTTGTATTCTACTTTCTGTTTCTATATGGATTTGCCTATTCTGGACATTCCATATAAATGACATGAAATGTTTGTCTGGCTTCTTTCACTTAGCATAATGTTTTCAGGGTTCACCATGTTGTAGCAAGTATTGTTATTTCATTCCTTTTAATGGCTGAATAATATTCCAGTATATAGATTCACCAGTTGATATGCATTTGGGTTGTTTCTAGTTTTGGGCTATTATGAATAGTTCAGCTATGAATATTTGTGTGTACAAGTTTTTGTATGAACATATCTTTATTTCTTTTGAGCATATATACCCAGTAGTGGAATTGCTGGGCTATATGAATAACTCTATGCTAACTTTTTGAGGAGATGCCAAACTGTCTTCCACAATAGGTGCATCATTTTACATATGCACCAGCAATGAGAATTCTAACCTGTCCACATCCTTGTAAACACCTGTTGTCTCGTTTTTATTTTTGTTTTTTAAACAATAAGAATTGATTTCTTATAGTTCTGAAGGCTGAAGTCCAAGATCAGGGTGCTGGCAATATAAATTTTATTCTAAGGCCTCATGGCTTGTAGGTTACTGTGTATTCACATGACCTCTTCTTTATGTATGCATGGAGAGAGAAATAGCAAGCTCTCCACTCTCTCTTCCTTACTTATGGAATTATAATTGACATATAACATTATCTTAGCTTCAAGTATATACAGTGTAATGATTCAATATTTGTATATATTACAAAATGGTCATAAAAAATTAGTCTGTTTAACATCTATCACTATACATAGTTACATTTTTTTTTCTTCTCTTTCTTGTGATGAGTACACAACATTTACTCTCCTGGCAACTTTCAAATATGCAAAACAGTATAATTAATTATAGTTACCATGCTACACATTATATCCCCCTGACTTACATATTTTCTGACTAGAAATTTGTTACTTTTGACCCCCTTCATCCATATTGCCTGTTCACCACACCTTCCCCTGGCAACCAACAATCTATTCTCTATATCTATTAGCTCATTTTTTTCTTTTCAAAAAATATTCTACATGTAAGTAAAGCCATACAGTATTTGTCTTTCTCTGTCTGATTTATTTCACTTAGCATAATGCCCTCAAGTCCCATCCATGTTGTCACATACAGCAATATTTCATTCCTTTTTATGGCCGAATAATATTCCATTGTGTCTATTTACCACATTCCCTTGATCAATTCATCAACTGATGGATATTTAGGCTGTTTGCATGTCTTGGTTATTGTAAAAAAATGTTGCAGTGAATATGGGGCTGCAGATATCTTTTCAAATTGGTGTTTTCATTTACTTTGGAAATATATCCAGAAGTAGAATTGCTGGGTCATATAGAGTTTTGTTTTTAATTTTTTGAGAAGCCTCTGTACTGTTTTCTATAATGGCAATATCAGTTTACATCCCCATCAGAAGTACTCAAAGATTCTCTTTTCTCTACCTTCTCACCAATACTTGTTTCTTATCTCTTTGATAATAGCCATTCTAACAGGTGAGAAATGGGATATCATTGTGGATTTTATTTGCATTTCCCTGATGAGTACTGATGTTGAGCATGTCTCCATGTACCTGTTGGCCATCTTTGTGTCTTGTTTACAAAAGTGTGTATTCAGATCCTCTGCTCATTTTTTAATTGGATTGTTTGGGGTTTTTTTGATATTGAGTTATATGAGTTCTTTATATATTTTGGATATTAACTCCTTATCAGATATATGACTTGAAAATATTTTCCTTCATTCATTAGGTTGACTTTTAATTTTGTTGATGGTGTCCTTTGCAGTGCAGAAATTTTTAAGTTTGATGTAGTCCCACTTGTTATTTTGCTTTTGGTGTCAGACACAAAAATCATTGCCAAGACTGATATCACAGAGCTTACTGTTTTCTTCTAGGATTTTCATAGTTTCAGGTCTTACATTCAAGTCTTCAAGTTGATTTTTGTATGTGGTGTAAGATAACGGTTTAGTTTCATTTTTTGATGTGGCTGTCTAGTTTTTCCAGCATCATTTATTGAAGAGACTGCCCTTTCTCCATTATATATTCTTGGCTCCTTTGTTGGAAATTACTTGACCATATATGTGTGAAATTATATCTGGGCTCTCTTCTGTTTCATTGGTCCATGTGTCTATTTTTATGCCAATAAAAATGTTCTGATTACAAGAACATTGCATTTTTAAAAATTATAGCCATTATAGTAAGTGTGAAGTGGTTGATTTGTTCTTTGTCTTAGAAATTACTCACAACTTCAAAAAATAGTAAATTTAAAATGTAAAAATGTTAAAATTCAGTAACATTTTATATATGAACCAAAGTTTTCATTTTTTACTAAAATTATTAAATCTCATAGATTGTACTAGTTCATACTCTTAAACATAAGTAGAAACTCTAAGAATATGAATAGGATAACATTATTATCAAAGTAATTCAAATCTAGTTTCCTTTGCAGTCACATTTGTTATTGATTTTTCTGCTTAAAAGTAGAAATATGGCACATAGACAAAAACTACGTGCAACAAGCTTGAGTGATTACAAATAATTTTGAAGTTTTTCCCAACACAAATGCTAGTAGCTCATTCACATGTGTCTCTTCAGTTAGTTAAATAACTGTGACTTCTGTTAATTAACTTCTTTTAGATAAACAGATACCTTTTTTTTTAAGTTTCTAAGCTGAAGCTTAATAGCTGCTACAATTTTTTAGAACTTAGATCAACAAAAGATTTGGGGGAAAAGGGATGTTTTATTATTCACATTGTTTAGAACAATTGCACATGTTGATAATTAAAAAAATACCAAAATTTGTTTGGTTTCATTATTGTTTTTAAATTTTCTATTTACAATACCATTGCATTATTACCTGTTCCTAGACGCATCACTCGCTGTCTTTGGTTATATATTACTTTTGAAGCCTTTTCAGTTTCCAAAGGGAATGTTTGATATTTTACATTGGACACATCTTGGAAATGAAGAAAACTTTTCTGATTTAGTTCCCTATCAGGAAATAACTTTAATCAACAATCATGACCTGCCCTTTCACCAGAGTGCAGTAGGAAAAAGAGGCATTTGATGTAGAGGCAATAGATGCTAGACAGGGAGCACTAAGCTTACAAAGATCACCTCAGGGTCAACCAAAGCTATTTCCACAGTAATGAGAAAAAACACTGTGCAAAGCATATTGTAGGAAGCAAACTGTGTTAGTTACCTATTGCTACATAACAAATCACCCTAAAACTTGGTTGCTTAGAACAATAAACACTTATTATCACAGAGAATTTTTGGCATTTGGAAATTTGGGAGCATATTAGCTGAGTGATTCTGGCTCCGAGCCTCTCTCATGAGGCAGCAGTCATCTGAGTGTTTGACTGGGGCTGGAGGATCTGCTTTCAAGCTTAGACTCACATGGCTATTGGCAGGAGGCTTCAGTTTTTCATTCATGGGCCTGTCCACAGGGCTGCTCACAACGTAGCAACTGGCTTCCTCCTGAGTAGGTGCTGAAAGGGAGAAAAATAAAGAGCGAGAGTGAGTACAATCAATATGTAAGCCACAACATCTTTTTATAACACTTTTGCAGAGGTGATTTTTAAAATTAGAATCCATTGTACATTCTAGAATGTGCTTATTCCTATCTTCTCCTAATTTTCCGAGTTGAAAGGTAAACCTTCCAGGTATTGTTTTCTGAACTGACTCTATCTAGTTATTAGGGTCAGCTACTCTCCATATCTTTTGGTAGGATATGGTGCCTATTACTTAACCCCCAATTTTTCTCTCAAAGATAGTTTTTTAAAAAAGCAGGTGCTTTACTTCCAAGAATATCTGCAGAGTTATTACCATGCAGAGTGAGAGCAATGGAGGAATAAAGTTGTGGTGTTTTTTTTTTTTAACCTTGTTTTTACAGTACTTGGTTTTGAGTTTTACCAACTAATGGCTGACATTTTGGGGAATTGTTTCTTCCTATCAATAAAAAATAGTCTCTCTTCTAAATTTTCATGATTTATCATGTTTGCATTACCATAGAGAGTAAAGACTAAACTTTGTAATCGTTAAAAAGATTAAATTTTGTTATATATATCCTTTAATATTTTCCTTGGACAAGTTTTTTCTTCATCCACACAATCTAGAGACAACTTTATGGACTATGAGAGATTATACTTTAGTTCTCAGAGGTAGGCTCAAGCTGCCTTCATCATAAACTATAGTTGCCCCCTAAAGAAATTCTAGGTGTGATGGCTGAGAGACCCAAGTTACACGTAGGAATCATCCATATTACAATTTTCTTTTGAAAGTAATTAATCCAAGGCAAAATTAGATTTGAATTTGATTTTGAATGGTAATGGTGCATTTGAACCCTGGGATACTTTGGATTATATTCCATTTCCCTCTGTTAATATAGATTCCTACACTCTCTTTAGGTATAGTCCTTTATACTACACAGCATTCGAAGGATGGTCATCCCAGATCTGAGGGTTATGTTTTTTTCATCTACTTTCTATTTTTCATCCCCCTGAAAGTACCTACTAAGAGAGATGATTACAAAATAAAATCACCATTAACATAAGTGATTTATGGTCATTTTTAAGTTTCTTTCTTTTCAGTTTAGGGATTTGTGAGTTTGGAAAGAGTAGAAACTATTTTTCTGTTTTTGAACATTTTGCAAATTGTTTTTTTCTCTCCTACTGTGTTTCAACAACAATAAAATAGGACAAGGAGATAACTATGTGTATATGTTTTCCGTAGGAAGAACTGGTTAGATGAAATGCCCTACCAATTTAATATAATTTATTTTGGAAAGTTTTTAGAATGCTAAAATCTGTATTTAATACATGAATTGAAGAAACCTGGAAACTGAAAATAAAGATTAACTTCTTAGTATTATACTTAATAATCCTTAGAAATGTGTTGCTAACTTATCTTGTGTTTTGAAGACTTGCTTTAGGTCTTAACTAATTTTTTTTAAATTTTGGAATCCTTAGAAATACCATCTCTTTAGTATAATTAATGAGCAAACTGGAGCTAACAGAATGGAGTTTTCTATCCTTCCCGCTCCAACCTATCCCAATAAGATGTGCAGATACACAGGCGTGGCTCACATAACACAGTAGCATGATTCTTGAAGAGTGTTCAGTGTTTCTATTTCTATTTTAATTCAACAAAATATCAATTTTTATTTTTAATCCACTCAAGAACAGACTACTTAAATGACTCCTTAGATATTTTTTCTTGTATAGCAATTTAATAACATAGTTAGATTTTATGTATCAACTATGTTTAATCATCCCAAATTGTTTTTAGTTCACAATGAATCTCCAAGTCAGGTTTGGTTGAATGTCAAACCTGTTCTCCTCCCTATTACTGGTACCTATGGTCGCTTTTTCATTTTGTAACTTAAATTTATGGAAAATAGACTCTTTGTGTCCTAAGCTGGAATGGGCCAGGTGAAATTCAGGGGGACATAAAAGGCTTTTTACCTTTCTTCCTCTGCCATTTAGGGCTGCATTTGTTCCATTTCCATGAATACCTGTATAATGTGTGTTACCCAGGTAGAAAGAGTTCATGAAAGAATTTCTATGTGTGAATAGGGGTATGAAGGAGTAGAGGGACAGAGGTTCTTAGGACAGATCTCCTGTTTCCCAAGCAACTTGGCCACCCACCTCTAGCTTTGGTTTAATTCCCTTTTTTTATGAATATTAAAAAAATGAATTCAAACAGGTTATGCAGGATCTATATTGTATTTTCAAATAACACTTCTAAAAGTCAACATAAATATAGTACTGATAAGTTAATAATTGTGAACAAGTTCTTCTGGTTTTAAAAGCACAGTGAAGCTGAATCTCAAAATATCCTTTTCCCTAAACCAGTGGCATAAACAATATACATAATTAAAATCAATTCTGACCATCCATCCATACATACATACATATATGGGGGGAAAAAATTCCCAACTGTCAATGAAAGGAAAATACTAGTGTTTAGCAAAGGATGCAGACCGTAATTCTAGAGTCTGTGTAGTGTTGTTGGCAATCTGCCATGCACTGCTCAACTGCTCTTCACATAAATCAAACAGGGAGAAGTGAGTAACATAAAGTCCTGAAAAATACCCCCCTCTCCACCATAGAGAAGCTAATGGAGCAGCCCTGAAGGAAGAAACATAGAAATTTCTATAAGGGTAGCAGTCTTCTCACTCACAGGAGAGAGTAATAATCTCTGGAATTCTCCCTGCTGGCCTGGAAGTAGGGGATAAAATAACAGAATGATCACAAACATTCAGAGTTAATTATCTTCAGTAATAAACAAGGTTTTAGCTGACCAGAAACATGAGAGAAAATAAACTGAACAAGGAGCAAGAATGAACTGAGAACCATATGCTAGAATCCCTGGGTAATGGTGCCTTCATCCTGGGCCTTATCTCTACTATAACGGAGGGAGGAGATAAATTGGCTGCTGGGAAGAGCAAAGCTAATTGGACTAGATTCCCTCCTAAGGTACTCCTGATGGAAGTAGAAAGTAGAGGCCCGAGTGTCCGGGGCTAAGTCGGGAAAACTGTGTGAAGCCACAGGCACTGAACTGATTCCCAGTGAAGTGACACAGACCCTGGCAATAAGAGAATTAACAAAACCAGAGAGGAAATAGTGAAGCCCTAAAATGCTAACCAAGACTGCCCGCAACCAAGCCAGCCATCCTACACTCCAGCCCTCGCCCTCTGGCCACAGATATACCAGACATTGTACTGGAATGTTTAGGGGGAGCTAAGGAAATCTCAGCTAAGTTGAGAAGAGAATCAAAGAGAATTGACCACCATTATAATCACGCAAAAAAGAAGTTCTACGCTAACCTGCCCAAGTTTATCATGTGTGAGATGGAGACAAAATACATACAAATTAAGAAAACAAAATGTAAGGAATAAATAAATAATTATATCTGTAGAAACAAAGGCATTGTTTCCGGAGAAAAAATATGGGTATAAGTAAATGTCACTAAAACACACCTTTGTTATGTTGTTAAGTTCCAAGTATAGAGGTGGAATTTTGGGGGATTCAGTGAGAAAAAGAAATGAGTCACTTACACCACAAACTCGTAAACAGAAACAAATTGCTTAAAGATAAAACATGGGGAAACTTTGGTAAAAGGGTGAGAGTAGCATTGACATCATTTAAGTATAGAAGAAAACTAAACAATTATGATACTAAGAATTATAGAAAGTGAATATTGTAAATCTCTTTTTATTGAGGTGTAATTGACATATAACGTCATATTAGTTCTAGGTGCATAGCATGATTTGATATTTGTGTATATTCTGAAATGATCAGCACGGCAGTCAGGTGAGCAGCCAGCACCATGCCTAGTCACGATTTTTGTTTTACTGTAAATTTTTACAACAAATGAAATTATTATAAAAGTCAAATTTTGGGACATAGAGGGTTAATGATGGTCCACAAAATGACCAACTCTTTTATTAGAAATTGAACTAGAAGGCTGTGCAGAATAGGATGACTAAAAACAAACAAAAAATCTGTCAAATTACCAGAAAGGAAAACATACACACATCACATTGATTAAAAAAAAAAAAGGCAATCCATATAAAAGGTTAAAAACAAAAGAAGCATTATATTTAGAAAATGTAACATGAGAAGTTGATTATATTTATTACATCAGTGAATGTAAATGAGATAGTGTGTGTTAATGTAATGTAACATATATGAATAAAATAAAATAAAAACATTTGGCTGGGAAATGCAAAGAGAATTTAACAGAAATCCACTGATGTCAAGAGAAGTTAACTCATCATGTAGTCATTAAAACGTTATGTAGACAAGAAAAAAAAGAGACTATAGTATAAATGGTCTGAATAAAATCACTGAAAAGTTTAGATTTATTGGAGGATAGAAAGGTGGATAACTAAAAAGCCAGATGGTTGGCTGGGTGGATGAAGGAATGAATGAATAATTGATATCACTAGAGAATGAACCTTTATTTTGACACCTATGGGTCATGTATAGAGTTGGAGTATATATTAGACCTCAAAGAAACAGTCTCCAGAAGTAAAATAATATGAATTATATCACTGACCACAATGCAATAAAACAATAAAATTAATAGAAGGAAAACATAAACTCAACCACCTTAAAAAATAACAACAATAAGAAGAACCTTTTAAAATAATTCTTGGGTCACAGAAGAAATCAAAAGGAAATTTATGAAATACATAGAAAACGATAAACATCTGACAAAATTCAACATTATTAAATTCATGATAATAGTGTTATTTTAAAATCATTGAGGAAAGAGATTATTCAGCATATGGTGTGATTAACTGTTACAGAGAAAGATAAAACTGGTCCTTATCATACATTTTACCTCACAATAAATTCCAGATGGAAGAAAGTGTTAAATATAAAGAAAGAGGCTATATATTTTCTTATAAAGTATTGCTAAATGTTTTTATAATTTTGGCAGAGAGAAGCTCTCTAAAAAGGATATAACACCAGAATTCCATAAACAAAGATCAATAAACTTCACAACGTAAAACACATTAGAAAACAAAAACTTTGTATGGGGAGAAAACAATATGAAAAAGGACAAAATAAAAATGACAGACTGAAGAAAAATATTCACATAAGTCAGATCAAGACTAACTTTTCTTAATTTTTAAGTCTCATAGACAAAATCAACCAACAACAGAAAAATGGACAAAGCATATGAAAAATAAATTTAAAAATAATGAAAAATAAGTAGGTATTTAACATATGAATAATTGTTCAGCCTCATGCATAAGTAAAGCCAAAAATAGATAAATACAAATTATAACAAGATCCAGTATTTTATGCCCATATGATTGGCAAATAAGTAAATTTGAAAATACCCCGAGTTGGTATATTGATAAAGAACTCTCAATTGTGAAGATATGAAATGTGGTGACCTACCTTGGGAGGTTGGAAGATAGCCATATATCAGAAATTTAAGTGTGCATACCTTTTGACCCCAGCATTCTCAAAGGTAGAAATTTATCTTATGTGTATATTTGCAGAAGTCCCACAAAACATTTGCACAATGATGTTCATTCCATCTTTGTTTATATACTTCCTCCATCTCCACTACTCCAACTAAGATAAATCATAGTATTGGTCAACATGGAGCTGTTTAAATGATTTTGAAAGCCTTTCCTTTTGATTGAAGTATAGTTTATATACAATCTTATCTTAATTTCAAGTATACAACACAGTGGTTCACCAGTTACCTACATTATTAAATCTTCACCCCAACTAGTGCATTTACTAGCTGCCAACATAGAAAGATGTTGCAGGATCACTGGCTGTATTCTCCGTGCTGTACTACCATCCCTGTGACCAACTTAAATTATGACTGAGAATTTTGTGCCCCTTTACCCCCTCCCCTTCCCCACCCACCCATCACAAACCTCCTCTGTGGTAACCACAAGTCACGTGTCAATGTCTATGAGTCTACTGCTATTTTGTTCATTTTGTTTTGTTTTGTTTTTAGATTCCACAAACAAGTGAAATCGTAAGGTATCTGTCTTTTAAATAATAGCTTTTTACTGAAACGGTAGTAGTTCTAGTATATATGAGTATAATTTTGAAGGCAAAGTATGGAAATATTAAAGATGAAAATGTGCATATTTACATTTATTTTTTATTACATTAATATACATTTTTCTGCCTTTTGCTAGAAGGAAATAAAAGGGAAAGCTAATTGCCTTTGGAGAATGGGTTGGGGTTGATTAAGTGAAGAGTTTCACTCGTTTTTTTGTCCCTCTCTGTATTGTTTTTCATATCTAATCATTATGTTTAACAGCTGAAAATTTCTGATCAATAGTTACTTTCATTTTTTTTTTAATTTTTTTTAAAACCCAAACAAACCAATGTTGATGGTACCAATCAGTTAGCAAAATAATTCTAAGATTAACAGCATCCTGAATTTGTATATTCTGGTGTGAACAGAAAATTAGTACCTCCATCAGTTTGAATAGTTCTATAGAGAGCCGTTGCATATACATATGCACAATTAATACACACAAGACTACTGAGCTTAGGCTGATTCTTTCAGTCTCTTCTATTCCCACAAGAATTGAAATAGTTTCAATAAATTTTGTTTAATAAATATTTAACTTCTGTTTGCTGAGATTGAAAAAGCCAATATTCCACAAGGGTCCATTTTCTAAATGTAAGGCATGAATGATTTTTTCATAGTTACAGTATTTATGAAATATTGAAAATTTATGCATGTGAAACATCTCATAATGGATGATTACAGACTTTAGCTATTCTTTTTTTAGGTCTTCAGTGTAAAATTCAAGGAGTAGAAGCTATATCAAATGATTGTGCTGTGTTTCTCGTGCTATAGACTCCTTAATCTTTGCAGAAGTGTTATTTGCTCAGCCAGATTGGTCTAAAAGATATTTTAAATAATTAATTTTCTCTCAACTCAACCTTCAAAAGGAATCCTTCCATGTTGCTATTTTTTGCTGTTGCAGTGCACACTAAGGGTCTTTATATGCATTATATTTATGTGTTTATTTTATGTAGAGTGCGTTATTAAAGGAGTGACTGAATCACTTTGATATAATTTACATAAAAATCATATTTCAGTGATAACTATTAATGTCTTGGGAGTTCTGAGTTGAAATGAATCATTCATTTATAATAGAAAAGAGCTTTGTTGTCAGTTTCTACCACACTTGAACTTCAGTAACCTGGATTATTTTCATTTGTTTATGTATTTGCATTTACTTAACTGCTGCTGATTATAAGTGGTTTGAGCTGAGGAGTGTTTTAGATAGGTCTTTAGCCTTCCTTATCATAGGAGTTGGCACATATCAGACTTTGTACTTTAAAAGCGTCCCTACAGCTTGACAATTTCTGATGATTCCATTAGCAGCTATGATATGGAGGCTTAATGTCTTTGCCATTTTGGAATCTGACAGACTGAAACTTGGTTTTCGTTTTGGTCCCTCTGCATTTCCTCTGCTCACCCATGCTTATAAAAATGAAAAAAAGAAAAGACAGTCCTTATTTTTGCTCTTGCAGAAGCAATCGTAGATTTTATGAGGAAAACAATTAATGTGTCACCCTGGATTTGGCAGCAGGGAGGCATAGGGAGTTCATAAATTGTCCTTTTGAGCCAACTGTTATGCACCAGCATTGTTTATATTAGTGAAATCCTCTGGTTGTAAGTTATGTAAATTGTGTCTTTCCTAGACTATGTTTTATAGTGGAGAAGGGGGCTTGGGGAATGTGTGTTAAATCTGAAATGGCTTCATGGTTAAATACTGCAATGTGGTAGACAGTTAATCTTCAAAACAGATACTGAACATACATATCTGCTTTATTACCATCAACATATGTCTCTCCATAATTATCCTGGCTTATACCTTGGGATGAGCTAAGGAGGTAAGAGCTGTTTCAGCTCAGAGCATTTCGTTTTTACTTTTGGGGTTCCAAACAGAAGGTATTAGGGATTTGCCCAGTATCAGTGTTAGTAAAAATGTGACTCTGAAATTGATAGTGCTGTCTGTTTGAGACCTAGGAGAGCAGGTGTTGGGTAAGTCTGACTAAACAGCTGTGTCAATACACCTTGGCATATCTGAGAATGTTTGGAGAAATTTCTGAGACTTGCAGCCCTGCACAGAGTTGTTTCCAGTTATTGGTGGTGACATGCACAAGTGGCATTTGGTGTCAGGGTTGCAGCTGACCTTCCAGTGGCTAGGGCCAACTCCTGAGAGACTGGGTGCATTTTGCACATAAAACAAGAGCCATCTGGATGCTGAAAAGGAAACACAGTTCCTTGACTGGCATTTCCCTTGAGGATGCAAACTCAATCACTTACGTTTTCTTTATTTCCTAATTAAATAGGATTGTTGCTTAGCAAAACATGGATGTGGGAATGAACGGTCCACAAATTCACATGTGTAAGAAATGTAACTGTAATTTCCTATACATTTTATCCATGTAGCTCTCTATACTTAGGACATTCATCCAGTTTTGCCCAAAGCAGCCCAGGGTCATGGCTATTGTCCTGGCCTAGTGATTAGCAGTATCTCTTTCTTTCTCCTCTCCCTCTCAATAGTATTCTGGTCATGCTACCTGTATCTCACCATGACAATTTTCCTTGGATCTGCTAAGGTAAAAGCACCTTGATGCTTAATTGAAAGGGCTCTGGGGCTTCAAGAAACAGAAGAAAACTGTATTTGTCAATATTTTAGAATATTAGTCCCTTCAAAGTATTCTAAAGTTTTCTTTGTTTATTTCTAGTTTTCAAAAGCATGTGTATGATGCTATGTATAACAAAGATGGAAATTGTTGGCCAGGGAGGAGCCAGCATATTCCTTGGGCAATGTAATGTTTTATTTGGGAAGGCTTGATATACTTTGGAGAGCCTCATTAATTTTATGAGATCATTAGTTTACTTAATATTCAATAAATTAAGCTCCTTTACACTAACACCGGTTGGAAAATACTTTCTATGACCATGATGTTCTCTGCTCAAAAGTTAGGCTGGATTGGAAAGAGCTGGCTGGATTATGGCGAAAGGAGGAGACGGGTAAGGTCAAAGGAGGTGAGGCCATTTGCTGGAGAACGGGAATCTTATGTGTGAAAGAGTCAGGCAGCACCCTCCAGGTCCTTGATTTAGGGCTCTTAGGTATATCATACTCTCCCTAAACTAATGTATGCTTCAACTGTCCTCATTAATCATAAGCAAGTTTTGAAAACTGAGTAATTACCTGCTTGGATCCTACTTTGTGAACCAGGTTTCAGTCACAGTATTCACCATATGGACTAAATGTGGGTTCACCTAATGCATTAAGTTTATATCCGTCCAGATTCTATTTACATGTAGGCACACATGCCTATGTATACAAATTCATACATGCATGAACACATTCATACATATATAATACATGCATGCATCCATCCATACATACAAGTGTGTATGTGATGTGTCTATATAATTACAGGTCTGCATATGCAGAAGTATGGTCTTTGAAATCAAATGGCTCCATAACTGTCCGTCTCTGTACACAGCTGTCTCCTGTCCTATCTTAGCCTGGGGCTGAGAAGGGACAGCCACACCTCACTTTCAGATTCCCAGTGACCTCAGAAAGCATACCTGCTCTTTCCTTCCATATTTTGACTCACACCTTCCCTAATGCCAGGGAGGTAATTTGGGGATGTGGATTATTTTTTTTCATTTCTCCCGTTTCTTCATAATAACCCACTTCTAGATATCTTTTCCTTTTTTCTCACTGCTGCCAGCACGGTTTTCCTAAAACACAAGCTTAAATCTTTGATTTCCATTTGTCCAAAACTTTTGATAGATCCTCATTGTAAAAAATGAATGCGTCAAAGCATGGCATTCAAAGCCATTCTAACCTGACCCAGTCACAGTTCTTTGACTTTCCTTTTGCATCACCTCCAGTTAAACCAGCCTTAACCTTTGCTTTCCAAGCCTTGTGTTTTCATGCTCTTGCTTTCCCAGCGTCTTTAAGGCTCACCTAAAGGACAGCGCTCCTGAAGCCCTTGCTCACCATCTCAATCACATTCTCTTTCCTATGAACATACTAGAGTTTTATTATATGAGTATAGGCTTGTCCATAACTTGTCTTGAATTATGACTAGCTGTTTCTATGCCTGTGATACCTGTTATTATAAATTCTGAGAAGGTGGAAAACATGTCTTTTTATTTTCTGTCTCTTCTAGCATCTTACCCAATACTTGGTAGATGGTGATGTTCAATAAATACATGTGAAACTAGGAAAAATTAATGACAAGCAAAAAGAATTGCTAAAACCTTGAAAAGACTCTGTTGAGGATCAAATTTTTTGATGATAACAAATGCCTAGACACTGGTATTTCTCAAAGTGAGGTCCAAAAATGACCAACCAGTTGTTCTGCCCATGGATTATCTAGTAATACAAAGGGAAAAATAATAATTTGAGAGAAAAAGTTTTGAACACACATTACAATTTTTTGAAATGTAAGTTTAAAGATGGTTTTCATAGGAACTTGGTTATCTTATTAAGTCCTGTAATGCTCTTCAAGACTATGAATGCATTGGTCATGTTATCCCAGCCAATATTCAGTTAATAGTGTAGTTGTCCCCCAAATATGTAATCTTCTGTAATTTTCTTCTAATTATTTTTATCTGTAATTTCCCTCCTTTTTATTGTTAGTGTTTGGATGAATTATATTCTCTGGTCATGAAAAACAGACCAGCTTTGAAAACATTCTGTTAAAAAAAATGTCGTGGTAAAAGTCACGACATAAATACCACAATTCAGATTAATGTAAAAAAGTACGTGCTGATTAGGACTCCTCTGTAAAAGTAGAATATGATCTGTTTGTATCAGGATTCTGTGATGATCTCATTCGAGCAACCACAAAAGAAATGTTTGAACAGGAAGTAAGATATTAATTATTCTCAATTTTTTTATTTATCCCTTGGGTGATTATAATGAATGTGTCACATAGTGACAATGAAGACTGCAACTTTTCTGCAGTTTTCGAACAAAAAACACAGTGAACCAACTACATTTCTGTAGAAAGTAAACTAATACTTCCCCCATCAAAATTAATGCATTTTGTGGCAATAGATGGGAAAGTCACCAAAATCATAGCAACATAATTCAACTTTGTGTTTTGTCTAAGAAACATAAAAATTTGGGTAAATGTCACATTTTTGACTGAAATGGTTATAAAGCTGGCTGTGAGTTTAATGATAAATTTTATGTCCAGAGGAAAAGCATAATGAGCGTTTGGCAATATTACTGAACCAAATGAACCCTTCTAGAATCAGCCTACTTTGTGGAAAAGCAGTTACTATTCTGTAACAGACTAACATATGTTTTACTGTAGAACGTAGTACCTATGTACAGAATGTGAATCACACTTTGGTGTATATGCAGAACTTGTTTGAGTGCATGGCAACTACTTGTACAATTTATGACTGGGGACACAAACTCTAGGAATTGAGATAATTTTAAATTCTGTTAATGGTTATCCTGGATTCCTGATATAGCCTAGAAAAGATGTCCTGGGATGAGGATTGAAAGAGCCCAGCCACATGTGCAACACGGATGTTCTCACACTGCTGTATTCAAACAATGTTTGGTGTTCAACAATATGCTTGCCAATACTGATTTGGTGTTACAGGAAATAACCCAAAAATTATGGCCATGAACACAGGTCTTTGCAATTACTTTACTGGATTTTTAGGATAAGCTTCTGCTTTTCCAAACTGAAGTTCACCAGCTGACAGAGGGAAAAGAATCATACATTTTTGAGGGAACAAGGCATGCTTTCTCATCCGACACCAAAAATGCAAATGAAAACCATTTCTATTTCACATCATTTATTCAGTGACATCCTCAGCAATGTATTTGGTATTCTGAGTAGACTGAACCTATCACTTCTCTGCAAAAACAGGTTTATTCCACCTACGTATCTGAAAAGGAACATCAAGCATGTGCCACTATTCCTGAAGATGACTAATTTTAAATTAGGCTTTTCCGCTATAGTATAAAGAGCAATCCAAGAAACCAATTGAATGTGAACCTTGGTTAAGGCAACCATCATTAGGACAGTGAACACTGCAAATTAAAACATGCAAAGAACAGCTTTCCTGTGACTGAAATAAACACTTAAAAAATATATATATTTTATTCATATACAAATTCGAGTGTCATATTTTAAAAATGTATTTAATATGCAACATCTACATTTATGTCTACTGTTCATGAAGTATACTTCAAGTGGTGCAAGTTTCAGGAAATATCATCCATGATATTAAAGTGGTGACTGTTTTTGAGATATCGCCGACAATTTGTGTATAGTAAGTATTTTTTGAAAGATCTCTGACAATTTGTTTATAGTGTTTTCATACATAAGCGTAGTAGTATAAACATGTAACAAATATGTTACTTACAGTAATGTAATACAGAGAACATGATTTAAAAATTAGTTCACATTAACTGTCAACTTTTTAGCTTTAAATCTTATACAGCTTTGATGCATTTGGCAACTTGTAAAATATAATTTTACCTTCATTAAAGTGTTCTAACGATTCTTAAATTGATGTCTTCTGCCTAAATAACATTTTCTGCTCTTTAATTTTCCCCTTTTCCTATTTTTGGTAATTATTGAAATATTTGTACCAGATAGAGTATAGTGTTGAGTGTTTTAATCCTATTTTTATTGTTGTTGTTAACCCTCATTGTAGTAGTAAAAATAGGAATCGAGACCTAATTTTGTTTTGTTTTGTTTTGCCGTAATTTGGCATCCCATTTTTACAGATGGTAAGGAAATCAAACACACCTACACATTATTTGAATGACGTAGAGCTAATTTGATCATGTTGTTCCCCTTATAGAAATGCAAAATCTCTTAAAAGTAGCACAATTAGAGCAGACCATAATAGAACAGAATCTCCTCAATTTTCTCTTATGCCATTGACTGAGAGATGTTATAATCAAAGAAATAAGTAGCATTACAGAAGTTGTTTTTTTAAATTTTCTTTTCATCATCTCTTTTTCTGGCCCTCTGTTTGTATGAGAAATTTGTTTGTACATCCGACTTTTAGCCATGACTTTTTTTTTTTAAGTTTTTAGGAGAGAAGAGAAGAAAATCATTTATCTTTTTTTTTTGAAACCGTAAAAGACCAAGATGAGGCAGCCTGAGACACCAATTTTATTAACACCTACCTCTGAGAAGACAAGCAAAGTGTGATAATAAGCTGTTCTTTAGAATATAAACTTGTTTCTGGTTTTCTCATCATGATTAATCATTCTGACTTGCAATCTGACTATTTCAATCATTGAGACCCAGTTTTAACATGATTCACATTTTTGTTCCATTTATGGAGCAGTATGGGTCCCTAATTTTTGAGAACAGGCTAATCCTCAAGTGGCATTACGTAAATAAATCATATTGTAATGCCCTTGAAATTGGAGCATGCCCCAGGAGAACAAGCTGTAAATCAGAGTGGAATAAAGTAGAGGTTGTCATCCCAAGTGGTGTATTCAAGATGGGCCAAATGCCTTTATTTTAGAATTGTAATTCCTGGTACTATTTCCTTCTTTTCTACAGGTACTGTCATCTTCAAGTGACAGAGATTGAGCGCTAAATTGTTATTGCATAATTTCCTTACCTCTAATCTATATACTGGGTTTGACTGAAAGTTCAGATTTTGTGATGTTTGACATAGAAAATATTGAAATATGGGGAAACATTATTTAAACATAGAGGAAAGGGGAAACGTGCGTGTGTGTTGGTAAAATAGGTAACACATGAAATAGGTGTAGCATCTGGCTTGTTTTGTTTTTTATCCATGGCCTTTGTTTCATTACAAACAAATAAATAAATGTTATCCTTTCAACATTTTCTCTGACCCTGATTATTTCTAACTATCTCTATGTAGCATTTTATCACTTTTTACTCCTCAAAATTATTTTTATGCTGTATTTTTTTCATATTGTGAGGATGCTGAAACAGTGTCCTGGGATTTGTGTATACAGTGGTAACAGAAGCCCAGTCATTGCCTCTCTCTGGGTAGTTTGTAATGGGTACACACTATGGCCATTCCTGTAAAAATTACTGTAACTGCCTAGGCAAATAACTTGAGATAGGAACTCACAAAGAAATACTATACAACAGTGAGAATACACACAACAATGTGAACCTCTCTCACAAGCATAATGTTGAATGAATGAAGCCAGTTATCAAGAAGTACACACTGAATGATTACAATAATGTGAAACTTTAAAATAAGTAAAATTAATGTATGTAGTCAGAAGTCAGGATTAAGGTGTATGGGGGGCTTCTGGGGTATTGGTCATGTCCTGTTTCTTGATCTGGGTGCTGGTTACAACAGTCTGTTCAGTTTGTGCAATCCACGTAGCTGTATACTTAAGTGTACTTTTTTATACTTACACAAAAAGTTAAAAGGATCTACTTTTACTGAGAGCAGTATGGATTACCAGAGTCATAAATGGAACCCTTTTTGTTTGAGGGTGCATTTTCTCAAAGGTCTTTCAGTCCCAGGCCCACATCTTCACTGAGGTTCAATAGAATATCCCTTACTTCCCTTCAGTTAATTTGCTTTCTCTTTCTGTCCTTCCTTTTATGTCCGGGCATGAAGAACTCTATTTCCCCCTGCTGAGTTCAGGACTTTCTACCCACTGTATTTCTCCAGCACAGAGTAAACATCCTCAGAACATGAGGAAAAGCAGTGTGGTCCTCCCCACAGTGTTGGACACCTCTTGCTGCACCTCGGCATCCTCATTCCTCACCTCACTCCGAGTCATGACTAACAGGAACACTGACAGGAGCCTTTTCCCAGAATCGCGGATGACTAATGACTATATCACTCTGGAGGTGGAGCAGCCCGACGGAGGGTGGCTGGCAACGGGCTAAATACCCAAGCTACCTCCCCAAACGAAACCCCTCTGCCTGGTTAGTACAAATGAGTCCCATGACATGATTTTGCTCTGATGATGAGGTAAGCGAGGCACGTCTCAAAAGTAAAAAGGCTTCTTAGACAGGAAAGAGTTTCTTATTTTTAGAAATCTTAAAGTGAACGGCTAGCTTGGGTGAGTCAAGATGGTGCGATGGGGAAAATTGTGAGATCTGAAGCCAGACACTTTGGGTTCGGGTAATGGTAGAAACCCAGGCTGAATGGCTTGAAGATTCCTATTTTCCTGTTTCTTCAATTTAAAAAATAAAATAAGGGAAATAACAGTAATAGATGATAAGGATAATAGCAGTACACCTCTCACTTAGGGTGGTGTGGGACGTAATAACTTTTCAAAAGTAGTTACTTTCAGTATTCGGAATAGAGTTCTATAGTCACAGCAAGTAATCAGTGTATGTTGCTTGATGAATGTAGTTTGTCAGATGAGTATCTGATCATGTCAGCCTCCCACAGAAAGTTCTTACAACTCTCACAGATTGTGGATGCAGTCCAGTCTCCCATGCAGCCTGCTATAACCTGGCCCTAGCTTCCTCTCCAGCCTCCTCTCTCATCAGTAGCTCCCATCCATTATACTCTACTTGTGCCAGCAGGTGCAGAGCATCCCTAATACACTGATTCTCCATGACTTTGTTCGGTCTGTCTACTCTGCCTGAACTGCCTACCCTGTTTCTCTCTACCTGGGAAATATCCCTCTTCCTTTCCTTAGAAGTCATCTTCTTTAGTAATTTATGGCTTCTTCCTACTGACTCCAGCCTGAGTGAGGTGTACTTCCTCTGTGGTTCTACAGAGCCAAGGAGTGCTGTCTGTTTATCATAAGTCTCTCATTAGGCCAGAAGTTACCTGAGTGTGGGAATAGCAGCTTCATCACTGTTCAATCCCCAGTGCCTAAAATAACTCTTGGTACTAATTTGTTGAATGTTAAAGAGTGAACAAATAAATGTCAATAAAGTTAGACATATGTGGTAATCTTACTTAGGACTTCAACCTCTATATTAATAACCAGTATCACAGTTTAAAAGACAAGGAATAGTTAAAAAAAAAGAGATACAATACCAAAGGCATAATCCATGAACAAAATAATTGATAAACTGGACTTCATTAAAGTTAAAAACTTCCTTTCTGTGAAAGACAATGTCAAGAGAATTAGAAGATAAGTCACAGACTGAGAGAAAAGGTATTTGCAAAAGAAACATCTGATAAAGTACTGCTATCCAAAATATACAAAGAAGTGTTAAAATTCAACAATAAAAAAAATAGCCCAATTTAAGAAATGTGTCAAAGACCTTAGTAGACCCCTCACCAAAGAAGATATGTAGATGGAAAATAAGCATATGAAAAGATGCTGTATACTCTGTGTTATCAGGGAACTGTAAACTAAAACAACAGTGAGATACCACTATACACCTATCAGAATGGCCAAAATCTGGAACACTGACAGTAGCAAATGCTAGTTGAGGATAAAGAGCAACAGGAGAATTCTCATTCATTGCTCTTGGGAAGGCAAAATACTACAGCCACTTTGGAAGACAATTTTTTGGCAATTTCTTAACAAAACTAAATGGATTCTTACCACATGATCTAGCAGTTGTGCCCCTTAGTATTTGCCCAAAGAAGTTGAAGACTTATATCTGTACGAAAACTTGCACTTGAATGTCTATAGCAACTTTAGCAACCAAAATGCCCTTCCATAGATGAATGGATAAATTATGCTACATCAAGACAATGGACTATTATTCAGTCCTAAGAGAAAATGAGCTATCAAGCCATAAAAAGACATGGAAAAACTTTAAATGCATATTACTAAGTGAAAGAATCTGAAAGGCTATATATTGTAAGATACCAACTATATGACACTAGAAAAGGCAAACTATGGAGACAGTAAAAATATCAATAGTTGCCAGGGGCTGGAGGGCTGAGAGAGATGAGTAGGCACAGTACAGAGTAGACTGTGAAGCTGCTCTATATGGTGGCATAATAATGGATACATGCCAGTATGTATTTGTCCAAACTCATAGAATGTACAAGACCAAGAGTGAACTCTAATGAAAACTATGGACTTTAGGCAATTATGATGTATCAATGTAGGTTCATCAGTTGGAACAAATGTAGTCAGTAGTCACCTCTTAGCCATGGTTTTATTTTCCAGTTTTAGTTACTGTGGTCAACTGTGGTCTGGAAGTAGATGATCCTCCTTCCTGCATATTGTCAGAAGGTCAATAGTAGCCTAAAGCTATATAACAGGGCCTACATCATTCACCTCAGTCCATCTTATGTAGGCATTTTAGCAACTCAAATCATCACAAGAAAGGGTTAGCATAGTACAATAAAATATTTTTAGAGACAGAGAAGGAGCCCATTTCACATAACTCTTCCTACAGAACATTGTTATAATTGTTCTATTTGATTATTAATTATTATTAATCTCTTACTGTGCCTAATTTATAAGTTAAACTTTATTATAGATATTTATGTATAGGAAAACACATATGTAGTATTCAGTACTATCTGTGGTTTCAGGCATTCACTGGGGTTCTTGGACTATATCCCCCACTGATAAAGGGTGACTACTGCACCATCCTGGTGGGGAATATTGATATTGAAGAAGGCTGTGTATGTGTAGAGATAAGGGGTATATGGGAAATCTCTATACCTTCTTCTTAAATTTGCTGTGAGGCTTGAATTTACTAAAATAGTCTTTTTTTAATATAATTTATTTTATTATCATTAATCTACAATTACATGTGCAATATTACGGTTATTAAACTACGGTTATTAAACCTTCATCAGGTTCCCCCCACCAACCCCATTACAGTCACTGTCCATCAGCGTAGTGAGATGCTATAGAATCACTACTTGTCTTCTCTGAGTTGTACTGCCCTCCCCGTGCCCCCCCAACATTACATCTGCTAATCGTAATGCCCCTTTTTCCCTCTTATCCCTCCCTTCCCGCCCATTTTCCCCAGTCCCTTTCCCTTTGGTAACTATTAGTCCGTTCTTGGGTTCTGTGAGTCTGCTGCTGTTTTGTTCCTTCAGTATTTTTTCTTTGTTCTTATACTCCACGTATGAGTGAAGTCATTTGATACTTGTCTTTTTCGGCTTGGCTTATTTCACTGAGCATAATACCCTCTAGCTTAAAATATAGTCTTAAAAAAGAAAAATCTGCCTACCTAATGGATTCTGTTTTGCTTCTGTGAGTTACCAGCAATGCTAGTCAACTCTGAGTCAGGCATCCTGGTCTATGAGTTTTGAATAATGCATTTCCTTACCCCCAGGTGGAAGGTGTAGGTAGCATTTGCCATTTAGATAAACTTTCATGATGATTGTACTCACTCAGGTGAAATAAAGCCCAAGTCATAACCCTTACCTTCCTAGCACATCTGCTGTTTCCTTATTTATCATCCTCACTTGGAGATGTGGCCAGGGGGTGATGGAAGGAGTGTGAATTTAGGCAAGAGGGGTTTTGGGCTGGGGGACTGCTTCCCACGGTAACGGTGCCTTGCCCTGTTCTCCCAGGTGGGCCACCAGAGTGATGCCACCAGCTCAGGTTCGATCACTCAACCTTCTGTTTTACTTTGACTGGGGTCATCAGTGATATAGAGAGAAACTTCATTAATGTCAAATTATTACTGCTCAGCTTAGTAGCACAAATAGTAGCTTTTACTCCCCTTCAGTTTTCTCTTTCAGGAAGATCAGTCTCTGATATTGGCTCATTCACCATTAACTCATAACTGATACTGTGTATCCCCTCAAATCACCCTAATTTAAGTCATTCTGTTATAATCTATAGTTTTACACCTTCAAAACAATTACCCAAGCAACCTTCCTACCAGATTCCCTTCCCTAAGCCCATCTCACATAGAATTCCTGGAATGCCCACTCCGGGTTTACAGTGTTCATCTCCGTTGCTCCCTTTGCCAGGAAGGCAAATGAAGAGTGCCTGGGTTGTGAAAGGAAGGCCAAGGGTCTTCAGAAGAAAATGAGCAGCTTTTTCTGCTATTTTACACCTTCCTTTACTTTCCCCATAGCATCCCCTCAGTAAACCTAGATCTGACTTGGTACCAGTATTAGATAAGTCCTTTACAAAACTATCTTTTTATCCCCCTACTTTTTTCTGGCCCTTTGCAGGATAATTAAATTAAAAAAAATAACAAAACCACCTATCGTTAAATCTGTATCAGATTAACTTGATTCTGATGTGTTCCTTGTGTGAGGATAGCACTAAACTGGTCAAATGTGTTCCGACGTCCTAGCCCCTACTTCTGGTTCATCAATATTTACTCAAATTTTTAAAACATTATGTGAACCCATCATGTCTATGTGGTTAGCATCCAGTGGTTCTTTAGTTCTGCTAGTATGTGATTTGATGATCTGATCCTTTTCAATAAACTTTATGATAAGTGAGTACCCAATGTTGAATAGTAACAGCCAGGTTAGTGCCTGGGTGTCTTTTTTCTCCTAATGCACTCTGCACCCTTTCACACCCTGTTCTGAGTCCCAAGAGACCAACCTCCATGGGCTACATCACCAGGGCTGCCTCAGCCAATAGTGGGCACTGTCAGGAGATCTGAGCACAGGGCAAGAAAGGGGTCAAGGTGTTTATTATTGTACCTGTGGATGCAGGTTAGCAGGGCTATATTCCTCCACAGAAGCAGTCCTCTCCCACAGTTATAGTTTTCCCTGGATTCCAGTAACTGCTTTCTCCCTTTGTGCCTTCAGACTAGGGGTGGCAAAGGTTCTGCATTGTTACAAGCCTCGGGGTATTTTATCATCCCACCTTTGAAAACAGTTCCTTCATTAAACTCTCTTCACTTACCACTCTGAGTGTGGCAACTCCCTCAGTCCCCCCACTACACCTCCCATTAAGAACATCATGTGCAATTCCAGTTAAGACATGAACGTAAGATGTCTCATCACTTCATATTGAATCATACCATGCTCCATAGACAGCAACATCAAATAGAGGGTATTGTCTACCTTTGTGGTAATAGCTTCAGATGAATTTTGAAATGTGTGGTTATTAACTTGCAAGTTTTCTTTCTATAATTCACCAAACACACACCTCTTATTCTTTGTTAAAAGTAATTCACTTTGCAAGACAATATTTATGATCACAATAATAGCAATATTACTAGTAATAATAATAGTAACCAGTATTTATACAGCTTGGCACATGTTTTTGCATGTGTGTTTCCCATTGTATCCCTACAAAAGCCTCATGTGATTAGTTACTTTTTTTCCCTGATACCCAAGATGGGAAAGCGGAGTTGCTCAGAGAGATCTTAGACTTTAGTAGAAGGCACGGTAGATTCAAATAAAGACTTTCAAATACACTCTACGTGAGCAGAAGAAATGTGGCAGTTTTGTAAAGCAGAGATTAGAAGGTCAATGATATTACCTTCAATTTACGTGTGAGTTAAGTTCATTTTAATAATGTCTTCGGTTCTTGGTCATCTATTTGCAGTGCAAATGAAAATCTTCTCAGTTCCTGCAATATTGGTCATTTTTTTTAAAGGACAGATACTGGTTTCTGTGTTTACCTGTGAATCTGTAATTTCTGAAATTCTATGATAAGATCATTAACTTGTTGAGTACAAAGCAAAAAATGGACACTAATGGAATATAAAGTGATTCAAGAGCTTGGACTTCTCACTTACAGGATGACAAGGGTTGTGTATACTGAATTCACATTTATCAGCAGGAAATCTGAAGATGCTGAGCATAGTTCTTTTCTTTTCCTTTTATATCTCCGGATAATGTTTTTTTTCCGCCCTCAAATGCATAGGCAACTATCTGCAACACATTCTTGTTTTCTAACCACAAAGTTGAAAAGGAAATTTCCTTTTCTTTTTGAATGTATGTTTGCATAGAGATTAAATTCAATACTCAAGTTACAATTATAAGATACCATCTGATTATATTTGAAATCCTATTAACCATTAGGCACAGTAAGAATCTTTTCTAGAATCTTTATTGCCTTTTCTCTCTACTTTTCATAAAACAAAAAGGATAAAGCCTTGAGGTAAAGGGTAACTTGTTATATGATGAAAATACAACTATTGGGGAAATCGCTTCCCTTTCTGCCCTGATTTTGGTTCATTCTTCAGTTTTCTTCCTTTCTTTGTGTTCAGCCACAGTTTTGTTAAACATCTGACTCTGGGAATTTTATTGAAGTAAGAGTTCAATCAAGAAGGCTCTCTAGGATCTTATATCTTGGATTTTTAAAAATATGTGACTATAAATTGATATATAAGTATAGTGATTGAAATATCCCTATGACAGAGGATAAATTAAGGGTTATTTTGTAATCTACTTTTTTGGGAAGGTAAGAAGAAACATATGGCTTGTTTTATTCTTGGAGAAACCAAATGTGAGAAGACAATCCTTTCTTCCATGATGTTCAATTATCTAAGGAGAATTGATTAATTGATTGGTATGGCAGAATGAATTATACTCCTCCCATGCAAGTCACTGAGTGGTCCTGTCCCTCTGTGCTAATCATATGGGCTGGAACTCTAATTGTACTAATAACTATTCATTTTAACTTCTCTTTGCCTTAGCTTCCTCATATGTTAAATGGAAGAGTTATAATAGCTCTCTCATAAAATACTTGTGAAAACTAAATGGATAAAAAATATATATAAAAAGAGCCTGGCTGTAGTGAGGGCTGTAGAAGTGTTAACTGTTACGTGTGTCTGTAAATCTGTATCCGCCTTTAGCAATCTATATGAACTTGAACCATGATGTTTTTTAACTTCTTTGGGCATGAATTTACTAATAGATAAGCTGAGTTTGTATTAGATAATGCCTAATGTTCTTTCTGTCAATCACATTTATTCAGAAAGTAAGTATTGAATATCTACTATGTGCTGGACAGTAAATATATTATGGAGAAGAAAACAAACATGCATATTGCTCATGTGGGCCTTTTGATCAGGACTGCATGGGGATGAGGGAAAGAAAGACATATTAAACAGATAAACACAGTAATAAATATGCAATAACACATAATTACTGTCTTCAAAATTAGGGAAGTTTAGGGAAATCCCTAAGACAGTATCAGGGAAGAGTGCTTCGAAGGACTGGGTGGAGGCGGGTGACGGGAATCAGAGAAATCTTCCCTTTGGAGATGGTGATTGACTTGAGTCAAGGGTGTGAGTAGAACTAGTCAAGGAAAGAGTGGGGTAACATAGTAAGTCCAGGCAGTGGGAGCAGCATGGGCAGTAGAGAAATCATCCAAGGAGTAGAAATAAGGCCATGTGTCTGTAGGGCAGAGTAAAAGGAATGCTATGAGATGAAGATGGGAACAAGTTTGGTCATACACAACCCGACAGCAGCTTGGTATCCCAAGTCAGGGTGAGCATCTTTTCCAAGAGCAATGGTAGCCACTGCAGTTTCAGATTTTTTGTTCCAGAGGAAGGAAAATAATATTTTTATATAATAAACACACTTTAAAGATACACAGGTATCTATAGCCATGTATGTCATTACCCATTAGAGCCTTTAATTTAAATTTAAATTTCTTCACTCAGTATCAAAAATCCAGTAGTTTTGAACACTTGAAATTAGTTCCGTTTTTAGTATTATGGGTCTTTGAAAGTTTTTCCATTTCAAAAAGGCCTTGAGACAGTAATTGTATCAAATGAGAGCTGAGAAAGAATGTAGTTTCCTACTCCCCAGTTCTGCAGTTCTATCACCCCTTCCTCACCCATCCCAAATAAACACAATCTAAACTATAAAGGCATGATCCCATCCCTCCACACCTTCCCCATGCTTTCTGTCCTTTTAAAACTACCATCTGGATGTTGGTACAGCAGCATTCTATCACTAATTTACATTTTCTTCTCCCAGTATATAGAATATATTCAGTAAGAAGAAGAACATCCATTGTTTTCTTTTGAAAATCCATTTTAGAATACTTGCCTCTGAAACCTGTCAGCTACTCTTAATTTCCACTTAGATGCTGAGATAATTTCCTCATCAATGTTCCAACAGAACATAGAATTAATCTTTCAACATTCAGAAAAATCAAAGTCAAAATTAAAATAAAATGTTTTATTAGATTTATCTCTCACTGCAGGTTGGAATTTGATACTGAATATGGGTTGAAACAAATGCATTTTTTAAGACGTTTAGAGCTGAAAATCAATCTATTATATAGGTGTGTGATATTCAAAAATGGCTTAACATGACTAACTAAAAACCATTTTGGGAATAAAATAAGTTAAAATACAGATTATTGTTGTAACAATACAAGAGACTAAATATTGTGAAATACTAAAATTAAAAATACCTAGATGTTGGAAAACAACAGACTCTTAAAGGCATCATTGAGCTTGCAAAATAACTGACTAGGAACAGAAAGAGGAGTAGTAAGATTTGAGGTCCAGAATGACTTGAGGGCATTTGGGGGATTAAAGCCACTAAAGAAAATGAGAGACTACAGGTTGGGCCTGCCTAGGGTACATTTGAGTCTGAGACCCTGCATGAAGAAGTTGGGCCCTAGGATGCTACCGAAGCTGAAAGGCTGGGCCAGAAACAAAATCCACTTGCCAGTGAAGAGAAACACCATAAAACCTGGTTGTATCCATCTCAACTCCAAATAGGAAATAAAACTAATACTAAAACTAGGATTTTCTCCTGAGAATTTGTAACCACATAAGGCTGTTCTTATGTGGGTCTGTGGTTCAAACCTTTCAAGAAAATAAAAATGTTTCCAGTTTTGGAACTATCCTTTGGCTTCTGACAGAGACAGCTGTCAGTGTTTCCTGGAGGAGAGCTTTCCTGATGATTCTTACAGTTCAGCCTGATATAAGCTCAGGATTAAAAAAATAATAATAATAATTGAGGAGGCAGGAACATCATAGACTGGCAAAACTGAAACAAACCGAAAATCCAAACAAAAATCCCCAAATGGGTTAGACTCCCAGATGGTTTAGATTTTGAAATAATCAGATACAAACTAAGAAATACATATATTTATCACTTTAAAAATTAACTGGTGGTTTCTGTAAAGAACAAACAAATAAACAAACAAAAAGCTAACAACATACCAGATGGATTTTTCAAAAAATAAAAGAGAGCTTCTTGAAATTAAAAACATCTCTATAAATATATATTAATATTTATATGTATTTATAATTTATTTACAGATTTATATATTCATATTTATAATAAATATTTACATATAAATATATATCATTCAAAGTAAAAAAGTGGATGACTAAACTACACACTTGATGAAATAATAATGTACTTGAAAAATATATTTGAAATTAGAATGTAGCATAGAAAGATAATGAGATAGAAAGCATAAAATAAGAGATGTTAAGAATCACAGATGTTCAGAGGACAGAGCAGTAATATCTAACATAACAATAATATCTAACATATCTAACATAATAATATCTAAAATACATCAAAAAGGGGAAAAACAGCATTTGGGAGAATCCATATCCAAAGAGTTATGGCTAAGATTTTCAGTATTATAGAAAACATTATCTCTTCAGATTCAGAAGGCAAATTTCCCAAGCAGGATAAAGTAAAAGAAATTATGAGACATTTCAACAGAGACAAACTTAACAGTAGCTAAAGAAAAAAGACAGATTAGGTACAAAGAAATGTCAATCAGATTGACAGTGTATTTCTCAACTGAAGCCAACGGAGCAGAATTTCTCAAATGTGCTTAGGTGAAATAATGATGAACACATACTCGTGTATCCCGCAGTCATCTTTCAAGAGTGAGTAAAATAACACAATTTCAGATAAACAAAAACTGAGTAAATTTATAAACAACAGGTAATATACATGTAGTTCAGGGAGAAATATAATTGAAATAATCTATGCAAAAAGATATATAATACAAGAAAACTTAGCAATAGAAAAAAAAGCCATCAGTAAATCTAAATAAACATGACTGTATAAAATAATATCTTATTTGTCGCACTAAGCAAACAAGACAGAGCAAATAATCCAAAAAAAAATAGCAGGTATACTGAAAGATAGATGATTAAAAAGTAAAGCATTCCAAAGCCCTTGTATTATTTAGGAGGAAGTTTAAAATCACCTATAAAGTCTAATAAGCACTAAAAAAAACAGAATACATTTCAAGTTTGAATTGAACAGAACAGGATAAAGTGCATGCAGTAAGTCCAAAAGAAAGACATAGACTTAGGACATGTTGTGTTGTTAAATTTTTTGAATATCACTCTTCGAGTACATCTATGCATATATTCTTAAAGAAGATGAACCATTTAAAGCATGACAGTATGGTACATTTTGGCACTGTTAAGTTTTTCATAAACTACATAAATAATTTGGGTAACTGGGTAATTCAAGTTCTATGACAGGAATATTTCTAGAACCTTATGTTATGTCTTAGGTAGAGGAAAGATGTCGTATTTTGGCCTGTTTTGAATAAGAGAAAGATAAGGAAAGTGAGAAAACAATGGAACAAAGGACGAACTATAATAAAACTGGAATTTGTCTGCTTTAAAAAAAAAGGATAGAAAGAAGGAAAAAAAGAAAAAAGGAGAACATAAAGACATATGCTAATAAATTTAGCTGCCTCAGTTATCACAGTAAATATAAAAAGATTAAATCTCTTGGTTAAAATATAGAGATTATTAGTAGATAAGATGGTTTAAGAAAAGTACAGCAAATTATCACTATTTGCAGGATAACAAAAAGATACAGAATTACTCATCAAAAGAAAGCTATGGTACTGTCAGAAAATCAAAATATTAGTCAAAGATTGATATGACAATAAAGAGAACATTTTAAATCTACAATGCTAGTAGGAGATTTACAAATAACATTCTCACTAATTAAGAGGTAAATTTAATTGAAAACACTTGGAAGACTTGAGGACTACCGTCAACAAGCTTGTAATGTGTACAGGTGAAAACCTGATCCTCAAAATTAGAGAGTAATATTTTTAATATTCAGTAAACATTCATAACAGTTGGTCATATTCTAGGATAAGGGTCAGCAAACTATGACCTACAGATAAAATCCAACCCATGACCTCTTTGGGTACAGCTTTCAAATTAGAATTTATTTTTTCTTTAGATTTGTAATGGGTTGTAGAGGTTTTTAAAAGTAAAAAAGAAGAGTATGTGACAGAAACCGTATGTGGTCTAAAAAGCCTGAAATATTTACTGTTACAGAAAAAGTTAGTGGACCTGTGTTCTAGGTCATAGAGAAAAACCCAGTGTATTTCATTTCAATCATTATTCAACAAATATTTATTGGCACCTTTTACATGCTCAACACTGCTCTATGAAGAGGAGATATATCCTAGACAAAGCAGACAAAACCCCTTCTCCTAGGGCACTTGGATTCTAGTGAGGGAGATAGGAAGAAAGTTATGTAAATAAAATACAAGCATATCTCAGAAATACTGTAGGTTGGCTTCCAGAATATCATACTAAAGTAATTCTGGAGAATTTTTTAGTTTCCCAGAGCATATAAAAGTTATGTTTACACTATACTGTAGTCTATTAAGTGTGTAATAGCATGATGGCTAGGAAAACTATGTGAATATGTTAACTAAAACATACTTTATTGCTAAAAAATGCTATACATCATCTGGGCTTTCAGTGAGTTATATTCACTGATCACAGATCACCACCACAAATGTAATAAAAATGTAGTTTGAAATATTTGAGAATTACCAAAATGTGATGCAGAGACACCAAGTGGGCAAATGCTGTTGGAAAAATGGTGCTGATAGAAATGTTCGACAAACCTTTAGTATCTGTGAAATGCAGTAAAGCAACGTACAATGAAATATGTATGCCTTGTATAAAGTGTGTCTGATGGTCAGCAGCATTAAGTAGAAAAAAATAGAGCGGAGAATAATAATTATTATTTTGGAAAATTAAATACTCAGAGTACATAATTATGGCTCCAGGGAGAAATTGTGATGAACATTTAAAAATACATAGAACTGAATCATAATAAAATCAGTAAAATCAAAATCCTAAAGGTGCAGTGGGAGGAAATGTTGAATTTTACATGCTATATTAGAAAAAAATAAAGATTGAATATTAATCTTTATAGAATGAGCTATAACACTAAATTAAGAAGTTATGAAAATAATATCAGAAAAACATAAATTTACTAGAAGGAAGGATCAACAAGTAGAAATTAATGAAATTATAACAAACTCAGAGAAAATTATAGAAACCATAATTCTAAGAAAGACTATTTCTATAGAAATATTAACAACATAAATATCTGTTGAGAGTGACCAAGAAAATATATTATTAATGAATATTTAAATATTATAAGTGGAAAAAGAAACAGGAAAATATTTCACATATCAAAGTAAGAACAACTTTATACCAGTATTTGAAAACTTAGAATGAACAAACCCCTCGAAAAATGTAACATCAATTACAAGTGAGGCTCAGTATTATATCCAAATAGTCTTAAAACCATAAAATAAACAATGTTATGTCTTAGATGGAGGAAAGTCAAAGAATAAACAAATTCTTATATGAATGAATAAAATAAATTAATTCAGTATTAATAAAACTTTACCCATACAAAACAACTGTCTACATGATTTATGGATAATTTCTACCAAACTTTCAGGGATCATTCCAGTATCATTTAACAAAACCGTTTCAAAATATTAAAAAACATGACCATTTTGCAATTTATGTTTGAAAGGCCAATATAATCTTCATGTGCAAACCCAAAACACACAGCACAAGAGATGAAAAGTACAAGAATTCAAGAATTAAATGAGCTCAAACTGGAAGCAATCCAAATAAGTATCAATTGGTAAACACAATGAAAAGGAACGAAGTACAGAAGCTTGCTACAACACCGATGAACCTCAAGAGCATTATGCTGAATGTAAAAAGCCAAATGCAAGACTACATATTGCAAGATCCCACTGATGTGAAGTGTCCATAAAAGGCAAATCCTAAGGAGAACTGTAGTTTCTCAAATGTAGCTGAGGGTGAGAACAAGGATTGACTACAAAAGGGCACAAAGAGTCTTTGGAGGGTGATAGAAATGCTCTAAAACCAGACTGGTTATGCAACTCTATAAAATTACTAAAAATCACTGAATTTTATACTGAATTTAAAGGAGAAACAGCCAATGACCATCTCAGTAGAGGCAGGAAAAATTGTATAGGATACAACAACCTATGCATGATTAAAAAAAAATCTAACAAATCAGAGATAAAAGAGAGCCTCTTTAACTGAATTTAGGGTGTTTACTATTGAAACATTAGAAGGCATCCTTTTAAAATCAGAGAAAGGGTAGGATGCCCAGTTCCATTCAACATTAGACTCTACGGCATAGCAGGCACAGCATTGCAAGAAACAGAAATGAAAATTTTGAGGATTAGAAAGAGTAAGGGAAAGCAATAATCATCCTCGAAAGACATTATTTTCTAAGTGAAAAAGAAAGAATCCTCAGAAAAAACAGTGAACTCATTAAGAAAGTTCAACGAAGTTGCTAGGTCAAAACATAATAATATGTTGCATATCTATACCACTAAAAGAAGTGGGTACATGGATTTTTGAAAACATGAGAAGTACATAAAAGCTATATTATGTAAACTTTAAACCATTGCTGAGAATAACCAAAGCATCATATGCTGTCAGGCAATTACACCCTAACTGCTATTTTTAACCATCATGGCTGTGTCGACGTTTGTAAGACTCCATAACCCTTGTTTCAAGTTTGTTGGTAAATGTTGAAATTTAAGATGTGCTCCTGCAAAGTGGAGCTGGGTGGAGTGGCCTGGTTCCAAGAGAACATTTTATTCTTCCTCCCCCTCACTCTATTCAGCCATACATTCCAGAGCAGATCTGCAGGAAATCAGCGAGTTAGAGATTTACATTTATCTTTAAAAACCTACCAGAAAAAAAAAAAACTTTTAACAATTGCTCTTCAGAGATCAACTCTGCCCTCATTCTGACTCTAATTGTATAATTGTATTATAGTCTATGAAATTCTGTATCAAACGTCAAAACAGACCCTTTGGGCGTGAAATGATTCTCAACTCTTCATGGACTAAAAGTTCAAAGTGCAGAAAATAGGATGCATTCAATCTCTTCTCATGACTCCATCCAATCCATTCCTTTCATATAAAAACACAATTTCCAAGAACAAGAACCTGGTGTTCTTTTTTTTTTCTTTGCTATTATTAATGTACAATTACATGAGCAATATTATAGTTACTAGACTACCTCTATTATCAAGTCCCCATCACATACCCCATTACAGTCACTGTCCATCAGCGTACTAAGATACTATAGAATCACTACTTGTCTTCTCTGTGTTATACTGCCTTCCCCATATCCCCCCCCACTAGATAATGTGTGCTAATCGTAATAACCCCTTCTTTTTCCCCTTATCCCTCCCTTCCCACCCATCTTCCCCAATCCCTTTGACTTTCGTAACTGTTAGTCCATTCTTTGGTTCTGTGAGTCTGCTGCTGTTTTGTTCCTTCAGTTTTTGCCTTGTTCTTATACTCCACAGATGAGTGAAATCATTTGATACTTGTCTTTCTCCGCATGGCTTATTTGACTGAGCATAATACCCTCTAGCTCCATCCATGTTGTTGCAAATGGTAGGATTTGTTTTCTTCTTACGGCTGAATAATATTCCATTGTGTATATGTACCACATCTTCTTTATCCATTCATCTACTGATGGACACTTAGGTTGCTTCCATTTCTTGGCTATTGTAAATAGTGCTGCGATAAACGTAGGGATGCATATGTGTTTTTCAAACTGGGCTGCTGCATTCTTAGGATAAATTCCTAGGAGTGGAATTCCTGAGTCAAATGGTATTTCTATTTGAGTTTTTTGAGGAACTCCATACTGCTTTCCACAATTGTTGAACTAATTTACATTCCCACCAGCAGTGTAGGAGGGTTCCTCTTTTTCCACATCCTCGCCAACATTTGTTGTTGTTTGTCTTTTGGATGACAGCCATTCTAACTGGTGTGAGGTGATATCTCATTGTGGTTTTAATTTGCATTTCTCTGATGATGAGCAATGTGGAGCATCTTCTCATGTGCCTGTTGGCCATCTGAATTTCTTCTTTGGGTAAGTTTCTGTTCAGCTCCTCTGCCCATTTTTTAATTGGCTTATTTGCTTTTTGTTTGTTGAGGTGCATAAGCACTTTATATAATTTGGAGATCAACCCCTTATCGGATATGTCATTTATGAATATATTCTCCCATACTGTAGGATGTCTTTTTGTTCTATTGATGGTGTCCTTTGCTGTACAGAAGCTTTTTAGTTTGATATAGTCCCACTTGTTCATTTTTGCTTTTGTTTCCCTTGCCTGGGGAGATATGTTCATGAAGAAGTTGCTCATATTTATGTACAAGAGATTTTGGCCTATGTTATCCTCTGAGTTTTATGGTTTCATGACTTACATTCAGGTCTTTGATTCATTTTGAGTTTACTTTTGTGTATGGGGTTAGACAGTAATCCAGTTTCAGTCTCTTACATGTAGCTGTCCAGTTTTGCCAACACCAGCTGTAGAGGAGGCTGTCATTTTCCCATTGTATATCCATAGCTCCTTTATCATATATTAATTGACCATATATGCTTGGGTTTATATCTGAGCTCTCCAGTCTGTTCCAGTGGTCTATGGGTCTGTTCTTGTGCCAGTACCAAATTGTCTTTGTTTACTGTGGCTTTGTAGTAGAGCTTGAAGTCAGGGAGCGTAATTCCCCCCACTTTATTCTTCCTTCTCAGGATTGCTTTGGCTATTCAGGGTCTTTGTGGTTCCATATAAATTTTAGAACTATTTGCTCTAGTTCATTAAAGAATGCTGTTGGTATTTTGATAGGAATTGCATTGAATCTGTAGATTGCTTTAGGCAGGATGGCCATTTTGACAATATTAATTCTATCCGTAAGCACAGGATGTGTTCCCATTTATTGGTATCTTCTTTAATTTCTCTCATGAGTGTCTTGTAGTTTTCAGAGTAGAAGTCTTTCACTTTCTTGGTTAGGTTTATTCCTAGGTATTTTATTCTTTTGGATGCAGTTGAGAATGGAATTGTTTTCCGGATTTCTCTTTCTGCTAGTTCACTCTTAGTGTATAGAAATGCAACAGATTTCTGTGTATTAATTTAGTATCTCACATCTTAATTGAATTCAGATATTAGATCTAATAGTTTTGGAGTGAATTCTTTAGGGATTTTTTATGTACAATATCATGTCATCTGAAAACAGGGACAGGTTGAGTTTGACTTCTTCCTTACCAAACTGGATGCCTTTTATTTCTTTATGTTGTCTTATTGCTGTGGCTAGGACCTCTATAACTATGTTGAATAAAAGTGGGGAGAGTGGGCATCCTTTTCTTGTTCCCGATCTTGAAGGAAAAGCTTTCAGCTTCTTGCTGTTAAGTATAATGTTGGATATGGGTTTGTCATATATGGCCTTTATTATGTTGAGGTACTTGCCCTCTATAGCCATTTTGTTCAGAGTTTTTATCATGAATGGATGTTGAATTTTGTCAAATGCTTTTTCAGCATCTATGGAGATGATCATGTGGTTTTTGTCCTTCTTTTCAGTTGATGTAGTGGATGATGTTGACGGATTTTCAAATGTTGTACCATCCTTGCATCCCTGGGATGAATCCCACTTGATCAGGGTGGATGATATTCTTGATGTATTTTTGAATTTGGTTTGCTAATATTTTGTTGAGTATTTTTGCATCTATGTTTGTCATGGATACTGGTCTTGAACTTTCTTTTTTTGTGGTGTCTTTGCCTGGTTTTGGTATTAGAGTGATGTTGGCCTTATAAATGGGTTTGGGAATATTCCCTCTGCTTCTACTTTTTGGAAAACTTTAAGGAGGATGGGTATTAGGCTTTCACTAAATGTTTGATAAAATTCAGCAGTGAAACCATCTGGTCCAGGAGTTTTGTTCTTAGGTAGTTTGATTACCAATTCAATTTCTTTGCTGGTAATTGGTCTATTCAAATTTTCTGTTTCTTCCTTTGTCAGCCTTGGTAGGTTGTATTTTTTTAGAAAGTTGTCCATTTCTTCTATGTTATCCAGTTTTTTACCATATAATTTTTCATAGTATTCTCTCATAATTCTTTGTATTTCTGTGGTGTCTGCAGTGATTTTTCCTTTCTCATTTCTGATTCTGTTTATGTGTGTAGACTCTTTTTTTCTTGATAAGTCTGGCTAGGGGTTTATCTATTTTGTTTATTTTCTCGAAGGATCAGCTCCTGCTTTCATTGATTCTTTCTATTGTTTTATTCTTCCCAGTTTTATTTATTTCTGCTTTAATCTTTATTATGTCCCTCCTCCTACTGACTTTGGGCCTCATTTGTTCTTCCTTTTCTAGTTTCAATAATTGTGAGTTTAGGCTGTTCATTTGGGATTCTTCTTCATTCCTGAGGTAGGCTGTATTGCAATATATTTCCTTCTTCGCTCGGCCTTCGCTGTGTCCCACAGATTTTGCGGTGTTGAATTATTGTTGTCATTTTTCTCCATATATGGCTTGATCACTGTTATTATTTGGTCATTGATCCATTTATTATTAAGGAGCATGTTATTAAGCCTCCATGTGTTTGTGGGCTTTTTCATTTTCTTTGGGTAATTTATTTCAGTTTCATACCTTTGTGATCTGAGAAGCTGGTTGGTACAATTTTGGGCTATATGAATTTACTGAGGTTCTTTTTGTGACCTAGTATATGATCTATTCTTGAAAATGTTACATGTGTACTTGAGAAGAATGTGTATCCTGTTACTTTTGGATGGAGTGTTCTGTAGATGTCTGTTAGGTCCATTTGTTCTAACATGTTGTTCAGTGCCTCTGTCTCTATTTATTTTCTGTCTAGTTGATCTGTTCTTTGAAGTGAGTGGTGTGTTTAAGTCTCCCAAAATGAATGCATTGCATTCTATTTCCCCCTGTAATTCTGTTAGTATTTGTTTCACATATGTAGGTGATCCTGTGTTGGGTGCATACATATTTATAATAGTCATATCCTCTTGTTGGACTAACCCCTTTATCATTATGTAATGTCCTTCTTTGTTTTGAAGTCTATTTTATCTGATTCAAGTACTGCAACTGCTGCTTTTTTCTCACTATTAGTTGCATGAAATATCTTTTTCTATCCCTTTACTTTCAGTCAGTGTATGTCTTTGGGTTTGAAGTGAGTCTCTTGTAGGCAGTATATAGATGGGTCTTGTATTTTTATCCATTCAGTAACTCTGTGTCTTTTGATTGGTGCATTCAGATCATTTACATTTAGGGTGATTATCAATAGGTATGTACTTATTGCCATTGCAGGCTTTAGATTTGTGGGTACCAAAGGTTCAAGGGTAATTCCCTTACTATCTAACAGTCTAATTTGACTCACTTCATATGGTATGACAAACACAACCTAAATAATCTTTTTTTTTCTCCTCCTTTTTCTTCCTCCTCCATTCTTTTTATGTTATGAATCATATTATCCACTCTTGTCTATCCCTTGGGTGACATCTATTTAGCCTTAGGAATATTTCCATCTACAGGAGTCCCTCCAAATGCACTGGAGAGGTGGTTTGTGGGAGGTTAATTCTCTCAGCTTTTCCTTATCTGAAAATTTTTTAATCCCTCCCTCAAATTTAAATGATAACCTTTCTGGGTAGACTATTCTTGGTCCAAAGCCCTACTGCTTCACTGCATTAAATATATCATGCCACTCCCTTCTGGCCTGTAAGGTTTCTGTTGAGAAGTATGATGATAGCCTGATGGGTTTTCCTATGTATGTGATCTATTTTTTCTCTCTAGCTGCCTTTAAAAGTCTTTCTTTATCCTTGATATTTGCCATTTTAATTATTATATGTCTTGATGTTGTCTTCCTTGGGTCCCTTGTGTTGGGAGATCTGTGCATCTCAATGGCTTGAGAGACTATCTCCTTCCCCAGATTGGGGAAGTTTTCAGCAATTACCTCCTCTATGACACGTTCTGTCCTCTTTTCTCTCTCTTCTTCTTCTGATACACCTATTATGCAAACACTTTTCCATTTGGATTGGTCACACAGTTCTCTCAATATTCTTTCACTGTTAGAGATTCTTTTCTCTCTTTGTGCCTCACCTTCTTTGTATTCCTCTTCTCTAATTTCTATTCCATTTACCGTCTCTTCTACTACATCTAATCTGCTTTTAAATCCCTCCATTGTATGTTTCATTTCAGATATGGAATTTCTTAATGATTGAATCTCCATCTTAAATTTGTTCCTGAGTTCATGAATATTTTTATGTACCTCCATATTTATTTTGAACTCTCTTTCAGGAAGATTGGTGAGTTCAGTTTCATTTGGTCCTTTTTCTGGGATTTGTGAGATTTTGGTCTGAACAATGTTCTTTTGATGTTTCATATTTCTGTATAGTGCCCACTATTGCCCAGAAGCTCTAGTCTCTGGAGCTGCTCAGCCCCTAGAGTGAGGTTGGGGGTCATAGGGGAGTGGAGCTGGTGTCTCGGGGAAGAAAGATCTGTTTCCTGATTCCAAGCTGCAGTGCCTGTCTCCAGTATCAGAGCCAGTGGGCTGAACACACAGGTGTAGGCCTCTGTGCTTGGCATCTCTAGCTGTTGTAGGGGAGGGCCTCCCTCTGGCTGACCTGATGCCAGAGCAGTGAGTGCTAGTTTGCGAGCCGGTGCTGGTAGGCCAGGAGGAAGGCTCGGCAGGCTGCCTGTCACAGTGGGGGGGCCTCGGAGCTGAGTAGTGAGCCAGCGTTGGAGTGCCTTAAGCTCCCTGAAGTTCCCAATCTGCTGGGCAGAGCACGCCCAGACAACCTTGTCCCTCTATCCCTTCTCCCACCCAGCAAGCTCCATGTAAACCCCACCCCTTCAGCATCCCTCTCGCTGCTAGAAAGCCTTTCAGACCTCCTGCCTTTCCCTAGTCCCAGAGCAGCTGGCTGTGGATCCCATCCTCCACAAATGGCCAGAATCTGTCTCTCAAGCACTCCACCTGTCCCAGCTCCCCATCCTCCAGAGAACCACACAATGTAGATTTCTGCTTGCAAAGCAGATCTCCAGGGCTAGGTGTTCAGCAGTCCCAGGCTTCCACCCCCCTCCCCTGCTCGGTTTCTCTTCCTCCTGCAGGTGAGCTGGGGTGGGGGAAGGGCTCGGGTCCTGCAAGATCAAGGCTTTCATACGTTACCCTATTTTGTGAGGTCTGCTCTGTTCATGAGGTCTGTATGCCATCTGGTGCAGCCTTCTTTCATTGTTGCTATTTTAGGGTTAGTTGTATTAACTATATTTTCACACTATCTGTGGTTTTGGGAGGAGTTCTCTGTCTCACCTCTCACACTGCCATCTTGAATCTGGAAGAGCTTGAACCTGGTGTTCTTTAAACCATCAGCAGAGATATTAAAGTAACAGGAATATACTGGGAAAAGAAGTTCACATCACAAATACTAGATTATAATCTTCTTGAGAACTGAGACATCTTGAACTTTGTAGAGACCACAATATTTGGAAAAGTGATACTGGCAAAGTGTATGTTAAATATGTAAAATTAGGTGTAAAATAGAAAAGGCCTTTCCCATACCCCCATACTTCTCCCAACCTTAAAACAAAACAAAACTATGTTTCACTAAATACACACATAATAAATATGACTAAGGCAGTATTAAAAATCCGTAATTCTTATAGAAGCCAGCATTCATGTGGGGCATATAGGAGTAATAATTATGCTATCAGCAAAGTGCATTGCTTAAAGGGTGCAAGGCTGAGCAACAACATTCTAAACTAGCAACACAGGGTGGGATGAACACTGGGCCAGAGATCAAGAGAGTCCAGCCAGTTCTGGTCCTGTAGCTAGCACTGATTAGCTGTGACCTTGGGCAGGTCACTTCCCTTCCCTGGGTCTCCTGCTTTCAGTATGCACGAGCTGAAGGCATTCTATGACCTATTATCCTGATAAGGAAGAACAAACTTCCTGGGCTGCCAAACGTTTGCCAACAGTAAGCCAAAGACCCCTCTCTCTCTCTCTCTCTCTCTCTCTCTCTCTCTCGTGTGTGTGTGTGTGTGTTTGTGTGTTGACATGTGTTATTTCCTATTTCCATGATTTAAAATCTCAGGAAGATAGAGGTGAAAGCAGGGACTATTGAATATGTATTTTTATACCAAAAAGGTAGAAATAATCAAATGTCTATCAACAGATGAATGCATAAACAAAGTGTGGTTTATACATAAAATGGAATATTCAGTTATAAAAAGAATGTGATTCTGACACATGCTACAACATGGATGAACCTTGAAAACATTAGGCTTAGTGAAATAAGCCAGACACAGAAGGAGAAATATTTTGATTTTACTTATATGAGGTAGTTAGAATAGTTAATTCATAGAGACAGAAGGTCAAATAATGGTTACCAGGGTCTGGCATTAGAAGAGAATGGGGAGTCATTACTTATGTGTATGGAGTTTCAGTTTGGGAGGATGAAGATGGTCTGGAGGCGGATAGTCATGACCATTGCACAACAACGTGAATATATTTAATGCCACTAAATTGTACTCTTAGGAATGATTAAAATGGTAAATTTTACATATATTCTACTACAATTACCAAAAAAACTCAGAACAAAAGTATCTTGTGTTTCATGATTAGAATGTGTTTTATTTCTCTTTCCTCAACTTCTTTAAGAATAAGAAATCTTTGATGCAACATCATATGGCGGGAGAGGAAAGGGGGAGTGGGGGACCATTTCTTGAATTATTCAAATGAAAGTAAGGAGAACTTCTCAGTAAACTTAAAGTAAGTTGGCTATTTTCAATTTATTTTTTGTTTATGTTTGTCTTTTTAAATTTTTCTAGCTCCTGGGATTCTAGAGTTCATGGACACATTTGTGTTTTTGCTAAGGGGCCAGCATATTCCTTGAGGAAAGTACCAGCCACTATGAGGGTAGAAGACATGACTTTGCAGAGAATTGAAGGTGTTCATATACCTCTGTGATGGCCCACTTACTCCAGAGAAATTTAAGCAAGAAAATTATCTAGTTTGTCTAAGAGAAAAAATGTGAGTTGTCTTTATACAATGACCACTGATGTAGTTTTAGTGTATGTTAGGTTAAAGCTAATCTATCCTCTTACTCCCATGTACTGCTAGCAAAATTACAAAATACATTACTGATAATAGACAGAAAATACCTGAAAGCTTTTTTATCAGATGCTAGCACTTCCCTCAGAGAAAATTCTGGCCCCTTAACGAACATGCGTGTGTCAATGAATTTTGTTATTTATTAGTGGCTTTCTCATTTTTCTCTCTTGGGCTTCTCTACCACTGTATTTCAATTAGGTTATATATACCCATCAACATCATAATCTTCTTTGCTGAAATACTGGGGTTAATACCAAATAAAAACCTCTTAGTTTTATGCTTTCCCTTCCTAAGAAAAGCAACCTGTAGAATGCAGCCATGTTGCTTTGCAAATCATGTGGTAATTAAAGGCAGTTGATGTTACCAGAATTACAGTTAAGATTTATTCTTGTAATTTTTCTAAAATTCAAACACTCCTCCAAGTTAGATTACTAATTTGTAACCTTGTCAGTTTTTCATATACATAAATTCCTGCCTTGAAGATAAAGCAAAATTTCCTTTCTTCAGGATAATAGTACATATATTATTCAGGATTAAACCAGGGAAACAAAACCTCATGAGTATTATGCAATGAGGGATTTGTTATAGACCTAAGAAGCCAAACAATAGTTGGAGAAGTAAAGAGCAGAAGGTTGAGTAGGAGATGTGAGAAAAATTGCTGCTGAGTCCCCAAAGCCCTGGAGCTGGTGGAACAAACTGGAGTCGACAAGGACAGATGAGAAGTCAGGCAGGAGCAGCTTTGGAAGAGAAGCAGCAGAGAGGAACCAGTGCTTCTGTACCTAGGGGTTGGCTGGTGGACCTGCAGGTCAGCAGGGCTGGAAGAAGAGCTGGCCACAGCGCAGGGAGAGGAAGGACATACTGGACTCTCTCTGCCTCCAGCCACGACTAGGACAACCTGGAGAGAGCAATGGCCGCTGCCTCAGTTCACCTCACAGTGGCGGCAGATGGCTCTCTTGCCAACGTGGACAGAACCATGTGCGGAACAGGATTCTGGGAAATGCAGTTCCGACTTAGTCATGTTGACACATTACAAGCTCCCCAAAGCAATTTTTTTAGTTGTCACAGGGCAGGATAGTTAAGAGTTCGCAAAGACGTCCAGTTTCCCTGCAGAAGAGCTAATGGGGAGTTGATAGAACACCGAGAGTCCCAGAGTGACACTGAGCCGCGAACCTTGTGGCCAAACAGCCCCTGGCTGAGCTCCAGCTTAGAGGGAGCAGCGGGGCTGGTGGGACGCTGCTCAGTGGGGCAGGGCTGGGGAGATCACCTGGGACCACAGGAGATGCCAGAGACTCTGCAGTGGAGTCAGAGTGGGGCCCTGAGATGGGAGCAGGGAGAGGAGGAGAGGCAGGAGAAGGCCTCTGGGGCTGGGGAGGAGGAGAGGCCTGCACACGCTCCCCAGCACCACTTGGGGCTCAGCTTTGCTCTGATGGGCACGACCAAGGCTCTGACCTGAGTTTTACCCTCTTCTCTCCACACCCTTCCTCTGCCCCTCTGTCCATCTTCCCCTGCACACTTCCTGTCATCACCCTCTTTCCACCTCCTACCCTCTCTCTCTCCTCCTTCCTCTCTCCACCACTCTCCTGCCATTGCCCCCTGTAGGGATTCCAGCCTCCTATCGAGGTTCAGTAAGCCCTGGGGAGCATCGCATATTCCCAAGTTGCTTCCTCACCTGAAAAAAAATCTCCTTTGTCTTCAACTACCACCTCCTGCTCCATCTCTAGCTCTACCTCTGTCATGTCTGTCTCTCTCTCTTTCAAGACTAACACCTCCTACTTTAGGTCTCAGCTGAAAGTCACTTCTGCAGAGAGACTTTCTCTGACATTACCTTAGGGAAATATGTTCCCCTCCTTCAACCCATTATTCTTGTCACTGCATTTTTTTTCATGTCCCACAGACACTGCCACAATTTACCATGATAGATTTATCTCTTCATGGCTTGCTTATGCCACACACTAGGCTGTAAGCTCCCTAAGCATTGGGGTATGTCCTTTTATTCACCAGTGTCTACCTAGTAGCTAGCACAGTACCTGGCTTACAGAAGATGCTTATTAAATTTCCTAAATCAATTAATTAAAGCATTAATAGGAATTAAATGAATGAAGTCAGATTTTAAAACTTTCCATAAAGGAAATCTTAAATAAGACTGTTTGAATTAAAAATGCTTTTCCTAAAATACCTAAGCTGAAAATGGCTTCCCCTTTGGCTTCATAAGCATTGATAACATAATTAGTACAAAGCTTCTATGAGACAGATAGCACTGTAGTTATCAGGGATCTCAAAACGAGTACTTCAGTGGCAGGTGCAGCAAGACAGGAAAACCTATAGATCCTGTAGCCTCATTCAGGGACTGCAGTGGGAAAGAATGGAGTCTGGTGTGGGTCAGTTAGAGGTCAGATATCTGGAGATGATACAAAAAGCAAAGCAAATTGGAGAAGGAATACTGATATTTAATGATGGGGTAGATTCAACTCATCCTAACAAACTGGCAACTCTTGACAGAGTTCTTGTCTTGAACAGAATTGGAACACTGATTACTTAAGGGTGGATTATAATTACAGGCAATTTATTAGCAATCTACCAATACAACCACTAAAAAAAATGTAAATTACAATTAATTGGGGAAGTATTGCAGTACATATATATTAAACCAATTTACTAATATTTTTACTAATTCAAAAAAGAAAATGCTTGAAATAAGTCATCCTCAATATTTCAGTGATATGAAAAGAATTTAAAATCTTAAAAAAAATCTTATTTTAAAAAATATACATGCATGTGTAAACCGAAGAATCTTGTGTGTGTGTGTGAATCTTTTTTATCTTACTTTCTGAGAGACTTAAAACATTTTCAAATTTTAAACAATGAAAATTAGGATAATCTTAGACTCAAGAAAGTCATCCATTACCATACAGCGTGACTTCATCACACCTATATTTCATTTTGCCTATTTATTTCTGCTATAGGTTTAGATTACAGTTTCTTGAAATTATTTCTCTTAGTTTTGCCTCAACTGAAGAAGTCTGTACATGTTTTCTGAAAGTCCCACGTAATTAAAGAGAAGCTGTCCAGAATGGTCCTCTATTTCAGCCCAGTAGAACATATTCACTGTAAGATCAAAGTAAAAGAATTGTTTTTTGTCTGCTTCTAATTGGGACTGGGTAGTCTCCTTACCCACGTTGGGGAGTCCAGAGAAGGTCTTATTGTAAAGAAAGGGGTCTCCATATCTGAATGCCGATGCAAAGAACTTCATCACATTACTCTTGTCCTGTACAGCAGAGAGAATCCATTCCATTAGGGAGAATTCTGGAAGCTGACTGAATTTCAAGCTGTGTTTTAATTCAACTTTTTGGCAGTTGGCATTAAAAGGAAGTCAAGGGTCAGAGCTTGATAATTAGGCATAAATGCAGTCAGTGCAGTTGGCCTCAGCTTCAGTCATGCAGAACCAATTTTTAGTTGATTATATCATGGTTGCATATTTTTAATTGAATCCCTCATAAAGAGTCCTAACATAGTCTGAGTATTACTCTGTTTTTTCCCCTCATAACCTCAAGGTGCCAGTTAATGGTATTCAATGAAATATTGCATCGTTGACTTTATCTTTCTTACCTAACATGTCCCCTGAAGCATAAAGCTTGAGATAAAGTGTTGTGTCCCTTGATTAAAAAATGGCTGTATTCTCTAAGCTTCTAATAAGTAATAGAAATCTATCCTGCATGCAACACTATTTAGCACTGAAAATTTACTTCATTGCTGAAACAACATATACACACAGATCTTTTAAATCATAAGTTTCCTAATTCTTGCTCTGCATTTAAATGGTATAATTTTGGACTATGCAGATTATTATATAAAATGAAAATTTTTATCTTTGTTACACTGGAATGCAGTGTCTCATTTTAAACAATATAAAACCTGTGAATATATGGTTACTTCATATCTGCTCTGCTCTCTTCCACTTGTAACCAAACATTACTTACAACCTTTATAATTTAGAAGAATTTTAATTTAAGATGAGAATCCAGCACAGATTATAAAAAAAAAAGAAGGAAAACATATGGGCATAAAAGGCAGTCTTTGGAGACTTTTAAATGAATATAGGAATCATGGATAATCAATCTGCCATACAGGTTCCTTAGATAATTATGACAGTATGTTTAATTGCTGAATGCTAAAAGACTTCGTTATATAAATTAAGCTATTATAAATTGATGAAACCTGAAATCACTGAGAACCTGCCATTTTGGGTATAAAATAACAAGTGTTAGAAAGAGAAGTCAAGCAAAGAAGTATTACAGTAATTTATGATAGGAGTTTTCTTTTTTCTTTATGCCATTTGAATGGAGATGGAGTGGGGGGAGAGACCCCAGATTGTTCTAGAAGGTTGAATTCATCTATGTCTAATCAGACTTCTTGCCCCTCTGCCTGCCTTTTGGGGACGGCGTGAAGGAGGGATGGTAAAGACTGTCAGCATGTGCATTTGTTTTAAATCTCTGCACCCTGACTTCCCAAATTGAAAAATACAAATCTGCCAGTCCATGGCAATGCATGTCAGAACTGCTGCTGAAAACTTGTCTTTGACTCATTCATCCCCATTGAATCTAAATTTATTTTAGATCATATCCTGACAGGAAATTTGAGGCAGAACTCTGCATTTTTCTGTCCTCACAGTCATCTGCCTCACCATACATTGAGGGTTTCACTAATGAATGTGACATTTGCTGGTAAATAAATAGGTAAATCCACCTGTGCCAGTATTTTCTGGCTCTAGAAAGAACCAACAGCACCAACAGCACAAGCAAACATTTATTTTTCCTCCTCTTGCTCAGTCCTACTTCTTCAACTCGGTTACTTTTGACAAAGAGAATGAAAATGAGAACTATCATGGCATAAATCAAAGCTGTGGCTAATATTTTAAGAACACAGAAATTAAAAACAGAGGTAGGTCTTCTGCAGTTTGCTCGTCCTTGTGGCCCATCATACCCTGGTACAATGAAAAAGGTAGGCACGCATTTTTCCTGCAGTGAACTGCAGTGAAAGCAGGAAGCTTCGGTTTATGTTTTGCATGGGAGCTGTGGGATTCCTATGTGTATGCAGGAATCAGAACTCAAACCTACTGCAAATGCCAGAACGGAAATACATCTAGTTAAGAAAAGTGTGAGACTGGATGTACGTCCTCAGCTACAACACAAGCAGTGACTGTGACTTTGGAAAGGCTGCACCCAGGCATTGCATGAGGCCATCGGGTGTCCACTTCTTTCTCTTCCTCCTTCTCTTGACATTGTGTTCCTTTATGGGGACTCTCTCAGGCAGGTGCTTCACACTGGTAATGGCCACCATTCTGTGACTGCTTCCTCTATGCTTGGCATTCTTCTGTGTTTTATGAGCATCATTGCATTAAATCCTCACAACCATTCTATGAAGTGATGCCATTTGCCCAAAGTCACAAATCATACAGAATAAAACTGGATTTGGTGAGCAGTTTGATTCCAGCACCATACATATAACTCCTACTCGAAGTTGCTAGCCTAGTGCTTGAGAGCTCAGCAGATCGCCTGCCTTCTCTCCTGTACCATTCTTCTTAATCCTGAAAAGTGCTCTAATGGCTCTTTTTGAGTTCCTGCCCGCTCTGGACCAATGTCTGGGTCCAGGTAGAACCGACTTGAGTCCCTGCACCTCTCCTGTGGCAGAGCAAGCAGAGCCACATGCTGTTCAGCCACAGCAGGTTGGGGAGGGGCAGAGTCAGAAAGGAAAATGTACATGGCAGAATAAAATATTACAGATGATTACTACAGCAGGCCAAGCCGCTCATTTGCTAGAAAATTCCTTGGCATTGTAACACTGGATATTGAAGCAACTCATCTGTAGAAGTCTCCTTTTCCATAACTTTCTGTGCCTTAGAGTGATGTGTAGTGACCACAGTCTGGTGGCCCTGTCACCTTCTGAGTAGCGACAAGTTGAGCAGCTGAAGACAAGAATGAAAGAGAAGACAGGGTCAAATATGGTCATTTACTAGACCGTCTGGCTCATCTGTGCACAGGCAGTATTGGGTCTGCTGGTCACACCTTGTCTGCCTCCCTGTCGCCCTGATCTCCCTCTGCTTCCTAATGGTCCTGTCTTGTCTTCCCTTTCGTACTCTGCTCCCTTAGTGTGGTGGCTAACCCAGTGCAAACATACGTAGAAACATCAGTTTGTGCACTTAAAATTTATGTGAGTCATTGCATGCTTATGGTACCTTAATTGTTTTTATAATTGACAAATACAAAGCAATTCTACCTGTGCAGAGACAAGCCAGATTGTCTAGTAAATTACCGTCAAGACTCCCTGGGTTGCCTAGTAACAAGCTACCAGGGACCAATGGCTCCCTCCCTCCAGGAGGAGGGTCTGCGTTCAAACCCAACTTTCAGAGGATGCTAGCAGCTGGCACTCTCAAATTGTTTTGCACTCAATCCTACAATGTTTTTACCCTGCTTACAAGACTGTGCTCATCTTGTTCCACAAAAATGGATAGGGCTGCTCTCCAAAAATAGCCTATGATGCCCCCAGGAGAGCCAAGCTCAATCACACCAGTTCACGAGATGCTGAGAGGACAGGAATGCCTAAGTATTTGTTTACCCTTCTAGCCAGGAATTCCAGTCTGCTCGAAATAACATGGTTTTCTGACACTGCCAAGGTCATTCTTACTAGACAACACCTGGGCTTTCTTCCATTTTGATGTTATTGGACAATTTAAAGATTTCCAAATTCAGTTTGGTTTGTGGAATAATGGTTGATTTCAGGGAACTGAAAATACTTGTTTCTTTGCCACACATGACAAAATCAAACTGAATTAGTAGACATTTAGATGAGGTGTGGCCCAAGCTAGCTGTGGTGACTGTGCTGGAAAAATCAAACTGCAGAATTTAAACTTCTATTTGGTCAATCAGAAACAAGTAGAAAATTGACATTACAATGCCTAAGATTTTAGAATTTCAGAAATGAATTTCCCCTTTCCTCACTGCATGCAGCTATTTGCCTTCGAAAGAACTCCAGTGTCTCAAACACACACACCATGCTTGATGTTATCACCAGGACCTTACATATGCTGTTCTGTCTTCTGAAACATCATTCCCCCTTTAGCTAATTACCCAGTTTACCTAGCTTACCCTCCTCCAGAAGACTTGTCTGGTCTGATCCTCAGGTTAAGTATAAATACAGGCCCATCCTGGTTATAGACCCAGTTGCACTGCTTTAAAATCATCTTTGTATTTGTACCTTCAGTACTAAATTGCAAATGTGTTCAGGGTATGAGCTCTACCCTTTGTGATTTTGTATCCCCCCATAGCTCCTTGTCTTCCTTGTCCACCTTTGGCCTGTACTCCTGCAGGAGAGGCCTTATCCAGACCTTCCAAGAGTTGTAGGTGAGGAGAAGCGGGGCACATGGATCATGGACATCTTGGACAGCCCCTGCAGACTGACACTCAGGAGAGACTGACAAGCTAGGCTGGTCACCCAGACAAATCAACTACACCAGTGCACGAATACTTCCTTCTAAGATCAGCAGGGAGAGAACTGAGCCAATGTTGCCTGAGTCCCCAGTGGGATGTCTTGCTCTTCTCCCACCGACCTAAAAGTCTGTCTATTTCCTCAGGGTTCAACTGGGTGTAGTTACCACCTATTCCACTCAGCCAGTAAACATGTTGATATCTACCCTTTCCATTGAGTGCCAAGCAACGTTACCTGTACATCCAAAAGTGTTGGATTTGGTGATTATTGACAGATACTGAATGAATGACTATTTATAAGCCTTGTATGTATTTCTAAGCAATACTTACATATTTTTTCAACAAGAGTACATAACAATGTTTATAAGAATTGTATGTGTCTGTGAATCTGTCCTTTTGAGAACTGTAAGTCAACCTTCTAAAATTTGTTAGTCAGTTATGGAGTTCATGAAGATTTTGATTATTTTGCCCACCTTTGCTCATTGTTCAAAAGTCACAAACTTCCAGTTATAAGATAAGTGAGTCCTGGGGATGTAATGTAAAACATGGTGACTATAGTTAACAATATTGTATCATATTGTGCATAAAGCAAAGGTTCCTATGGCCAGGATTCTCACCTGGCCCTAGTCAGCTAGCTCACTACACATGTGTAGGCAATACATTGTTATATACAAAGAGCTCCACCCAGTGCTCTGGGTGACACGTGACAGGGCTACAAGGTTGCAGGAGAGCAGAGACGAGACTGCAGTGGTGGCAGCACAGAGGACAGGAACAGAGATGGCTGCTGGGGCAGAGGGTCCCAGAGGCAGAGACCAGCTTGCTGCAGAGAAGCCCAGAGGCAGAGACCAGCTTGCTGCAGAGAAGCCCAGAGGCAGAGACCAGCTTGCTGCATGCAGACTCACTCTGAGTGGATGGGATTCTAGTGATTGACCTACCACCATGGAAATAAAGTTGGGCGTAAACCCTTTCACCCCAAGAATGTTCCATTGTCATTCCTTGGTCTCGTTGAATCCTTAGTGGACTTGCCTGGGGCTGAAACCATTGGCAAGACACAAATATTTGAAAATTGCTAAGAAAACAGACCTTAAACATTCTCATCACAAGAAGAAAACTGTGCAATATGTGGTGATGGATGTTAACTAGACCTATTGTCATAATCATTTTGCAACGTGTTCACACTGAATCATCATGTTCTATACCTAAAACTGATACGAGGTTATATTTATATATCAATTATATCTCAATAAATATGGAAAAAAGACCTTATTTTTAAATTTCTATGATATATTTAAGGAGTCCCTAAGTTTAAACATAATATATGAATAAGTAAAAAGTTACATTAATAGTTTATCAAAACTCATATGATCTAATTGATGTATGCTCTACATGTTATTAAATAAACACCTTAAAATGGAGAGCATCATAAAATTGAGAAAAATGTAAATTTTTCCGAGTTACAGTTATCATGTTGTAAGTGCAATTTTAAATATGATTTTTTTTATCACTTTCCATGTTGCTACATTGACTTTCTAATAACTTTATATATGTGGTAATTCCATTAATTTGATAGAGTATGTTTTCTATTTTCTTATTGCTATTTTAGTGTTTTTTTTATTGTTTGCAATTATATACAGTTTGCAATCAATATGTTCTTCCTGATCTTGCCCATTAATTTATAGATAAAACCCCAAGAGTGAGGTATAGGGGTAGGACCTTGTTCCTTACTCTGGACTGATACTTCCCAACTGCTTGTCCAGTTCTGCCAAAGACCAGCAGCAGTGCGTTGGAGCAGCAGTCCCTTCCTTGAAGTTTAAATGGTAGGCAATAGATATCGTAAAGTATTTTCTTTTTGTTCATATACTCTGTTAGACTACCTCTTTTCTAATTCAAAGACAAGCCAGTTAGAACTTTCTGTTCTTTTCGAACAACATGCTTAGATAACTATAAGTGGTGCCCCTTATTTTCTTTCTAGAAATATTTTTAATGTTGTAAATTTTCACATTCAAGCCTCATGAAACATTCCCCATCCCATTACCTTCTTTTTTCATATAGTTCACCACGTCTGTCCCTTGGCTTTGCCTTTATAACAGCACCAGAATGATTCCTGTAGCACAATATATAAGAGTAAATAACTATGTTTCCTCTTGGAAAGAAAGACCTCTGCATTTGCAGTTAATTAAGTCCTTGAAGGACATTATTTGCTTCCCTTGAGATAGTGATTTTCTAAATCCTGTGAATACTTTGCTTAAGGTGAATTTCCTTTCCTTGAGAGTCAGTTTATCACTATGGTAAAATAACTTCTTTCAAAATAGGTGGCCGTATCATGGCCCTGGAGTATGGGAGTCTTCATATCCATTCTGCCACAGAACTGAATACAATGAAAACAGTTCTGTAGATTAGCAGAAGAACAGAACCTAAGATGAAGTGGTCTAAACAGAACTTTGTATCTAATTTTTATCACTTCTGCTGTTTTGCTACATATATCCCTCTGTTTTCCTAAACTGTCTTCCCATATAATAAAACTAAAGATTCATTTGGGGGGGACAAGAAGGTAGGGATGGGGAATAAAAAATCAAATGGGCTCTTTGGAGGGACGAAGATACCAGGAAGTGCTGGCTATAATTTCCAGTGTCAATGATTGCGGGATAGTGTCTTAATTTACAATCTGGCTAGCTGTGTATAGAGCGGGTGGGAAACTGTAAAAATGTGGGCCAGGAAATAAGCTAAGCAAGGTCATAAGCTACAGCACGGGGAACCTAATTGATTTTCCTAGAGTGAAGGACCCTGAATCCAGGTTTCCCTAATCTTGGCTCATTAGACCATAATGAGGGAAGAACAGTTTGTATCAATGAGCACAGACATTTATCTTTCCTGGCATTCAGAGCAAAGCAGCATTATTTATATTTTAGAGATGTGCAGGTGTGTTCCCCTAGGCATCTCTTCCATCAAGATTTTAGAAGACTTCCTGGTTTGTGGGGGAAAAGAAGAGACAGCTGTAATTGTGCAGCATGGCTGATACTTTTATAAAATTCATTCATTCCTACAACATTCATTTATTCACTCATTCATTCAGTCTGAACCTGACATGGAGGGAGACATAAATCTATGCTTTATTTAGGAGGTTTTAACTATAAGGCTATTGTCTTGCCAGTGTGTTTTAGCCCCAGACAAGTTCACTATGGATTCAGTGAGACCAAATAAATGACAGTGGAACATTCTTGGGGAGAAAGGGTTGCCCATACAGTTGTCTCGGTCTCGGTGCTCGGCACTGCCACTACTACAGCATCTGCTCTCCGGCAGTCATGCAGCAGCCATGCCACCATGTTGCCCAGAGCACTACGTGGAGTTCTATATAGAGTCAATAACGACGTGTTGCGCACATGTGTGTAGTGAGCTAGCCAAACAGGGCCATATGAGAATCCTGGCCATAGGAATCTTCACTTTATCCACAACTATACCTTAAACATGCTATGTTTTCACTGATGTGATTTCTATTAACACGTTGTGGATAAAATGAGGGTTCCTATGGCCAGGATTCTCACCTGGCCCTGCTTGACTTGCTCACGTGTGGGCAATACGTCGTTATTGACTCTATATAAAGAGCTCCACCCAGTGCTCTGGGCTGCAAGGCTGCAGGAAAGTAGAGGCTGGAGTGGCTGCAGCGCTGAAGACAGAGACTGAGATGGCCATGGGGGCAGAGAGGCCTAGAGGCAGAGACCGGCTTGCTGCATGCAGACTCACTCTGAGTGGGCAGGACTCTAGTGATTGACCTGCCACCATGGAAATAAAGTTGGGTGTAAACCGTTTTACCCCAAGAATGTTCCACTATGATTTTTTCAGTCTCAATGAATCCATAGCGAACTTGTCAGCGTCTGAAACCATTGACAAGACAATTGGTGATGTCAGAAGGATTCATTGTTGACCAGGAACAGAACAGGCTGCCCTCATGAGAGGGGTGTTTCAGCGGGCTGTGCCTATGGATGGGGAGACCTTCGAGTGTCCCCCAGTGGACATGTGGTCCGACATGGCTTGCCTCCTAGAGGAGTGGGCTCCACCCCAAGACTGGGAATGGGTGGAGGCAGCACCTGAGACAGTAAAGTTGGCCCTCAGCAAAATAGGGAAATCCTCAGAGAAACAGAGTACCCGTGAGGCTGCAGGAACTGTGAGTTTTTTCTCACAATATTGAGAAAGGCCATAAGGGAGAAAGACATCCTCCTGCAGGAAGCATGAGAAGAGGCAGCATGAGAGCGTGAGCTGCGAGGTGTCATTCAGGAGGCAAAAAGTTCGTTGGTGACGGAAATGGCATCTCTGTGAGGTGCTGTGCAAATGGTAAAGGACGTCATAGTAGCATGAGAAGGAGTGGCATGAGAAGAAGCTGCACAAGTGTCAGGTTGCCAGGTGCCATGGGACAGGTGGAGAGTGTAGTGGAGCTGTCAGCTCCAGAAATGGAGAGGTGGAGTTTTGACAAATAGGTGCTGGGGAGGCCCTGCCAGTGCGGGAGACAGTAGCCCCTCCTCTGTTGAAACCCCACCCAGTTGAAAGCTGGTGGAAAGCCTGAAAGAAAATAAAGACTCGGCAACCATGGGTTCCCCCAGGAGAGGTGCAGCCCCCTCCGCAGGCCATGGAGGACTCCATGCTCTGCTCCTATCCTCAGGCTCAGGCAATGAAAGCACAAAAGGAAATATGGTCTGCTTCTGAAAGGAAGAATTTAAAGGTCCCTGTGAAGGTCACGAGGACCCAGATGTGGGTTGATGATAAAGGCAGGAGCAGACAGAGAGAAATTGGATGAAAATTCAAATAGAATCTTACTGGATCTGTGGCAACAATTGAAACATGGGCAGTGGTTCCGGCCACTGAAGGCAAAGCAGAAGCCAGAGACAAAGCAACAAGACCAGCCTGAGTGTCTGCAAGACTTTCTGCTGGAGAGGCTAGAGAAGGTGGGTATTTTAAGGTGCACCCATGGTCCTTTTGGTTAACTCATTTGAGTAGAACTGGTTTGAATACAGCCAGGATGACCACTTGGTGGCAATGGATCTCCTCAGGCTTGAGGGTTTTATAATTTGTTGTAATTTTTGTTATTTGTATATTGTTGTAACTTCTGTTGTTATTATGAAATTTGGTTACAATGTTCCAGCTATCTCACACAGGGACCATTGCAGAAGATTGAGGGCACATAGATTGAGAGGCAAAAATCCTGGAGGGGTGGAATGTGGAGAAAGTGAAGGTTCCTATGGCCAGGACTCTCACCTGGCCCTGGTCGGCTTGCTCACTACACACGTGTGGGCAATATGTTGTTATATGAATGTTCCATTGTCATTTTTTAGGTCTCATTGAATACATAGTGAACTTGTCCGGGGCTGAAACCCATCGGCTAGACACACATGCAGACAGGTACCTGAAGGAAATGGTACACATTTAAAATATCATGGGCTGCATGGTAAATGGATTGTTTTTCTCAGTTGGGAACTTTTTTTACTTTGTTATATAACCATAACTACTTTTTTTTTGTAAACAATTGGCATGGATTTTATCTTTATATTGTGCAATGGCAGTTTTTTTGTTTTATTAAAGTATCATTGATATACAATCTTAGGATGATTTCACATACACAAAACAGTGGTTTAACATTCACCCATATTATCAAGTCCTCACCCCCTCCATTGCGGTCAGTGTCTGTCAATGTAGCAAGATGTTACAGATTCGTTGACTATATTATCCGTGCTGTACTACCTATGTTGTAATTGAGAAGTACAGTGCCCCTTAATCCACTTCTCCCTCCTCACCCACCCTCCCCAATGCTTCCCCTTTGGTAACCACTAGTCCCTTCTCAGTATTTATGAGTCTACTGGTTTCTTTCGTTCCTTCTATTTTGCTTTGTATTTATACTCACCAAATAGTGAAATCATTTAGTATTTGTCTTTCTCTGCCTGACTTATTTCACTGAGCATAATACCCTCTAGATCCATCCACGTTGTTGCAAATGGCAGGATTTCTTTTCTTTTTAAAAACCCATAAACACTCTTGTACAAACTACCTTGTCTCTTCATATTCTCACTCCCACCACTGTCTGAAAAGGTGCTTTGCTGTATTTCTTGCCTTGGTTCAACCATGTGGAAGGGTAACCAGATCCAAGGACTTCAGAATGTATATATTCCATGTTTGATAAGTGACAGGGAAAAAATGAAAACAAAAACTCCAAATGGTGAGTTTGAAACGTTTTCATTGGGAATCACAGTAATTCTACACTTACATTCCTCAGCCATTGAAAATATGATCTAATTCACTATATTGCATCCAGATAGTTTTTCTAGATTATGTTCCCCCCCCCAAATTCTAGCACATCCTCAAATAAAATTATCCTTTCTGAGATAATTACCTTTTATGCAGAAATGATGAAGCTGGAGAAAAGAATTTCTTAGTCTCCATTGCAATGGCTAAGCACATTGTCTTAATCCCAAACAGTGGGCCTCATCATTCAGGGTAACAGGTCTGTGGTGTTCCCAGTCACATTCTGTGCAAACATTCTTGTTTCATCTTACCACAAATGGTTAAGAAAGCATACATCTTCCCATGGAGCTGCTTCCTGGAACAAAAGCAGGATAACTAATCCAGTAAACACATGGGCACTGCATGGGCCTGCAACCTCAGTCCTCAGTGACTTAAAGGGGTGGCAAATTCACCTATCTGCCAGAACTAGGTAGGTCATGTATAGGCAGGGTGGGTGGGAGGCAGTAGGGAATGGTGGGCATTGTAGACAGCTAGAGAACCTGCTCCTTATTTGAGGGATCAAATACTTTTTAGCCTGAATCATTTGGGATGGCTGATTAAAAAAAAATCACTTTCTTCCTTTTAAAATAGTATTTTCTATAACAAATTCAACTTTTTATAATACAATGTGGACCAACACTGCCAGATCCAAACAAAATATTCTAAGGAACAGATTTGGTATCTCTACATTGTAACTCTGAATGTAAGCTAAGGGAACAATTGTATTTTCAGAAGAAAATGTTGCAGTTGGTTCCCTTCTCCATGGATTTGTGGATATAACTCATGTCATTCCCTCCAAAAGGAATAACTTCTTCCCTAGCCTCCCCCTCCATTTCCAACTGCCAATACTGTCTCCAGCTATGTTGGTCAGAATAGTCTAGCCACCTTATCAAACAATCCCAGCATCTCAGTGACTTGACAGAACAAATGTTTCTTTCTCATTCATACAAAGGCTAAAATATGTGTTCTTAGTTGGGTGATTCTCCTGCAGACAGTAAACCAGGGATGTAGGTTCCTTCCAACATATGATTCCACCATCTCAAGTCCTCCACTTCCAGACATATGGACAGAAGAGAAAGAATATGGAAGATTAGCTGGGTGTTTCATGGCCAGGCATGAAAGTGGACTTCATAACTTCCACCCACGTTGGCCAGCACTCAGGCACTCCATACTTCCCAGATGTGGACAGTCCTAGAAAATGTAGTCTCCTTGATTCCCTATGAGGAAAATATTACACCAGTTTTCAAGGTCCAAGCTTAAAAACATAACTGATCCATAAATACTTCTTGATAATACTAAATAGAAACAAGCTTACCCATCCAGCCAATTAACATACGGTTGAAATACACCTACCAGTCATCTAGTAGACACTGGAGACACAATGAGATACCTTCTATATCTTTCAGGAGCTAATCCTTCAGTAAGGAGACAAACAGCCAAACACTTGCATCATAATGGGTGACTTTATCTGCTTACCAATTACAGTGGGGGCAGAGTTGAAGCAGGGCTCTGTTACCATGTGGAGTTGATCGTTTTCATGTCCTTTCTTCTTTATTACAAGATCCCTGACAATGTAGATTATACTTTATTCATCTTTGTATCCTTCATACAACCCAGCATTTAGAGGATGCCTATAAACGTGTCAAATTGATAAATGAATGAGTTTCTGATAAGAAGAGTATAGACACAGACTTTTGGTGTGAGGAGAAAAAATTTGTCTCCATCAGCTTTTAAGAGCTTAACATTTTGGAACACTATAATACAATGTTCTATTAAATTATTTTCTTTATGTTTCCCCAAAATTTCTATGGTAGTTCATTCTATGATGTCCAAATAGATTATCTTCAAAGAATTCACAACATTCAGCCTTAAATTACAGTTTTCTTTCTGTGTAACAAGTGCTAATTTCGTTGAAGCAACATACTGTAATCATTTATCTGGGCGAAAGTGGATCAGATTAGGTTTCAAGGCAATTATGTCACATTCTTGGTTAGTATAGTCATTATTAGCCTAGGAATTGTTTAAAGAAAGTCAGTTTGAAATACCTACTACCTGTTATTAAATTTACTGTATGATTTATTTATAAATGTAATAATTTAGATGTCCTGATAGTGAAGTTAAAATAATGTAGGCCAGACCTCCCTTTTATCATTGAGTGTATGCAAAAGAAATCTCAGCTTCTAAACTATGGACCATATTGCCATTCTCATGTTTAGTTCAGAATCGACAATCTGTTGTTTGCTAAATGACTCTTGTTCTAACACCAATACCAGAAGGAAATGTGTTTCTGCCATTAATCATTAAGTTTCAAAGTGGCTATTCAACTTCTGTTGGAAACTTGGGAAAGAAAAAGTTTAGGAATGTGGTATCATATATCACTCACTTGTAAGAAATGGTTCCTTGTTTTCTGCCTAGGACTGAAATTTGGAACTATTTATATCAGCAAAAGACTGAGGTATATTTGAGTTTTTTCAGATGGACGGAAAGTGAATATAAACCAAGAACAATGGCTTCTTTGCCAAGAGACCTCCCTTTGTGCTAAGCATGAAGTGAAAGCACCTTTTTTCAAGGAGACCCCTGAAACTTGGTCTATTCAGTCGGGACCTTGGTGATATATTCCTTCATTCTTTCAGGGGCTGCATTCTGGGTGGGACTCTCTACCTAAACTTGCAAGTTACTTGCACCATTTGTTTTTTTCCCGGCCCCATGATCCTTGCTGTATTAGGCAGTCAGCAAACACACATTAATACCCATCTTCCATTCATTTACATGTATGATTTACCATTCGGTTAATATAAGATTATAGAGATCTTTGCTATCCAATGCACTGAACTCAACTTTCCTATTTTATTGAGTATTTTAGATCTCAGTTTATGTGGATCTTGTCTTCCTCATTAAATTCTAGGCTCCACACAGCAGGAATCATACACTGTATTTCTTTTGGACTTAGTTTTGTGGGAAGCAGATGAGAAGTGCTAAATAAGTATTTGTTGTTGGTGTTTTGCCCACTTAGCCTATTCTGATAATCTAGGGTCTGGGATTAGAAATCAGGAATCCATGATGTGTAATAGGAAGAAAAAAAAAAGACACCTTTATTGTTCATTTACTTCTAACTGAAATTTAGTATGTTCTTGGTAAAGAACGTTGGCCCCAAATAACAGAAGTCACAGGACTGTGTGAAGCTTGGGCATACATAGAAATTGCAGATATCTTCATATGACATTTCACTTGTTCCAGATGTGTCAAAAATCTCATTTATGTTCATCACTTCTTCAAAATTATCTTAGATATTAAAACTTCAGCTGGGTTTTGCTATTTTATTTGCTAATAACAATACATATGGTTGCATTTAAAAATGTTTTAAAGTATATTTTTGAGAAGCATCTTTTAATATAGTTTCCTTTGTAATCTATGTATTTTATTTTATTCACTTGAAAATATTACTATGAGAAAGGTCCGGAGCTCCCCCATACTCCAAGTGAGTTAGTGGCATGAATAAAGGTTGAGACTTCCTGTTTTAAAATCTAATTGACAAATGAGCTAGTGTTAGAAGGCCACTTTGGGGTACAGTGCCCTGGGTTTTGAATCCTGTGCTTTGTGACATTAGGCAAATTGCACTGCTTCTCTGTGATGACATGAGATCTTTCCCAGCTGTGAATTCTGTGATAACTTTTAATCAGGCAGATTAAAACATGCTTTATAATAATAAACTCATAAAACACGTAAACCCACACAAAAAGTAGAATACGCTTAAGGTGTAAGTCACTTTTTAATAGTTTAAATAAATCCTTGGCTGATAGATCTATTATGGATCAACTAGGATATGTCCAAGAGGAGCGGAAGCACGTGTGCATGCCCAACATGTAGAGCTATTGGTCAATGAGACAACTATACTCACCCACACGTGTTATTTTGGACCATTTCAGTGGACCCTGGAGCACCTCACAATGATATCCAGCAGCTTTTACATGGATATTCAGTCCAGTTATAAAGGAAATTAGCCAGAAAGTCCTCCAGGTCCTTTGATTAAACTCTGATGATGTTTCTGAAAAGGAACATTAAAACTGAGACCTCAGGAGACATACTTGTTGTAATTATTATTACAAATACTTAGCATTTTTATCATCATCATTAATTACATTTCTCCTTTACGGGTTTATCATAATCTCTGAGACGGCTGTTTGTTCATTTGTCTCATAATTATCCACGAGTAAGCAGTTTGTTCTGTGTTCTCAGAAATAGATTCTTCAATGTTTTGTTCATTTTTTATTATTGTATCACAGGGAGATTGAAGAAAGTTTTTTTTTTCTTTCCTTATGGTTCTTCTAATTTTCTTAATGATCCTGGATGACCACTCCATCCATCCCCTCTACACTAATGTAATAGATGCTTTCAGAAACTCAGTGGTGGGATTTTTGTAAAACTCAGCACACCAATGTAGGGAAAGAGTATTCAATGGTAAAATGAGAGCTTTGATTGGATATTTGGACACAATTTTTTGTTTGTTTTTTCTTTTATTTTGGTATCATTAATATACAATTACATGAGCAAAATTGTGGTTACTAGATTCCCCCTATTATCAAACACCACCACAGACCCCACTACAGTCATTGTCCATCAGCGTAGTAAGATGCTATAGAGTCACTACTTGTCTTCTCTGTGCTATACTGCCTTCCCCAAGACCCCCCTACATTATGTGCGCTAATCATAATGCCCCTTTTCCCCCTTATCCCTCCCTTCCCACCCATCCTCCCCAGTCCCTTTCCCTTTGGTAACTATTAGTCCATTCTTGGGTTCTGCGAGTCTGCTGCTGTTTTGTTCCTTCAGTTTTTGCCTTGTTCTTATACTCCACAAATGAGTGAAATCATTTGATACTTGTCTTTTTTGGCTTGGCTTATTTTACTGGCATAATACCCTCTAGCTCCATCCATGTTGTTACAAATGGTAGGATTTGTTTTCTTCTTATGGCTGAATAATATTGCATTGTGTATATGTACCACCTCTTCTTTATCCATTCATCTACTGATGGACACTTAGGTTGCTTCCATTTCTTGGCTATTGTAAATAGTGCTGTGATAAACATAGGGGTGCATATGTCTTTTTCAAACTGGGCTGCTGCAATCTTGGGGTAAATTCCTAGGAGTGGAATTCCTGGGTCAAATGGTATTTCCATTTTGAGTTTTTTGAGGAACCTCCATACTGCTTTCCACAGTGGTTGAACTAATTTACATTCCCACTAGCACTGTAAGAGAGTTCCCCTTTCTCCACATCCTCACCAACATTTGTTGTTGTTTGTCTTTTGGCTGGTGGCCATCCTAACTGGTGTGAGGTGATATCTCATTGTGGTTTTAATTTGCATTTCTCTGATGATTAGCGATGTGGAGCATCTTTTCATGTTGTCTCTTGGCCATCTGAATTTCTTCTTTGGAGAAGTGTCTGTTTGCATCCTCTGCCCATTTCTTAATTGGATTATTTGCTTTTTGTTTGTTGAGGTGCATGAGCTCTTTGTATATTTTGGATGTCAACCCTTTTTCAGATATGTCACATGAAGTCTTCACTTTTTTACATAAGCTATCCCAGTCTGAGTTGGCCTAAGCTGTTTTGGTTGGCTTATGCTTGAGAAAGCAGAGCTGACCCCTTGCTTCCCTTGGATAAAATGGAAGGAGGGAGTCGCCAGCTAAGCAACTCTGTATCAAAGCTCATTCCACCCCCACCCCCATGCTGTAAAGAAGTCAGGGTTGAGAGAAATCACAGACCAAAATGTAAAACATCTTCTTTGTGCTGAAATAATAATATAAATTATCCATAAAGGTGTTTGAGTTCCTGTATCTCCAAACTTGCATAGCATGACTAACGTATTAACTTACTAGGGTTAGCTAATCTTGATGGGATTCAGATGTCAGTTTCTGGAAGAGGCCCTCTGTTTATTGTGCTGGCAGTTTCCAATGAAGCCAGACTATTTTTTGGATGTAGCACTGTTCACTTTGTGTGAAAGTCCATATTCTTCCCTTCATACTTTTCAACGATGTGTTTTTCTCCTTATAAGCCCAGATCATAAGATGGCTCAGGTGATGAAAACTCTCTGTGGTCAGAGTATGATTCTTTAAATGAGCTTTCATCTGTGACAATGACCTTCTTTACAAGACACTATTCTTAAGGGTCTATAGGTTTTTTTGAACTTGAAATGCATGTAGCAAACCCGTTTGGCAATTTGTAAATATTTTTCTTTAAACATTAAGAACTTATTCTAGCTCTTTTTAGAGCTCCATTAGGCCATATACAGTAAACTAGAACTTAGCTAAAGTTGCATAAACTCCAAATGGAATTGAATTTCACTGTCATTTATTGGTAAATGTCATAGACATCACTATGGTTTATAAAATATTTCTAGCTCCCCATCCTCTAACCATATGATGAGATTATACTCTTTTACAGCTTTGAGGTCTGATATTATCACATGGTTTGATCCTGCCAGTTAAATGTGAGCAGAAGTGATATATTTTATTTCTGTGTGGAAGTGTTAAGAGCTAGTGCATGATTCACTGATTCACCATGACCCCCTTCTTCTTGATAAGGTGTTAATGAAAACCCTGACCAGCTGGGACCCTCCACCAGTCCCTGGGTGACTACAGTGAACAAGCCCCTTTGCTGACCAGTATTAGATATATAATATGAGAGAAAAACACACTTTTGTGGTATTAAGCCACTGAGATTGAGCTTGAGCTTGTTTTCCAGCATACCCTACCCCCTAGTGACTTAGAAGAATTGTGTGTGTGTGTATGTGTATGTGTGTACGCACATGTGTGCATTCTTTTGAAATATTGTGCCCTTAATATCTGACTTTGAGAAGAAATGGTCATTCTTCTGCTCTGTGAGAAGAGCGGCAGTCTTTGCCTCCATCCCTTTACTAACAGTAGAGGCCATTCCCAGTGAGGACGAATGTCACCTTAAGCACACCACAGTGTCCTCACGTGGAAAATACCATAGGATTTAGCCAAGAAGCCAGGGCTTCACTTTCCAGCCACAAACACATAACCCTGCCCTTCAGAAAGTGTGCATAAGCAAAGCAGCTTCTTTTCCTCTATCTCACTCTCTCCCCCAATATTTAGGGAAGGATGTGTCCAGTCAGGAAATATGTATTGAGTGCCCTGTGTGCTAGGCATTGTTCTAGGTGCTGATGAAACAGAGCAGAGAACAAACCAAATGACTGGGTAACCTCCTAGACCAGTTACATCTAAGTTTCTAGTGGTAGGACCCAAGCATTGCCTTTTTTTTAAAGCCCCTGAAGAAATTCTAATGTACAGTCAGAAGTGAGAAAAACTGGGCTTATCACTTTGGACTTCATCCTCAACTTGCCTCCAATTCCACCAGCCAAGTCTGGCTAGATAGAATGACTTTACTCCACGTCCTGAACTGTAGTTCTTTGTATCTTTTCAGGTAACATCTACCTTTACAAAACTGACCATATCTTATTTTAATTTTTTTATACACATCTGTGTGTATACATATGAGTAGACATCTATACATATATAAATACAGATATAAATATATGTATAAAACACCACTCTGGACCACATGGAACACCAGGGTCAGTCAGAAGGCACAAGTATATGTAGGCATATATATATATAAAATCTGTGTGTGCATGTGTGTATAACTTTATGTATGTGCGTATAATACATAGATATGCATTATACCTACCCAGAGATTAAAGGCTGAATGAACAAATGAATTTTTCTGAGAAGAACCTGGAATGTCAGGTGACTGCTGTGAAAAATTCTATTTCGTGCTTTGTTTGTTTTCCCTGGTTTCACTTGGTTAACGCGGCAGATTTTATAATAATATCGTAACTGCTATTATTGACTTTGCTCTAAAAGAGGCTATTGCCATTCCTAAGTACTTCTCAACTCATTTAAACTGCCTGTCTTTCCTTTGGACATCTTCCCGGCTCCAATTTGGTTAGGCTGGGATACGAGGACTCAGTAAGTGAGGGAAAATATATAAAACAGAATAGGAAAACGTCCTGGTGTTTAAGAAAGAGCGTTAAGTGCTCACCTTCAGGAGAAAGTATGAGATCTCCCCATCTGACACATTAGTCATGTGGTGGGGGGAATAAGAAAGACGGGATTCAGGGACCCAAGATTCAGGGGTATCCCACCAGGACAAAAGTTTTACAGCTGCAGAGATCTCCTGGCCTGATCCTATTGAAGAAGAGGAGATAAATCGCTGTCTTTTGAAGGTGCATTAACCTTAGGTTCATTGAATGACTTACTTTTCCTGATGCACTAACAGATAGATACCCTGAGGCCCAAGATGAAAATGGCCTCCTTTCTCACAGAGACGCTCAAATACATTCCACTTCCTTCTTTCCTTTAATTTGTGTTGACTTTCCTTCTTTATCCTCTTGCCATATATATTTAAAAGATAACTATAATATGCACTCAGTTTAAAAATAAAAATGGGAAATCTATTCCCTAATATGAACAGTATGTGTTTCTGGTTTTAAGTAGATTTTCTTAATTTCTGTCTCATTTTCTCCTTCTGGCATCTTATACTACAAGCTACTTACTGTCATGATTCTCCCAGAGATCTGAAGGAGAGGAGGGGTGGTTAATAAGGAAGCAGACACTGGAGGTGTGGGGCAGGTAGGTGAGTGGGCCAGCAGACAAGCTCAGTGGTCGGCCCACTCCTTAGTGCCCTCTGTAGGGGTCATTGAACTGGATGTTCTCCCCTTTCCTGCCCTAGAACTCCCTCTATAACACTGGTTTTTCATGTATTCATGTAGCAAATATGTGTACGTAATAACTGGTCTTTATTTGGATTTTCCTACAAGCAGAATCTGAGATAAGATGTTGTGAGTGTTTGAAAGAGTATATTTTATTATTATTTGGATGTGTAAGGCCTATGCATCAGGAGAGCATTGCCATTGAAAAGATAATTGGTTACTCATAGGACCATGCCCTGCGGGGCCACACAGGAAGCACCAGGGTTGGTCAGGGGGAGGAGCAAGGGTACAGCGTGGGCCGGAGCCTTTATTGTGGTTCCTGTGGGAAAGGCAGGTGAATGAGCTTGTGATTGGCTGGTTTGAATTATTTTAGTGGGCTTTGGGCTATAGAGACTGTTTCTAGACTCTAGTAGTATCTGGCCCTGTAATGATTAGAACAGAAGCATATTGCTTCCTGGAGTGTAAGAGCCAGAAAGAGGAGGTGGCCTGCATGCAAGTCATTTCCTATCTCCTAAGAATTGGCCAGCGCCAGTATGCACAGTCTCTCCCCAGTCAACAAAGCCTCAGATGCTACAGAATAAAGAATGTAAGAAATTATAGTTAATATGGAGTACAGATAGTTTATTTGAGAAATGATGCCAGGAAACAAAAGTGAGAAAGTGGGAGACTGATTGAAAAGGGTAGAAAGCTGTTGAAAGCAGATGCTCCCTTCCACTGGGGATTCTCTGAGCACCTGCAGGGAATGAACCCCAGAATTGTCCCTACAAAGAATATGAGGCAGAAGTATTTCACCCACTTCCAGCCTCCAGTGGTTGAGGATGCCTCTAGGGGCATTCACATCTGTGCTCTTCTGGGAAGAGCTTGCACACATTATGTCCAATGCCTCAGAGAAGTCCTGAGACAGAAGAGCTGCAGCTCTTTGTAGGGGGATGTCAGGAAACTGTTCATCTCAGTGGCAGTTGAAGATGTTAGATTCCCTTTAACACACAACCTTGAACTGCCTCCGGGCGCAGCGGCTCCTTATCACTTACAGCAGCTGCACCCAAGTGTAGCAAAAGTCCCTATTGTCTGCAACAGTTTCTGTTTCCCAGAAATCACAGGACCACCATCCTGCCCACCATGGCCCTAAATTCCTATATAAGCAGCCCCCCCCCCCCTTGCTGCTGCTGCTGCTCTCTCTCTTTCGAGACAGCCACTCTGCCTGTTTGTCTTGCAGGGAATAAAATCACACTGATGGAATTCTCGTGTCCTTCTTTACAAGTGAGTGAGCCGGGTAGCTAAAGAACCCTTTCAGAAGAGGCGGGCCAGCACTATGATGCACCCCAAAACCACCTACCCCTACAAACATGAAACAAGTGGGCTCTTAGAGATGTAAATTCTATGATGATCAATACAGTTTGGATCAGAGCAGCTACCTACAAAGTCACCTGATGCAGAATGGATCCCAGGCTGGCAGCGCATAAGCCATCCCTCCTGTCTAAAGAACAAATTCTCTGCCAACAAGAAATATATTTTTGTTAGCTATGAAAACAGAGAAAAAGGAGCATAAACGAGGTGGATGTTGGTTATGCCTTTCTGAGCATTGTCTAGGGAAGATGAAGCTCTGGCCAAAGGGCTATCTATACCAGAGACAGGAATATTTTTGCAGATGAAATGCTGCCTGTTTCATGAAGAATTTAAATCATATAGCAACCTCTTCTTCCTAGGCCATCCCTCCTCTCCTTGTTCTTAAACTATTCCTTCTCTTTCCTCTTCCTTCCCTTTCTTCCTGTCTGCTTCTTATCCCTGTCCTTTCTGCCTTTCTCATTCTTCTTCTCTGTCTTCTCTTTCTTCACCTCTTCCTCTTTACCTCCTCTTTCTTCATCGCTATCGCTGGTTGTAAAGTAAAACCTGGATCGTTATTCTGGGCACAGCTTCCAGCGCTGCTTGAAAATCCTAACATCAGGACAGGAATGTTCTGTGAGTTACATTTGAATTAATAACCATTTCAAAACTTGTACAAGAACAAGCACAAAACAGGATCAAATATTTCAAATCAGGTTGCTATTCCTTTCTGGTTGGCTTCACTAAAATTGTACAGTGAGATTGATACAGGCCCTTAAAAGATTCAAGGGATGGAAAAGACAGGTGGAGAGGGACACTGATAGGTTCCTGAGCAGTGAGTCCTAGGTGGCATGGCCACACACCTGTTCTTAAGCTAAGAAGCCTCCACAGCCAGGTGTCGGGCTAATAATTGGAATCCCATTATCACTGAGCCATAAACTGAATTATTAGTGACATGCATCCTGGATTATTCTGTCTGCTTCTCACTCCATACATCTAGGCACTGACAGTTAATTATGTTGTCCCACAGTAGATCAAGTTTTATAGCAGCAACAAAAGATTAAAACTGTTTTATACTGGGGACATTTAGAGGATAAACAGCAGAGGGTTCTAGGAGGGAACTGTAGTCAGCTGTGTGGCCATCTGGGAGAAACCATTCAAGTGCTATTAATATTTAAAAACCTTTCAGATTTTTATAGTTTGCAACGTTCCTAACACACTGGTTTCTAACTTCTCAGTGAATTTTGGTGTCAAAACACAATGCTGAGCTATTTTAGCATCTTTGTTACTGGGGACAGATCTGTTATCCCTTGTGCTGAGTGGCCTGGTTGGAAGCCAGTGTAGTTGAAGGAGCAGATTGGAGTTTTCAGTTGTATAAAACAGTAAGTCCACTGGACACCAGAAACACTGGGTCTGTCTGTTTGTGTAGCCACCTCCCATCTTCTCTCCTTCCCCTCTTTATTCTTTCTCTTTACTTTTTCCTATCTAGTCATCTTTAGTTTTCCTGAGTGCACAGAAATATGCATTAGGTATTACTTTCATTGCAGGTCTTCCAAAATCTTTGCAAAATTAACTCGGCTGATAGAGCCATAATTGTTTCTGCCCAAGCAGTTCTTTCTGCCTGAAATACAGTATCAAGTTGGGCTTCCGAGAAAAGAGTGGAAGCTGATAAGCAGTGAATAGAAATGAGAGATGAACGGTTGGTGAATGACCTACCATCATGCGCAGTGCCCCACTCCCACCCTTGTCCCCCCAGCCCACCATTGCTCCTCCATTCTTCTGCCTCCCAGCCTTCCCTTGGTGGGGCCCAGTGAACAAGTTGCAGAAGCTCCAGTCCAACTTCTGTAGGGAAAAGCAGCATCAGGTAGTAGCGCAGTCAGGTGACAGAGCTGAATCTTTCCAAGGTTCAGCTGGAAAAAAAAAGTTTACATCATAAAAGCTTACACAAAACCAGGAAGACAACGGGGGAAAATAATGTCAACCATAGAGTGTTAAACAGATCAAAGGGCTTATTAGTGTCAGAAGTGAGGAGCTTCATTGCATGATTTCAGATATTCTCTGACTTGGTGTTTATTTATGTGATATCCTTTTTAGTTTTTTCCTTTGAAATAACTTCAGACTTACAGAAAAGTTGTAAAAATAGTAGAAAGATTTCCCCCGCACACCCTTCACTGATTACCCAACTGCTATCTTTATCACTGTTTTGAATTATTCGAGAGTAACTTGCATGCCGGATACCGGTTACCCTTAAATATTTTAATGTGCATTTTCTATTACAAAACCATAGTACCATGAAATTAACATTGAAAATTAACAGTGATTAAATATGATTATCTCATCTGTAGATCTTATAAAACTGTTAGTAATTATTCCACTGATTTCCTTTACAGTGAAAAAAAAATACTCTAGTATAGGATCCAACCCAAGATTATGTTTGTATTTAACTCTCATATCCTTCTAACCTTCTTTAACTGTAAGAGTTTCTCAGCCTTTTCTCTTTCATGACCTGACATTTTTAAGAATACAGGCCTATTATTTTGTAATATATCTCTCAATTTGGACTTTTGTGATGTTAAAGAATAATTTTTTAAAGGCTAAATATGTAACATACAAATATAACATGAACACAGGTCAAAGATTTTATTCAACTTGTTAATTAATGAGGAAACTAGTAAGATTTTAAAATCCTTTTAAGACCTTTGAGGAGCTAAGTGTATATAGGACAGTTCACAAGAGATTTCTGGGTTAGACAAAAACTGGTGAATGTCTTATAGGGCCATCCACCATAACTTTTGGGATTATCCATTTCATTGAAGAGAAATCCTTTGCATCTCTTCCGGACAAAAACCTATGGGTTAATTTCTGCATCTAAGAATTGTAAAATAATCCATTCAGCAATAAGCCCAACACTGCACTAGGCTTGACTCTTTTTTTTTTTTCCACACCATGCTTGGGATATGTTTTCTAATAGTGGATTTTAAGTTGTCGTTCATTGCTGGCCAGGACTATTCAGAAGCAAGACTGTGAAGAAGGTACCCATGTGTATTTAGAATCAATGCACCAACCCTACACGCATCCCTCTGCCTCCCCTCCTTTCGGTCCCAAAGTGCCCGAGTCCTGTCTGCACAGCTCTGACAGCACCAGAGAAGGTTAAGGAGATGGAGGACTTAGGCCTTACCAGGAATATATTTAGAACATTTTGAGGAACTTGGTAAAAACTAAGTAAGGAACCTTTGAATTTTGAGGCCTTCAGAACTCAGGTATCCAGAGAGCATATTTTCTGGAAACTCAGCAGGCAGAAGAAGTTTGCACAGTCGGGTGTTTTACTCACAAGGTCCTTCTTAATTGCTTAAGTTCTCATTTCTGGCTTGACTCTCCTCTGCATGCCTCAGTGGGTTTCTCTTTGCTTTCTGTTTGAGCAACCTTTTTTGGAAGGTGCTTTATTCTAGTATTTTCCTCATTTAGCTTGTCAGGCGTTCATGAAGGGTTTTTGCCCAAAGTTTGGTTTTTGAAAGAAGACCCCAGGGAAGGAAACTGATTTTCTATATTAAACACCAAGAGAGTACTACTAAATATTGTTTATGATTAAAAATATATTTATGTACATATAATTTAATAATTTTACAGATTTTTAAACTGAACTCTACTATTTGGATCTTAAATATATTGTATCTTATTAATGTGCTGCTATTAGGAGATAATGAAATAGTTAAAATACACATTATATTTTTGATGTATTGAGAGACAGAAACCTTACAGTAAGGGCATAGGAGCAAGACTACTCACAATGCAATTGAATCCACGGCCTAAAACCAGGTTTTATGGGGTATAGACTTAATACCTATCAGTTCCTCAAAGTTAGTTTCTTTTAAATCTCCTAAATTCATATGTAGTCAAATGATAGCTTTTTGAAACTTATTTTTTTCTGTGATTATTTCAGAAATTTCCAATTTTCAAAATTTAAGGTCATTCTTCTTAATTATCAAATTATGATCTTTGCACACAAGTCAGTTCCAAGTGAATATATTTATTAGAAGGATGGGGAAACAAAGGCAAAAATTAGCCATAAACTCCCTGACTAGAGATAATTACTGTTTACATTTTGGCATTTGACATTTTTTTCTTTTTTCTTTTTCTATTTATTTATGTGTATATGGTAGAGATCATGGTATATACAATACAGTGTCTTCATATGTTCAATAAAACTCATCATCAGTATTCTGTGTAATTAAAACTTCCTCACAATTATTATTTAATGATGGTTTGATATTCCTTTGGGTTAACAATTGATTAGCTCTTGTCCTATTGTTGGCAATTATATTTTCCTATTTTATAGACTCCCCGAAGTGTAGGAATGTGTTAGGGGCTAGCCTACCTAAGACTCTTGATGTGTAACCCCCCAGTGTCTATGTTGGTGTCTGTGTCATAAGGCCCTGGCTGGGTTTGAATCACGTACATTGTTCAGTGTTTTCCAATATTTGCTTTAGGTTTAACTTCATTAAACAGTGGCTTGGTTGAATACTTTTTCAAATGTTAATTAGCATCTAGACTTCATTTTTTTCTTTACATCATTCCATGTCCTTTTAGGTACTGGCAACTGAACCAATTTAATATTCACTGGGTGTGGGTATGTATGTGTAACCTCGGCAATTGTTTAAACTCATACTTGTTTCAGTCTCTTCATATATAAAAGGGGAATAATAATAATAAACACCTCATAAGTGTTTATTATTATTGTTGTGAGGATTAAATAAGACACTGAAAGCGTATACTTAGCACAATGCCAGGCACGTGGTATTTATTAAGTGACTTTGCTGTAATTGTTACCATTAGTGTAATTATGATTTTATCAAATATCTATTGGAGAAATAAGGGTTTTCTGTAGATTTACATGAGCTTCTTATGGATAACATATATTAATCTTTTTTCATATTTGCTTGTAAAAATATTTTCCAGTTTGATTATAGTTGTTTTCTTTCTTTTAGAATTTACTCTCTTAGTAACTTCCAAATATATCATACAGCATTGTTATTTATAATCATGATGTTGTAGCTTCCATCCCCAGTATTTATTTATCTTCTAACAGAAAGTTTGTACCTTTTGACCACCTTTATCCAGTTCCTCCAGCCCCCTGCATCTGGTAACCACTAATCTGATTTCTATTTCTATGATGTTTTCTTTTTTAGATTCCAATATAAGTGAGATCAAACAGTATCTGTTTCCAAGTCTGACATATTTAACTTAGCATAATTATTCATGTTGCAAATGGCAGGATTTCCTTCTTTTTATGGCTGAATAGTATACCAAGTATATATATATATATATGTATATGTATATATATAAAATCACATTTTATTTATCTATTCATCTATTGATGAACATTTTGACATTTTGGTTGTCTTGGCTGTTGTGAATAATGCTGCAACAAACATGGGGGTGCAGGTATCTCTTTGATGTAATGATTTTGTTTCCTTTGGACATATACTCAGAGGTATCACTGGATCACGTGATAGTGATATTTTTAATTCTTTGAAGAATGTCCTCAGTTTTCCATAGTGCACAGGCTGTGCACCAGGGTTTGACAATGCTACCAACAGTGCACAAGAGTTCCCTTTTCTCCATATCTTCGCCAGCATTTGTTATCTCTTGTCTTTTTGATGATAGCCATTCTAACAGGTGTGGGGTGCTATCTCACTGTGGCTTTGATTTGCATTTACCTGGTGATGTGATGTTGAGCACCTTTTCATGGACTTCTTGGCCACCTGTATGCATTTTTTGAAAAAAAGTCTATTCAGATCCTCTGCACATTTTTTTATTGAATTGGTTTTTGCTATTGAGATGTATGAGTTCTTTATATATTTTGGATATTAAGTACTAATCAGATATATGATTTGCAAATTCTTTCTCCCATTCTGTAGGTTGCTTTTTCATGTTGTTGATGATTATCGATGTTTTAATGTTTATTATGCTCTGTGTTTTGCAAAATGAGGATCCAAACTCTTGTTATAGCATTTATCAGAAAAGTAAGTGGCTATAACCTGTTGAGTATCTTGTCACTGCCTGATTATTACCGTAATTAATATCAAGGAACAGATACGTAAGGAACCATGAAAGACCTGTTTTGCAGTAGCAGTAATGAAGCAGAAAGTCAAATAGAAAGTATGGTTCTATAAATGCAAAGTGTAACAATGCCAAATCCTGTTGCAGTTGTTTGCAAATTTAAAACATTTACTAGATTAAATCACCATTACAAAAATAACTGGAGAAAAATTTTTCCTACCTCAACTTTGTCTTAGCCCTTGATATGTGGCCTTCATAGTTTCATCTAAGACTCTATTATTAGCATACTGGATCATAAGTGTGCTGGTTTTGAAAGAAATACTGAGTCAAAACAGTTTCATGGTTTCAGATGACCTTTCTTTTGTTTTTTACTCGAGTTCATCAGTGACTGATTTAAACACTAAAATTTCACATGTTGTTTTGAAGACTACGTATTTAGTAATTTCTTTTGGTTCAAGTTATCATAGTCTTTATTTTTCTATCTGATTATCTTTGCAATATCTGACACCTTTCCCCAATTCACACATGTTTTGGTGGGGTAAAGGTGAGAAAAGATCAAAACATTGTTAGTAGCAGACTACAGAGTTTGCTAAAACTTTTAAAAGACTGTGTTTCATCCACCAACGTGATTGTTTCATGTTTAAATATTTGAATGGTTAAGTACAATGTGTTACTCTCTGGAAGTAAGTTTAAAATATGTATAATTTGCTTTGTAAAACTGGTATATGGCCTAGATATCCTGTGTAACATGATACTAAGTGAAACCATATTACCTAGGAATCTTAGGTTTGTGCATTTGTTAGCACCCATTACAGCTTATTTAAAATCTATATGCCGAAAAGTTATAAAATGGCACAATGCATAATCCTGATTTTCAGTTCAGAGAATGAATCTATGAGATTTCACTGCATGCAGTTTGACCGGTGTTCGTTCCAAGCAGCACTTCTCAAACTTTAATGTTATATGAATCTCCAGGAGATCTTGTTCAGATGAAGATTCTGATTCAGTAGGTGTGGTGTGGCCTGAGATTCTGTATTTTTTACCAGCTCTCAGGAGATGCCTTGGCTGCTGGCCCATGCCACCACATTTAAAGCATGGGATTAAAAACAAATTATCTACTGGGAGTGTGTAAGTAATTCACTGGAGATCTCATTAAACAGATTACTGACCCTACTCGCAGAAATTCTGATTTATCAGTTTTAGGTGGGGCCCCAAGATTCTGTGTTCCTAACAAGTTTCCAGATGAAGTTGATGCTGTTGATCTGCTGACCACAATTTGAATAGCTTTAGTTTAGAAGTACTCAAACTCTGTATCTCTGACATAAAATAAAAGCTAATTGTAGTGGGATGAATCATGGCCTGGTGGTAGGTCCCTTAGTTTATCTAGAAGAGAGCAGGGTTCTCTGGCACAGGCCCCCTCTATGGGTCTTACCTATAAAATGAGACTAATGATTATGTCCCACCCCTGCACATCTAACATATAAAGTAGATGGAATCCTTTTAATATGACACATAAATTTTAATTATTTTGGCCATGTCTCCCCTAACATTTGGAGGTCCCAGGATAAGAGCACAAAAGGAGACCACATGACATAGTGGTCAACATTTAAAAGTTATGAATCAAGCCAACAAATACATTAGACAATAATATGAATTGTTTATTATTGCAGTGTGTTCCTAAACTGCCATGTGCAAGTGTTACATGTTCCACACTAGTTCATAAGCACTTCTCAAAACCACAATTTTGATGCATGAAGAGAATAGAAATGGATACTTGTTTCTCCTAGGAAACAACCCTTCATTATTTGAGAATCTGTTACCCTCATACTATTTAACAAGAAGGATTTGACAAGTTAATTAATTATTTCTCCCCTTACCTAAACACTTCTACAAAATCCTCCCTCTACTGTGAAAAAACGTCCAAATCTGATGTCAGTAGTTGCACGATCCACAACCCACCATGATATTCAACTTCAGTTTTCTTTTATTGCAAGATACCAGGTAAGAGAGGTGGAGAATCATTTCTCTGAGATATGAGCAATGTAATTATGAGATTAAATGTGTAGGATTATGCATTACACTCTCCCAATGCTAGATGCTGGGTCTGAAGTGATCAAAGTCGACTGTCTTGTGCGTTTGTGATGTGTGAGGATTTCTAAGGCACCAGACCCAGGAAAGCGTCCCCTGTTGCCTAGATCTAGGGAATACTGTTTTGGTGGTCATAAGAATTTCACTGATACCTGAAATAACTACCACCTGAAGATCTTTCAAGAAGCCTGATATTTACATAACCTGTAACATTAAATAATGCTGAAGGCATTTCATTTTGTCTACATAGAGAAAACCTTGTGCCAGATCAAGACGTAATCATATGCCCTCTGTTTCTTTGAAGACAATATAATGTCCCTATACAGAATATTTCTGTATCATTTGCATAATTACTATTTAAGACATCCACTATGTTATTTAATGTCCCTTATATGAGAGTTAAACAAGACAGTCTTTCTTAAATTCATTACCAGGTTAAAAGAAAAATAGATTGTCTCCTCAGATAAACTTGTATATTTCTTGCTTTAGCTGCCCAAAAGCCCAGCAAACTAGTATTCAGCTGCAATACTTGGCCCAGCCCAAGTTCTGCATATGTTCATGTTTCTTCTTCAGATGGCTTTCTTTGAATTATACTTCTAAGTTTCCCTATTTTTAACATGATTTAAAATGGTCAGTTAACTCAGGAGAAGCACCAGCATATAAAACAAAGGGAAGAAACAAATACTTGAGTGACCTATCTTGTAGAACTTCTAAAACTCAAATGGAAAAATAATGTGCATGGCAGAATTTTGTAAATTATAAAATGTCCTGTAGTTAAAAGGTGTTACAGTATTTTATACACCTCATAGCCCAGGTTGGCTGCTGGAGCTCTGGCCATCATCAAGTTTGTGTATGCCAGTGCATACATAATAAAAAGGAAATGCAGAAGAGTGAAAGGTGTCATTCTAATTCTGCAGCTTTTCTGTAGGTTCTTTACAACACTTGGTCATGTGACCACATGTATTGACAGAGACTACTGGGAAATGTAATATTTTATTCTTGGCAATAACACACTCAGCTAAATATTAAGTTCCTGTTACTGAGAAGAAAAATGAGAAAGGAAACAGAGGTGGAGAATTTCAATCTCTGCCACAAATTCTTTGCCAGTGTTAAAGTGGGGAAATGTTTAACTTCTCACTATAGTAGTTACATACTTAATTTTTTTAATTGTCATGAATTTTTAGGATGTCAGGTGCCGCATCAGATAGATCTCTACTGAAATACTTCCATATTTTAAACATGCAAATCTTACATCTTGGTTTAGCATAATTTTCAACCACAAAGTGAATAAGATTTTTAAATGGGATGCAGATTACAGCTTCTGGAATTATTCATGTACAGTTGGGCTTTGTTTGGGAATTGAATCAATGATTTATTTTCATAAGAATTGATTTCTTCTCCTCATTGTTTTATGAACTGAGTGGGGAACACAACTGTATTCAGACTTTGTTTCCATTTATTCTCAGAGTAAAGCAGTGACTGGATATTTCCTTGGCTATTTGGATTTTAGACTAACTTTTCAGATGGTAAATTGGGCCTGAGAAATATGTTATTAAATTGACTGCACTGCAAACTGGCATTTGACATTTTCTATTTATGAACATGGTAACTTCTACCCAATATACAGAAAATTGAAAAATTTTGACAAAAGTGAATTTCCATTAACTTATGTGTAAAATGCCAAAGTCTATTATTTATATCTGAGATGTTCTAAGCTAATTTAATCTACTTGCCCAAGGTCAAGTGCATGAAAAGAGAATGTATGTTATGAATAAACATTATTAAAAACAAACAACCATTACTAGCAGCTTTTCATAATTAACAAAAATCTCTGCAAGTCGACTAAGCATAATCTTTACTCACCGAACTTTTAGAAATTCCATACTGAATTAATAATCCCACTTCTTGTAAGGATATATACTTTGCTACATACAGGTAACAATTAATAGATATTTGTTGATTCTGATATAGATTATGTATGAATGAATATTTGTGTGTATGTGTAAATAGTATGAAATACTGTGATTTGGGAAATTCAAAATTGGAAATGGATTTGATGTCTGTTTAATCAACCAACCATGATACCAAGAATCCACTTATTGCTTATTCTGATCTTAACAGTAGGCTCACTTTCTTAATCATAATTTTAGGGGAGTAGGGGAGCCATTGGAAATTTCCATTGCCCAAGTTCACCATGATCAGCAATTATCTATCACTGCTGTTTTTAACTCCTCAACTAGTTTTCACAATTTGTTGTCCTGTAAAGTAATAAATGGCCCAATTTTTCTACACACTAATTAAAATTCCATTTCTCATGAATTCCTTAATCGAGTGCAAGTCATTATGTGCTTTGTTGATTCTTAAGTGCAAAGATAATTGCAATGGGCAGCATGAAAAGGGTTTGATTATTGCCTGTCGACTCTTGTGAATTCTAATAGGTCTAATTGCATAGCATCAATTCATCATCTCAGCATCACTTCTTTTTATTATTAGCTCTCCGAATTGTAATGTGCTCATAAAGAAGTGTTGTAGTATATCAGAGCTGACATGGTACCTGGCCTATTGTAATTTCCAGCCCTTACCTTGTGCAACTCTTGGAATTAAAAGTTTATTATAGAGTGCCCTTTTTCTGAAACTAATTTTAAAATGCTCCTGTATGATAAAATGAATACTGTCCAATAATCTGCATATGAATTTGTCTTTATACTAATTCCATTAAATGACTGCCAAGACCTTTTTTGCTCAGATTGTTCCTATAAATTCAGAACATAATGTGTTAGTTGGAAAACATTTATTAGACTTTTTAATGGGAATTCCTTGCAGCATTTCTCAGGGAGTTTCTATGCTATAGTGGCTGTTTTCAAAGTTGAGGAAAGAAATTGCTTCCACTGAATAATAGTGTGGAATCTTCCAGGATCCCCAATTATATAAGTAGAGCGCCAACAGCTCTATTGACATGCTGAACACCCTATCATTTGCACAAGGGAACAGAACATCCCTGTGTAGAGAGGGTGACATAAAATTTTATACAGTGTACAGATAAAATAAAGTTCTGTGTGTGTGAGGTACTGTTCCTCATAATAATGGCTGCAAATTTGGGAACTTAGACCCTGTGTCAAGTACAGTACTTCAATCATTATTTCTAATATTCTCAAGGGTCCTTATGAAAAAAGTATTCATATGAGAATTTTACAGATGAAATCCAAAATTCAACCCAAGAATTTCATCAGGTACTTCTATTTCCTTTAGGATATTGTAGTCAGAAGTGATTATAATCCATGTTAGGAGTGATCAACATCATAATATCATTTTCAGAGAATTACACAAATTGAAGGAAAGTATCTGTTATTCACTGCTATGTGTGTAACAGAGCATCCCAAAAGTAGGTGGAGTAAATCAACAACCATTATATTAGGCTTGCAGATTCTGGGTGACAGAAATTCAAATGCTTGTCTTTGCTCCATAATGTGTGGGGCCTTGTTGAGAAAGGTGTAAATGATTGGAGATTTGAAGAATCTGGAGGCTCCGTCACTCACATGTCTGGTGACGAGGATGGGATGACTCACAGAATGGGCTCAACTGAGACTGTCCATCAGAGTGGATCTGCATGTGCCTTTGTCTTCTTAGAGCATGGCATTTAGTTTCTAGGAGCATTCAGAGAGCAAATATTCCAGGGGACCAAGGCTCCTTCTCACCTTCCATTGGAAGGCATTTAGCAACCTTTCAACACATTCAATTGACAATAAGCAAGTCACTACAAGCATCTGAGGTTCATTAGGAGGGGATTTATACTCCAGCTTTGCACAAAGGCATGGCAAGGTTATGTTGCAGAAGAGCATGTGGCATGGAAGGTATTGTCATAGCCATATTTGAATAATGAAGCCTGCCACAGGGAATGCGTCAACTCTGTGTTTCTTCTTGCCGGGCAGGAAAGCTATGGAGGGAAACAATCTGCCAGTAAAAAGAAGATATTTCTTTACTTCATGGGTGTGTGTGTGTGTGTATGAGGAAAAGCAAGGATAAAACAATTTATTTTTCTACAGGACAAATGTTCAGTTCTTTTAAAAATCTTTTCAAATTATATGGTTTAAATACAAATACTTTAATAAGTACACAGATTCATTTCCAAGTATGAAGAATTAGAAAAGCAAATATTGATCCTAAATTTGTTGGACCTGGTGAAATATGGAATATCATCTATTTATGAATAGAGACATAAATTACCAGTCATAAATATCCATTACTTATGGATATTTCTGCTTAGAAAATCATAGACTGGCACAGTGGCATACATGGAACTATTGCATAATATATTATGGTATTCTTTTTTTTAGATAAAAATTACATAAAGTTAAATGCAAACCTTTTAAATATATAATTTGGTGAATTTTGACAAGATATGTATGCCAATCAATATGGAGAATATTTCCATCACACAGGAAACTTCTCTTATGCCCAAGCCAGTAAATCTCTATTTCTCAAATGCAATCACTATGTAATATTTCATATGTATTAATTTTATGTGTTTTTAATATAAATGGAACCATATAGAGTATATACATATATATATAGAAAGTATGTATGTGTGTATATATATATATATATATATATGTGTGTGGGTTTGTGTGTGTATATATATATATATATATATATATATATATATATATACACACACTCATATATATATACACATATATGTGTATATATTCCTTTGTGCCAACTTTCTTCTGTTCAGGATAAGATCTGTGACATGCATCCATGTTGCTGCATATATCAATAGTTAATTATTTTTCATTGGACAGTAGTATTTCATTATCTGAAGCAAATTCTGTTGTCTATTCTCCCATATTTTTGTTCTTTCTGTTATTCTTTCTCCTTTCCTGACACTCTAAAATTCCTTCTTTTTTCTGTTGTTTCATGAACTTCTTTTATCCATTTTTGTAGGGTATGTCTGGTCCACTGGTGACATGTCTTGCTGCTTGAAGATTATTTCTTTGTCTTTAATTTTCAGAAGTTTGCATCACACTGTGTATCAGCATGAACTTTTAAAAATTTATCTGGCTTTGAATTCACTGAGCTTATTGAATCTATAGGTTATATATTTTGCCAAATTCGGGGCAGTTTTGGCCATTGTTTCTTAAATGCTTTTTCAGCCCCATCTGCTTTCTGCTTTCCTTCTGAGACCCCAATGACACAAATGTTCAATCTTCTGTGACAGTCCCACAGGTCCCTGAGGCTCTGTTCACGTCTTTTTTTTTTTTTTAAGATTTATGCACCTATATGTTTATTGCAGCATTATTTACAGTAGCCAAAATTTGGATGCAACCTAAATGTCCATTGACAGATGAATAGGTAAGAAATGTGGTACATGTATACAATGAAATATTACTCAAGTATAAAAAGAAAGAAATCTTGCTGTTTATGACAACATAAATGAACTTAGAGAGTATTATGCTAAGAGAAAAAAAAGAGGAAGACAAATAACATATGATTTCATTCATATGTGGTATCTAAAAAAATAAAACAAATGAACAAAAAAAACCAGAAATAGACTCAGAACAGGCTGGTGGTTGTCATGGTGGGGAGGTGGATGGGTGAAATAGGTGAAGGGGAAAAATTAGTGAGACTGTTTCACGTCTTGATCTGGGTGATGGCTACATGAGCGCACACACATGCCAGAATGAATTGAGCTGCACACTGAGATCTGTGGGTTTTACTGTGTGTACCTCAGTTAAAAAAACGAGCTGCCATATCGCCTTCTTAAAAGAATGTACTAACTTACTCTGCTACTAGAATTGTATAAATACAGTACTTGATTTAAACCTTATTAGCCGTATTATAATTTGCAAAATAATTTTAATTCATATAAAAGGCTACTTGTTTTTTATTTATACTTAGTTACTGTAATTAACAAGGTTCAAAGTTTCTCTATATTAGTTTGCTGATTTTAATTTCTATGGTGAAAAATGTGCTTTCACATCATGAGCCTTTTCATGAACTGAGTTTTTAATCTTTTGCTTAAGAATTTGAGATCTTTAATGCAGTATATAAAAACGCATTGTTAATCAACCTCCAGAGAAGTGATACCTACTCACTTATCCTTTATATTTTAAAAACATAGTTGGTTTAAAAGCACTTAACCTCCTAGAGTTTATTTTGAAATACCTAAAGGTATTCCCATTGCAGCAAATAAGTTTTCTTAGTCCCAGTGATTTATCATGGCCCATAGTCACATGTGTTTAAATTCTTACATATAATAGATTTGATTTCCAGGTTTTCTGTTTTGTCCCATTAATCAATTAATTATCTAATTTTTCCCCTCTTCCCAACAATATGTTATAGTATTCATTATTAGTTCTTTGGAAATTATCTTAATTTCTGATATGGCTATTTTCCCTTTATGAGTATCTTCCAAATATATTTATTTCAACATTCTCTGTACTTTTCCAAATGTTAAAATACTTCAAAATTTTAAAAGAAAGGATAAGAATAAACAATAAATACCATATAACCATTACCCAGGTTTTTAAAAAATACCACTCTCGTATATACCCACTCATTTCCCACATATTTTTCATGATTATACTGAAGTAATCAAATCTTAACATTTGAAAGCAAGATGGGAGATCGTGTAACAGTATGGGTGTGAAGTATTATTAGGTTCCCTTTCTTGCTATCCTAATGGCTGACTTCTCCTTCAGCTCACTTTTTTTTCTCATTTTTTTTTATTAAGGCATTATTGATATACACTCTTATGAAGGTTTCACATGAAAAAACAATGTGGTTACTACATTTACCCGTGTTATCAAGTCCACACCCATACCCCAATGCAGTCACTGTCCATCAGTGTAGTCAGATGCCACAGATTCACTGTTTGCCTTCTCTGTGCTTTACTGGTTTCCCCGTGAACCCCCACAACATGTGTACTAAACATAATACCCCACAATCCGCTTCTCCTACCCTCCCCACCCTCCCCTTTCGTAACCACTAGTTCCTTCTTGGAGTCTCTGAGTCTGCTGCTATTTTGTTCCTTCAGTTTGCTTCATTGTTATACTCCACAAATGAGAGAAATCATTTGGCACTTGTCTTTCTCCACCTGGCTTATTTCACTGAGCATAATATCCTCCAGCTCCATCCATGTTGTTGCAAATGGCAGGATTTGTTTCCTCTCATGGCTGAATAGTATTCCATTATGTATATGTACCACTTCTTTATCCTTTCATCTACTGATGGACACTTAGGTTGCTTCCATATCTTGGCTATTGTAAAAAGTGCTGCAATAAACACAGGGGTACATATGTCTTTTTGATTCTGAGAAGTTGTATTCTTTGGGTAAATTCCAAGGACTGGGATTCCAGGGTCAAATGGTATTTGTATTTTTAGTTTTTGGAGGAACCTCCATATTGCTTTCCACAATGGTTGAACTAGCTTACATTCCCACCAGCAGTGTAGGAAGGTTCCTCTTTCTTCGCATCCTTGCCAGCATTTGTTGTTCTAGTCTTTTGGATGTTGGCTATCCTCACTGGTGTGAGGTGGTATCTCATTGTGGTTTTAATTTGCATTTCACTGATGATTAGTGATGTGGAGCATCTTTTCATGTGTCTGTTGGCCATCTGAATTTCTTCTTTGGAGAACAGTCTCTTCATATCCTCTCCCATTTTTTAATCGGGTTATTTGCTTTTTGGGTGTAGAGGTGTGTAAGTTCTTTATATATTTTAGATGTTAACCCATTGTCAGAAACGTCATTTACAAATATGTTCTCCCACACTGTAGGATGCCTTATTGTTCTGTTGATGGTGTCCTTTGCCATACGGAAACTTTTTAGTTTGATGTAGTCCCATGTGTTCATTTTTGCTTTTGTTTCCCTTGCTTGAGGACATGCATTCAGGAAGAAGTTTCTCTTGCTTATATTCAGGAGATTTTTGCCTATGTTTTCTTCTAAGTGTTTTATGGTTTCATGACTTACATTCAGGTCCTTGATCCATTTGGAGTTTACTTTTGTGTACGGAGTTAAAAAATAATCCAGTTTCATTCTCTTGAATGTAGCTGTTCAGTTTTGCCAACACCAGCTCTTGAAGAGGCTGTCATTTGCCCATTGTATGTGCATGGCTCCTTTATCATATATTAATTGACCATATATGCTTCAGTTTATATCTGGGCTCTCTAGTCTGTTCCATTGGTCTATGCGTCTGTTTTGTACCAGTACCAAATTGTCTTGAGTACTGTGGCTTTGTAGTAGAGCTTGGAGTTGGGGAGAGTATTTCCCCCAATGTTATTCTTTCTTCTCAGGATTGCTTTGGCTATTCGGGGTCTTTTTTGGTTCCATATGAATTTTGGGATGATTTTCACTAGTTCGTTGAAGAATGCTGTTGGTATTTTGATAGGAATTGCATTGAATCTTTAGATTGCTTTAGGCAGGATGGGCATTTTGACAATATTAATTCTTCCTATCCATGAGCATGGGATGTGTTTCCATTTATTGGTATCTTCTTTAATTTCTCTCCTGAGTGTCTTGTAGTTTTCAGAGTATAGGTCTTTCACTTCCTTGGTTAGGTTTATTCCTAGGTATTTTATTCTTTTTGATGCAACTGTGAATGGAATTATTTTCCTGAGTTCCCTTTCTGCTAGTTCATTGTTAGCATATAGGAATGCCACAGATTTCTGCATATTAATTTTGTATCCCACAACTTTGCTGAATTCAGATATTAGATATATTAGTTTTGGAGTGGATTCTTTCAGGTTTTTTATGTACAATATCATGTGATCTGCAAACAGGGACATTTGACTTCTTCCGTGCCAATCTGTATGCCTTTTATTTCCTTGTGTTGTCTGATTGCTGTGGCTAGGACTGCCAGTACTATGTTGAATAGAAGTGGGGACACTGAGCATCCTTGTCTTGTTCCTGACCTTAAAGGAAAAGCATACAGCTTCTCGCTGTTAAGTATAATGTTGGCTGTGGGTTTGTCACATATGGCCTTTATTATGTTGAGGTACTTGCCCTCTATACCCATTTTCTTGAGAGTTTTCATCATGAATGGGTGTTGGATTTTGTCAAATGCTTTTTCAGCATCTATGGAGATGATCTTGTGGTTTTTGTCCTTTTTGTTTATGTGGTGGATGATGTTGATGGATTTTCGAATGTTGTATCATCCTTGCATCCCTGGAATAAATCCTACTTGATCATGATGGATTATCCTTTTTATGTATTTTTGAATTTGGTGTGCTAATATTTTGTTGGGTATTTTTGCATCTATGTTCATCAAGGATATTTGTCAGTAGTTTTCTTTTTTTTGTGGTATCATTGCCCGGTTTTAGTATTAGAGTGATGCTGGCCTCATAGAATGCGTTTGGAAGTATTCCTTCTTCTTCTACTCCTTGGAAAACTTTAAGGAGGATGACTATTAGGTCTGCACTATATTTTTGATAAAATTCAGCGGTGAAGCCATCTTATTTGAGGGGTTTTGTTCTTAGGTAGGTTTTTGATTACCAGTTCAATTTCGTTGCTGGTAATTGGTCTGTTGAGATTTTCTGTTTCTTTCTGGGTCAGCCTTGGAAGGTTGTATTTTTCAAGAAAGTTATTCATTTCTTCTAGGTTATCCAGTTTGTTAGCATATATTTTTTTATTGTATTCTCTAATAATTCTTTGTATTTCTGTGATGTCTGTAGTGATTTTTTCTTTTTCATTTCTGATTCTGTTTATTTGAGTAGGTTCTCTTTTTTCTTCATTAGTCTGGCTAGAGGCTTATCTATTTTGTTTATTTTCTCGAAGAACCAGCTCTTGCTTTCATTGATCCTTTGTATTTATTTATTCTTCTCGATTTTATTTATGTTCTAATCTTTATTATGTCCCACCTTCTACTGGCTTTGGTTTTCATTTGTTCTTCTTTTTCTAGTTTCATTAAATGTGAATTTAGACTGCTCATATGGGATTGTTTTTCTTTCCTGAGGTAGTTCTGTATTGCAATATACTTTCCTCTTAGCACGGCCTTCGCTGCATCCCACAGATTTTGCAGTGTTGAATTATTGTTGTCATTTGTCTCCATATATTGCTTGATTTCTGTTTTTATTTGGTCATTGATCCATTGGTTATTTAGGAGCATGTTTTGAAGCCTCCATGTGTCTGTGGAATTTTTCATTTTCTTTGTGTAATTCATTTCTACTTTCATACCTATGTGGACTGAAAAGCTGGTTGGTACAATTTCAATCTTTTTGAATTTACTGAGGCTCTTTTTGTGGCCTAGTATATGATCTATTCTTGAAAATGTTCCATGTGCACTTGAGAAGAATGTGTATTGTGTTGCTTTTGAGTATAGAGTTCTGTATATGTCTGTTAGGTCCATCTGTTCTAATGTGTTGTTCAGTGACTCTGTCTCCTTACTTGTTATCTGTCTGGTTGATCTGTCCTTCAGAATGAGTGGTGTGTTGAAGTCTCCTAGAATGAATGTACTGCATTCTGTTTCCCCTTTTAATTCTGTTAGTATTTGTTTCACATAGGTAGGTGCTCCTGTGTGGGGCGCATAGATATTTATAATGGGTATATCTTCCTGTTGGATTGGCCCTTTTATCATTATGTAATGTTCTTCTTTGACTCTTGTGAATGTCTTTGTTTTGAAGTCTATTTTGTCTGATATAACTACTGCAACTCCTGATTTTTTCCCCCTATTAGTTGCATGAAATGTCTTTTCCATCCCTTCACTTTTAGTCTGTGTATGTCTTTGGGTTTAAAATAAGTCTCTTGTAGGCAGCATATAGATGGGTCTTGCTTTTTTATCCATTCAGTGACTCTATGTCTTTTGATTAGTGCATTCAGTCCATTTACATTTAGGGTGATTATAGAGAGGTATGTGCTTATTGGCATTGCAGGCTTTAGATTTGTGGTTACCAAAGGTTCAAGGTTAACTTCCTTACTATCTAAGAGTCTAACTTAACTCACATAATATGCTATTATAAACACAATCTAAAGGTTCTTTTTTTTTCTCCTCCTTTTTCTTCCTCCTCCATTCTTTATATATTAGGTATCATATTCTGTACTGTTTATCCCTTGATTGACTTTGAGGATAGTTAATTTAATTTTGCATTTGCTTAGTAATTAGCTGTTGTACTTTCTTTACTGTGGTTGTATTACCTCTGGTGACACCTATAAAAATGTAGGGACACTTCCATTTATAGCAGTCCCTCCAAAATACACTGCAGAGATGGTTTGTGGGAGGTAAATTCTCTCAGCTTTTGCCTATCTGGGAACTGTTTAATCCCTCCTTCAAATTTAAATGATAATCTTGCCGGATAAAGTAATCTTGGTTCAAGGCTCTTCTGCTTCATTGCATTAAATACATCATGCCACTCCTGTCTGGCCTGTAAGGTTTCTGTTGAGAAGTCTGATGTTAGCCTCATGGACTTCCTTTGTATGTGATCTTATTTCTCTCTCTGGCTGCTTTTAATAGTCTGTCCTTATCCTTGATCTTTGCCATTTTAGTTACGATATGTCTTGATGTTGTCTTCCTTGAGTCCCTTGTGTTGGGATATCTGCGCCCCTCCATGGCTTGAGAGACTGTCTCCTTCCCCAGATTGGGGAAGTTTTCAGCAATTACCTACTGAAAGACACTTTCTATCCCTATTTCTCTCTTTTCTTCTTCTGGTACCCCTGTAATGTGAATATTGTTCCGTTTGGATTGGTCACATAGTTCTCTCAATTTTCGTTCATTTCCAGAGATTCTGTTTTCTCTCTATGCCACAGGTTCTTTGTATTCCACTTCCCTAGTTTCTGTTTCATTTATTTTCTCCTCCACCGTATCTGATCTGCTTTTAATACCCTCCATTTTGCTCTTCAATGATTGGATTTCCGACCAGAGTTCATTCCTGAGTTCTTGAATATCCTTCTGTACCTCCATGAGCATGTTAATGATACTTATTTTGAAGTCCCTTTCAGGGAGAGTCATGAGGTCTATATCATTTAAATCTTTCTCAGGAGTTGTGTTAATAATTTTACTCTGAACCAGGTTCCTTTGGTGTTTCATATTTGCGTATGGCGCCCTCTAGTGCCCAGAAGGTCTACTCTCTAGAGTTGCTCAGCCCCTGAAGCAATGTCCGGGGTTGCAGGGGAGTGGTATTGGTGCCTGGGGTGCTGAAAGAGATGTTTCCTGCTTCCTGGCTGCTATGCCTGTCTCCACTTCCTGAACTAGTGACTGAGCACACAGGTATAAGCCTCTATGCTTTACGTTTGTAGTTGCTGTAGACAGATCTTCCCTCTGGCTACCTAACACCAGGGAAGGGTTTTCTGGTTTGTGAGCCAGGTGGGGCTGGCCAGGAGAAAGGTGCAGTAGGCACGGACGTGTTTCTTGGAACTGTGTAGGCAGCCAGGGAGCTGGAGCACCTGAAGATAGAGAAAGCTCCAAACCTGCTGGACAGAGTGCACCCGGACAATTTTGTCTACCTGTCCTCTCTCCTGAGCAGTAAGCTCTGTGCAATCCTTGCCCCTTTAGCAGCCCTCTTGCTAAGGGCTTCTCTGTTAGGAAGTCTCTCAGACTGCCCACCTTTCTTTTGTCCCAGAGCATCCACATATTGATCCCTGCTTTCCACAAGCAGCTGGAATCTCAGTCTCTACAGGAATTCTGCCTGTCTTAGCTTTCCAACCCCCTAATTAGGAGAGTATCATGCAAGCACCATGAAATGTAGGTTTGTGTTCCCAGAGCCGATCTCCAGAGTTAGCTATTCAGCAGTCCCAGGTATCCACTCCCTCCCTGCTCCTTTTCTTTTCCTCCCACCAGTGAGCTGGGGTGGGGAAAGGGCTTGGGTCCTCCCAGGCCACAGCTGTAGTACGGTGTCCTGTTTTGTGAGGTCTGCTCTTGTCTCCAGGTGTATGCAGTTTGGCACAGTCCTCTTTCCTGTTGGTCTTTCAAGAGTAGTTGCATCAGTTATATTTTCGTATTATATGCCGTTTTAGGAGGAAGCCTCTGTCTTATCTCTCATGCTGCCATCTTTTTTTTTTCTGTTCACTTCTTAAAGTCTCTTTTTTCTGTTTGTTCATACTGAGTAATTTCTATGGTTCTGTCTTCAAGTTCACTGACTTTTTCCTCCATCCTATCCATCATGCTATTAAACCCAGCGATTGAGCTTTTTATTCCGGCTATTTTATTTTCCAGTGTCAAAATTCCCATTCGTCCTTCTTTATAGCTTCTGTTATTTGCTGAGCCTTTCTTTTTATTCTTTTGTTTCAAGCATGTTTATAGTTGTTTATTTAAGAATTTTTACGGTAGTTTAAAATCTTAGTCATATACTTCTAACATTTGTGTTATCTCTGTGCTGCGTCTGTTGACTATCTCAACAAATGACTTTCTCATCCCGGGAAAGAAGGAGAGATGTCTTGTTTCTGCTGGGTGGAAGTGGGATTCCTAGCTCCCTGCTAGGCTTTGGCTGACGCCACCAACTAGGAGAAGCAGGATGGCCTTGTTCTTGCTCCCCAGGTGGCCTCCTCGTTCACAGCAGGGGGCCTTCCTGCTGATGGCAGTGGATGTTCCCCCTTTCCACTGCATGCTCTCCTCTGACACCACCCCAGAGGCAGATGTGGGGTGGGTGAGGGTGGAAATCAAGGCTCTCAGGAAATGGGATGAGACTATGGTTTTGTCTGTGACTTTCCTTAAGAGTAAGGCAGCTACTGTCTTTCTGTCTTGCTTGGTCGCCCTTTCCTGTGTTTTGGGGTTTTTTTTTTTTTTGGCTAAAAAGAGCAGGTTATTCTTGTGGCATTTTTGTCCCCTCTTGTTGGCATTTCTGGGTTGCTGGCTCCTCCGGCACCCAGTATGGGATAAAGGAGGCAAAAAAGAAAACCCTGGGAACTCTCCACCATGTTATTCTTTGGATCCTAAAGCCTGCTTTCTTCTTTCTACATTTCAGAGCTTTCTTTTATTTGTTTTATGTACATTGTCTGGGGTTTTAAGTTACACTTAACAGGAGGAATAGGGAAACATCCATCTGCTCAATCTTGACCCACAACTGGATCATCATTGCATTTCTGCATTTTTTTAATACTTGGTGAGTATTAGGTGTTGGCAAGTGCTAAAGTTAGGGAAAGAATAAAACAACCATAGACTAAAAGCAACTGTGGTTGCCCCATGGTAAGCACTCAACAACAGCTATTATTTTCTTTGTACAGTCTTGTTGTCTCTGAAAACCCGATCTTCTCCTTTTGAAGGACAGACCGGGTCAGGTCTGGAGGAGAGATGGCGAGAGAGATGTGCGCAGCTCCTCGCCTCGCCAGTGGTACACCCACCTTCCTAGCATGGGTCAGACACATCATGGAGCTATCTGTCTCTGCCACTTCATGAGGCTGACTGTGCATGCATGTGCCTAGACACATATAAAACCTCTGGCTTTTACATATTTATGAAGGGAAACAGACTTAGGATCAAAACATATGGAATCTGAAAATCTTCCTGTAAGTATATATGAAGGGACCTTCTTCAACTCCTGAAAAGATGGTAACTTTTGCCTACAAGTGTTTGATCTAAAGTTTTCTCATGAAAAGATGGTTCGCCATACAGTTTATTTGTGAAACAAAATATTGTAGGCTGAGTCTTTGTAATTCTATCCCTGCTGAAAACACTGTGATCAGCTAGCATAACATCTAAAGACTGCGGGTCTCCTGATGGAGAACTGAACCCTCGTGACTCCAAGTATCACATAGTTTATCTCCCTCTGCTTATTATTTATGACCCTTCCCATGCATTTCAAGTGCTTGGACAATTGTCTAGTTTGCCCTGAAATTTCTAGGCAGGCTTGGTGAAAAATGGAAGTTACTCTCAGGCCTCAGATTCATAGGTAGTTCTGAATGGAAAGTAGTTCTCTTATTTTGTGTTTTGTTGAGTTATTCAGAGAAGATAAAGTCACAGAGGGTCTGTCCTATGGAGAAGTAGTGGAAAAGCTGTACCTGAGCCTTCCCCAGCTGAGCTGTAAGCTCCTCTTAGATTTCATAGGGTGTAAACTCTATTTTCTGAGTCTTATTTTAGAGTTTTGCCTTTCATGATTTTCATATTCTGGATGTGGTCAATATTAATTAATTAACTAATTCAGCTAGTCAGAAGGCCATTTACCAAATGTGGATTCACTGTCTGCCTGAATTTCCCGGCATGTCCCAATGCCATTTTATTTTAGTTCATATTTTATTTTATGCTTTTGAAAAAAAAATGTTTAATTCAATGATTTTGGTATATTTACAGAGTCATACAACCATCACCACCACGGTCTAATTCTAGAATATTTTTATCATCTTAGAAAGAAACCCCATGCTCATTAGTACTCACTCTCCATTCCAGCCCACTGTCATCCTTGACAATCAAAAATCTACTTGCTCTCTGTGTTGATTTGCCTATTATGGACATTTCATATAAATGGAATCGCAATGTTTGGCCTTCTGCAACTGGCTTCTTTCATTTAGCATAATGTTTTCAAGGTCCATTCATGTTGTAGCATTTATCTGTACTTAATTCCTTTTAATTGCTGAGTAATATCCCATTGTTTGAGTATATATTTTATCATTCATTCATCAGTTGATAGCCATTTGAGTTGTTGTCCTGCTATGAACATTTGTGTATAAATTTTTGTGCGGACATGTGTTTTCAGTTCTTCTGGTTACCTAAGAGTGGAATTACTGGGTTATATGGTAACTCTGTGTTTAATATTTGGAAGAACTGTCTGCTTTCCAAAGTGGTATTTACATTCCCACCAGCAATATATGAGGATTTTAATTTCTCCACATACTCACTAACACTTGTTTTGATAATAACCATCCTAGTAAATATGAATTAGTAATTTGTTGTGCTTTTGATTTGAATACTATTAATGACTAAAGATGTTGAACATCTTTTCGTGTACTTATTGGCCATTTATCTTCTTTCCAACCATTTCTTAATTCCTTTGACCCCTGCTTGCATCTATTCGAAGTCGAATTACCTGTTTAGCTTTTCTTCTTCAGTTTGGCTTGCTTTTTCTTTACCAGCCAGCATGGTTTGTTTAATCTGTCTTTTCTTCTCACAACTATTGTATACACACTCTGATCTTCTTATATTTAAATAGTTTTGATCAAAGTGTCAATTAATGGGATTAATGTTTTTAATTAATGTCATTATTGTTGAAATTTAATCCAGAAAGAACTCTTCCTCTACAATATTTATCCAAAATGTGCTTTTCTTTGCAGCTCTTTGCTGTAATTAATGAAAACTAAAGTAGAAACTAGACAAGTTTTGCTTTTGAACAATCTACATGGAAATATTTAATACTATATATTATTGGTCTGCATGACAACCAGGCATAGCAGGCCAGGCCAGGCCACATAGGTCAAAGAACAAGGTCTTTAACACAATATGTAAGCCAAAGATCATAGCTGGGGGCACAATTGGTACGAGAATCCAGTTGTTAGAATCAAGGTCAGAATGTTGGATTCTGAGTCCAAGCTGAAGTGTCAGGTCATGGGTAAAATTTTGGTAAGAGAGCTTCAGGCTGCCACTATTCATCTAGTTTGGTAATTCTCAACATGCAGTTTCTGGACTGGTAACATCAGGATCTCCTGGAAACTTGTTAGAAATGCAAATTCTTGGTCCTCAAACATACCCCATCCCAGACCTACTGAATCAGAAACTCTGAGAGGTCGACCCAACAGTCTGTTTGAACATACTTTCCCGATGACTTTGATGCATTTTAAGTTTGCAAACCACTGACCCAGATTTCTAAAGAGGTGCAGAAGGAGGCAGTGGTTTGTTGACATAGCAAGAGTTCAGAGTTGAGTTAGGGCACACAGTAAAGGTGTCACTGCAGCCAAAAACAGTATCTACAGGAAGGTCTTTGCACCAAAGAATTGCCTTCAGTTACTTTTCCAGTCAAGAGCTCTAAGAAAGACAAAGTTCATGCTGGGTGGGAACATTCATGGTAAGCCAAGTTCATAAAAGTGAAGGAGGGTCAATCATTTGGCATGGAGTCAATTGGGAAATGTTATTAAGTGTATGGGCTTCTCTTGTTCTAAGCCTTATTCCTTAAGTGAAGGCATTCATACAAGTTGGCAGAAGTATTTCATAGAGAATAATGAAGAAGAGTATTAGTAAAAGTAAATGGTTGGTGAGAGGTCCTATAGCTCCAGTGGGCCCTTAGTGCTTCCACTGGAATGACATGATGAGCCAGATTTATCAGAAGCTACAAATACAACCAGCCTAAGAAGGAAGATGCTCTTTCTATCACAAGAAAAGTTAAATGAGAAATTTCCTTGATTTCCACTTTGACTGTTTGTTCTTTCTTCAGCTCCCAGGCTGGGACCAAAAATGTTTTCATCCTTCCCTGGTTGTGTCCAGGACAGTGGTGATTTCAGTGGTGATTTGAAGCATTTAGAGGTATACCAAATATATGCTTCCAGCAACTGCAGGATTTGGCATTTCATAGGCTTTTAGAGCCTAAATGAGAACATCACAGAGATTCTTTGATCATGGATAGATTCTTAGGCTCCCAGTATATACTTAAAGAGGATCTAAAGTTGTCTTCGTGAAATTCTATGAATTGGTTGCATTTGTGTGTGCCTTATGACTCTTTGTCTCCATTTAATAAGAAAATTAAAAGACAATAAAATAGCACAGCATATTTGGTTTAATCTTTCAGAAACTTTAATATTGTTCCATCAATAAAATTGTCAATGGCAATTCCATTAGAAAGATTAATTTTGTTGTTCTTTAGGGTCTTTATTGCACAGAAGTGACAAACACACTCTTGAAGTTCATTTACTGTAATAGAGAGAGCTAAGGCCTGAATGTTTTAAAATGAAACAAATGATAAAACCTAAAATTCTATCAGAAAATGTCCTTGATACTGTCTCCTAGGCATTCAGAATGCTGCACAGCAAAAATACTTAGGAAGATAACTCAGCTGCTTGATGTGTTACTGCTTTAAATATCTCTGGACAGCTAAGTTTGTAACAAAGATATAACTCTAATGTTCAGGGTGCAAATAAATACTCCTTTCAGTTTAAGAGGTTTAAAGAGGATTTGCAATTTATGTGTAATAATTAGTATCTTAAACAACTCTTCAAATTTGAACTATTCCTTCCTGGTAAACATGTAATCCATTTCAAGTTAAATTGTATAATATTTTTAAAAAATGGGGTCTGAAATAAATCTGGCTTGGAAATATGTTGTCCTCAATTCTTTAAGAACTATGAAATAGCTAGAATGGTGTGGATGGATATGTTTTGAGTCATGAAAATATCAAATATATTCTTTTTTTTCACTGTATCTGTGTGTGTGTGTATTTTCAACTTGGAAGCATAGACTGTTTTATCATGTTAAAAAAGTAAAATAATACCTTTTCACACTAGAAGAAAAACTGAAATTCTTAGCACTTTCTACAATTCAATTGTTAGCTACATGAAGAATATATTCCTTGTTAAAACGTCAATTTGTGTGATTCAGTTAGCAATGAATATTACTGATTTTTTTCTTATTAGGATACCCTGCCAAGGGATTGATTATTTGCATTAAAAATAAAAATAAAAAAATATGATGAAAATACATCTAGTTTGTATAGGGTTATAGAAGCATCATGAAAAAGGGTGAAGGTGTACATTAAATGGTTTCAAATGCACAAAGAGCTCGCTGTTACTAAGTCTTAGCCTAGATAATGAAAGGTCGGTGGAGAAAAGGACTATATGTAATATATGTGTTGAAGTTAGAAAAAGATGTTCTAATGAGAGGAAGAGAAATAAAAATTCTTGGAAGTTAGCACAATGTAGTCACCTGCGACCGACCACCAGTCAACGCGGGTACCTGAAAGAGGGCTTGAGAATGAGAGACAGAGACACGAGAAGAATGGAGCCAAGACAGTATTCTGATCAAGGCTCAATTTTATTAGGCAGGGCTACAGTATATATAGGCAGAATCAGTTCCGCCCTAGTTTCCAGGGCATCAGCTGATTTCTCAGAAACACTCAATTGTGAAGAACAGGAAACTGTAAAGAATATGAAACTTAACTCATGGCCAAGAGGAAATGACGTAGCAATCAAGTAAAAATAATCTGTGCAGCTGCTGGGCTGCCACAGTTCCCCCTTTTTTATTTTTTATGACAAACTCTATTGTCATAATAGAAGACTGTGCCTTTCTTAGGTTGAGAGGCACAAAGGAGATCCTTACCCGTCATCAGACTTCAAACAGCATGGTTTGTGTCCTGTCTTAGGTTGGTATCTCTCTTTGCCAGTCTTACCCGTCTTTGGCTAACCAGCCTCTATTCTGGCACTCGGGGTCAGACATCTTGTTTAAACTGAGCCAACCATACATGCATTTGGTGTGCATTGGTGGAAAGTTCCTCTGTCTGAAGGGCCATGAGAATCTTGAAAGTGGAGGCATTGAAGGTATGTTGTTGACGTCGATATCTTATCAGACACTTACAAAGTAACAGAATCAAAAGTAAACAAGTAAATATACAGCAGTACAAAAGGATCCAGGAAGGATCAAATGATCTCTTAATGTTATCCCAGACTTTAGCAAAGAAGGTAGTATTAATATCCCAAACTTCAGCTCTGGTTTCATTTAGCTGAATAATCTGATTAGAGAGGGTAAGGAAAAATTCAAAAACTGAGCATTCCAAGGGCCTTTAATAAATTGGCTAAGTTGTTGTTGGGCAACAGTGAGATTTTTAATTTTATAGGCGGTCATGCAAATATTAGGATACCTAGGATCACAACTTAATTTAGCTATAATAGCCAAAACTCTGATTTCTTCTTGAAGCAAATCTATCTGTTGTTGTAAATGTAAAATAGCGGAATGAAAATGGGCATTGATTAACTGTTGAGTGGTGAAAGCATTGACTGACCTTTCTACCACAGCATTCAGAGTCTCAGCGGTATTAGAGGACTGAACTATTGCAGTGACCCCTACCGCAGAGGCAGCCACAGCCGCCGTAATAGAGACAGCGATGGCAGCAGAGATTCCAAAATCTCTCCTAAAACGAGTAGGTCGCATCATGCTCACAGTGTGAAAATGTTCTGTGGCAGAAACAGGAAACCAAAAGAAGGCTGGTATACGGGCCACAACAGCCCGGGGAGTGGTCTCATTAAGAGTCCAGCAATTACTCAGTATACAATAAGCTTCACTACAATTAAGTGTAGAACCTGAAGAATTAGTTAATACAAAAAGGAAAGGGCTTCTGACACAAACAGGAGTAGGACTAAAGGTAACATTTTTGTCCACATTGCACACCCACATTGTCATTTTCTCCCTAGTCTGTGGCAATAGAGAAACAGTGCCATTAGAATAGACAGTGCGATTAAGGAATCAAAAGGGTCTAATATCCATACATGCATTGCTTCCACAAAGCATCAAGCAGCGCTGCAGTAAAAGGGGCTGTAGGACCATATTGAGAGACGGCCATTTTTAGTTCCTTAAGTTGTTTAAATTCTATTGGTTGATATTGTCTAATCCTTTGTCCCTGATTATCCAAAATTTCTACTACGGGGAAAGCTGAAAATCCAGAGGTTATCTCTCCCCTATGTAAAGCATCAGCTACAGCCCTCTCCAACGGAGAAAATTTATTATCCATGAGACGGGCCCTCCTTCCTCTCCTAATCATAGGATCCTGTAGTTTACTTAATTTGGAATCAAAAGGAACTGCAGAATAAGCTGGAGGAGGAACATCCGCTAAACGAAGAGACCAGTCAGGATTATGATATTTGGCAGCTTGTTCCTCAAGACCCTCCTCCTCCTCCTCCAAATCTAACTCATCTTCACTAGCTATTTGTAAAGCCGCAAGATCCTCCTGAGCCTCTTGTTAAAGATTTTTTACAGGAGGAGGAGTGGGGGCAGGGGCTTCAGGGCTGCCCCGCCCATGGCTCCCTTTTCAGATAATCTCTCCTCCTGCAATTCTACTAATTGTTCTCTTGCTTGATCAAGAACTTGAGAAGTTTTCTTATTTTTATGTCGCTCTTCTATTGCGTCTTTAATCAGAGCCCATAAAGAAAAGGTTATAGGAGATGCCTGTCCATTTCTTAAAACTTCTTCAACCGTACTCCAAACATCCACATTAATGGTTCCCTCTTTGGGAAACCAAGGACAGTAAAGATCAATTTGCTTAAGAAAATCATCTAAAGTTTGACGCTTAAACCCAACTCCTCGTGTTCTGAGTAAATCTTTTAACGTTCGAACGAACGCAAGTCTACTGTTGCTCTGTCCCATTTTGCACTGTCTGCCACACCCAGTACTTACTCCGTAACGGGTCTTTACGAAGGTACTTTTACTTCGGCATTTGGAGCTCCGTCAGTCACAGCGTTCTTCAAGACGGTCCCCCGTTTTCGAGTCCCACGTTGCGCGCCACCTGTAGTTGCCTGCGACCACGAGTCAACGCGGGTACCTGAAAGGGGGCTTGAGAATGAGAGACAGAGACACGAGAAGAATGGAGCCAAGACAGTAGTCTGATCAAGGCTCAATTTTACTAGGCAGGGCTACAGTATATATAGGCAGAATCAGTTCCGCCCTAGTTTCCATGGTAACACTGACATCAGGGCATCAGCTGATTTCTCAGAAACCCTCCATTGTGAAGAACAGGAAACTGTGAAGAATATGAAACTTAACTCATGGCCAAGAGGAAATGACGTAGCAATCAAGTAAAAATAATCTGTGCAGCTGCTGGGCTGCCACAGCACAAGAAAAAGTTTCAAATGAACGAATACATAATGGAAAAGAAACATCTGAAAACTAACTTACTGATCCGGAGAATAAGTCAAGGAAATACTTGAGAATGTGCAGCAGATAAAATATTTGAGGGAAAGTAAAGACAATTGAAATTTATTCTCAGACATATACAACCCATCTATTAAGAGTTCTGGAAAAAAATGGATAAAATGAAAAAGAAAGAGTAACTTCATAATTAAAAGGGAAAAAAAGAAATGTGTGTCCTGAAAGAACCTAGACAGAATTGAGAATCCCAAGGATAAATAGGAAGTTCCTGAAACTTCTGCAGAGGAAAAGAAACCCAGCTTACTTCAAAGGTATAAAAATCAAACTGGATTTTTCTCAGGGTAGAAGAGAATGAAGCAAACTGAAAAATTAATCTGAATCCAGGCCAGAAAACGAGCATTCCAAAATGAGAACACCTAAAGCATTTGAAAGTCCAGTAACCTAGAAATGCGCAGCTACTATGGACCATCTCGGAAAAAATTCCTCAAGTATATAATGCAAAAAAAAAAAAAAAAGGAGAGATTTTAGGAAAGAGAATACCTGGGATTTAAGAAGTATTGTTGAAACAAAGAAGCCAGTAAAATGTAAATTCTGATATAATTGGTTAATATGAATAGTTATGAATTTTGAGATTGTAATGATTAAATACTAATTAAATGTGGAAGAGCTCATCGTTATCCCGTTTGTGTACATTGTGAATACAATTATGTGCAAGTACTAATGATAAGTCAGAATGCATCACCTACTAGATGCCAGGTACTGTGCTTGATGCTTTTGCATGTAATATACATAATTTATTACCCGTAACAAACTGGAGAAGTAAAAATTAGTGGTTTACTTATTTACAGAAGTAGAAAAGTAATTTGCCCAAGTTCACCCAGTTGATGAGTGGGGGTTTTCCTTTGGGGTATGAAGACCTGTTTTTCTGTTCTTTCCTGATATTGCCCTGTCTGCTTATAATTACACATTCTATAGTGATCATCTCTTTCTGATATCTCTAGATAATGCTCTGTAATATCATTATTTTCCTACTCATACCAAACTGTCCATTCTTTTACTCCATTTAATTCTCTCGACATAGTGCCTCTTCAGCCATATTGTCATATCATCTCAACCACAACACCATTTCTGAATAAAAATCAATTTTTTTTTATTCTTTGGCCTACACAATAGTTTAATACTGGACATCAGATATTATTATTATTCTTTACAGGGGTTTCTTTCTTTTAAAATGTGCTATTCATTACTTAATTATCAAAGCTTCCAGGTAAACACATCATTCTTGCCATCTGAATTACTATGAAAAGTCTCTTGGTTTTCTTTGAGTGATTTTACACTAATGGTTGCCACTAAATAATCTTGCAGACACACGTTGACATTTTTGAATCTTAGTCTCACAGTAAATCACGTTTGAAAGGTTCAGTGATATATTCTCTTCCCCTCAGTGATTCTATGCCAGATCCGAAATAGGCAAGGATAGAGAAATTTAAAAAAAAAAAAAAAAAGAAAGGAGGGAGGAAGAAGGAGGGAAGGAATGAGGGAAGGAAGGAGGGAGGGAGGGAGGGAGGAAGGAAGGAGGGAGGAAGGGAGGGAGGAACACATCCTTGATATAGGAAAATTAATTACCTTCAAATGTATAATTTTTGTTTGTTTCTCTTACTAATTCCGCTCTTATTCTTGTCCCACTTTTTATGTTAAATAAAGATTTTCAGAAGGTTTGACAAGCACTACAATAATCCAGGCCTCAATTGCTGTTCTGATTTCCCAATTTCTACCATCCCTTCAGTCACCCAGAGTGAAGTTACTTTGAATAAATTAGTCCTCTTCCTTCTCTTCTCTCCCACCCACCTTGAAACCGTCATGCAAGTTTGCCATTTCCTTAATTATCTCCCTCCTTTCTCATTCCTGCCAAGCTGGGTTAATGTTAGCTGGTCTCCTTTCTTTTAGTAGCTTCCAAGTCATTCTATAAAGAAGGAAGTGTGAGGAAATAAAACCATTGCTGTGATTTCTCTTGGAAATACATGATCCTTAGGGATCCCTCTTTGCTGTAGCCTGTGAAGTCTTGTAGAATTCTTGCTTAGAAAGTTTTTCCTGCCATCGTCTTCTGTAATAGAATCAACTGATCTGATAGCAGTCACCTTAGACTTTTTTCCTTCAATCCTTGCAGACTACTTTTAAAGAAGCACTTCTCCATCCCCAAGAAGTTGGTGCATTTAAAGGACCTGATCACCACTTCACGGAAGAGGAAAAATAAATTAATCTAGATTCTAAAGATTGGGCAAAAGATAAAAACTGCATGAGTTAAGATTACTCTTTTAAAAATCCCTTAACTCATGTAAAAGTCCCAGAGAAATGCCATTTCTTAACAAGTCCAGTACATCTAGTTTTCTCTATACAGTTGAAAGAGATAGGTGTTTCTTCAAACTTGACCAGATGAAGTAGTTAACTGTGTCCATTTTTGTATTAGAAAAGGAAATATTTATATGTAATTACTAGATCTGCATAGCAAGAAGCTCTTGTGGAGCAGTTCTCAAGGTATGGTCTCGGGACCTTTCTTTGAAGGTGTTTGTGAGGTCAATATCATGTTCTTAATAATATGTAGAGATTATTTATATTTTTCACTCTCCTTCTCTGAGTATATGATAGTTTTCCAGAGGCTACATGACATGTGATAATAGCACTTTCCTGTCACTTAATGATATATGCTTTTGTTTTCTTCTGTGATAGAATTGACCCACCAAAACAAAAGCTCTTTCAGGTGCTCAGTCGTTTTCAAGAGCGTAATGAGGTCCTGAACCCAAAAGGTCTGAAAACAGCTCCTGTCATGCACAACAAGCCAGTCATCTCTGAGAGGCAGGTGGGAATGGAGACTGAGCCCCTGGCGTACAGCCATATAAGCCAAATTGATGTTCATTCTAGAGTGGACGTTCACTGTGGAAATGTTTTGTGAAACTATCCTTGTTATTAAATATTATTTAGATATTCTCATTCCCCCCACACTTTTTTCATATTGTTGAATTTGTGTAAGTGAATGCATGAACAGTGTGACTTCATAGTATAGAAATTTCCATATATTCTCTTTGTCCTTTGTCTTTTTCATCTATCTTTCTAAATAGAAGTGTTCCTTTAGCAAATTAGGTGTAGGGCCTGGTGTAGGGATGTGTGGACAATGAGAGTAGAACCCAGATGAGAGTACAGGTATAAACGTGTGAATAGCTGTAGTCCAGAGCTGCCCTCTGAATGCACTGGTCTCAGGGAGATATTCAACCTGGATTATTTTGATGGAGAACTAGGTTCATTATACCCAAATGTCACTTTTTTTTCACTGATAATCTGGTTAATAAGCTGAGACACATGGTCAGTTTGTCTAAGGGACTTATCCTTTGTTACCGTTGTCATTATTAAAAGTAGCAAGCCAAATGTCACTTTTTAAAGAAATGTTAACAGTGATCCCATTAATTTTTGAGAAGATAATGTAGAGCAGCTGCCATTTTCCATTTTGTGATTTGAGAGCCAAAACCAATCTCTAGAACAAAGTAAATTTATTCTAAAATGAGCTATATGCAGATCAGGGAAATGACACATTAAAAAAAATAACTTATTTAATGATCTCTGGCAAAAAAAAAAAAAGGAAAGGACTCACCACACACATTTTTCTCTGTTGGAAGTCTTTGGAAAAGAATCATATAGCTTTTGTTAAAGAGAAGGGTGGTGTTAGAGTCTCTTTATCATCTGTAGTGTAATTATTAGGAAATCTTTGATCAGGTTTGCTAAGTCTTTCTGTGAAGAAACAGATTCTCAGTTCTACAAAAATGTATTATACCAGTATAATTACATTCCATTGCTTGTTCAGTGTGGACTGTCCATTCTATCACATTGTTTTCTGTAATCCAGTATATCATCTCTGATTAGATTGATTATATTGGGCCAACTTTCATTTAATCATCCACAAATTCACTAATTACCCATTAAGTGACTATTCTCATGGAGTTCTTGGCTTTGTGGGAGACTCAGACAGATTGTCATGTGCCCTGTATCAGAAGCATAGTGTCTCTACATAAAGGCAAGAAATACGGAATCATAACATGGCAGAATTAGAAAGAGCTGGGAGCACATATGGTCATATTTGATTGCCTCCTGTGACAAGGAGTGCCCTGCCTCCTCAGGCAGAATGCTGCATTATTAGAGTTGCCCGACTCGTAGACTATTCTTACTATGTACAAAAATGCTGATGTTAAAAAGTCATATAAATGGTGAAACAGGTTATATTGGAGACCAGAAGAGGAGAAACAAGCTCAAAATTAGTTCCTGTAGTGGGGTTGATGGTCACATCGTCAGGGAATGCAAATCCTCTTTGGGTTTCATGGACTGGGAAGGACTTTGAAAGACAAAGGTGGAGGGGCTTTCTTGACATCAGGAAAGGCCTAGAGTCAGTAAAGCATAAGATCTGTTGGTGCTTGTAAATGGAGCAATTACCCTATGTACCTGATACATAGCGGATTCTCAATAAATGTTTGTTGAATAAAGGACAGAATTAATGACTGAGTGGATAATTGCAGAAGGGTATTTTTCATCCAGACTTGTGGTGACGAGAGAACTGCAAAGCTGAGGACAAACAACCCAGTCTCAGCCTGCACATCCTGGCATTGAGAGGTGTGCACACTGCAGTCTGAGCCTGCGTTCTACATCTGTAGAATTACTCTTGTAGTGAGGAGTAATGTCCATTTATTTTTATCCACTTGGTAGGATTTTTAAAGCCTACTTTCCCCTTTTGTCTTAATAAAGTACTGGTTTTGCATCTCTCGTTAAAGGCTGCAAATCGTTGACCATCCGTTGAACCAGAACAAAGACCTTATTATTATCTTCTTTGAAAAAGTCGTATTGTCTATCTGGACCTCCACCTCCTCTCACCCCTGCTATTGAAGAATTAGAAATGCCATGTATTTGACTCACTTCCTTCTAGGATGTGTTCTCTTTTGGTTCATTCTAAAATGATGTTAAATGTTGGAATTTTGCACATAATTCAGCTTCCCACAGTCTTTCTGAGACCCCTCTATGTTGGAAATGACACTATTGTAATGCAGATGCCCCCCAAACCCTCTGGAATCTTAGAGACTATAAATGGCTGACCACAGGATATCCCTTTTAATGAATTTCAATTTGTGTTGTTGAAAATGGACCCTTATGTGTAGGGGTCCAGTTGAAACACGACAGAGTTTCACCAACAGGATCAACCTTAAATAGATCTTTGGCAGAAGAGGGAGAGCTAATGAATAATTAAAGACCAGCTTTGCCCTTTCCTTCTTCTTTTTTTAATAAAGAGGATAACATTTTGATTATATTCTCTCCAGAAACTGCTCAAATAATATTTGATAACTAAAACCTCACAATGTAAGTTTAAAACCTCCCAATTTGGAAGTAATTGAAGCATGAACCATATTGTCAGCACATGATGTCCAAAACGTGGCAACATTAGCACATTCTCATGTAAGAATGGGATCAGGCCTCAGACTGAGCTGTGTATATTCATTCAAGCTCTGACAGTGCATTCTGTGTGTTTTTTATCAGCTGCAGTGTGCAAATGTTGTGTAGATACTGGGTATTTAACCTTGGACACTGACATCTTATTTAAAGAACCACAGTGCCAAGGAGGCAAGAGAGGTAAACCAAATGTTTTTTATAACCAAGATTACTGAAAAAAAAAACAGGATCACTTCACAGACTCAAAGGAAAATGGACTAGAAAATAGCACTGTAAATGCTAGTTTATCCCACACTCACTCAAAGAGTCGGATGCCTGTAGTCTTTCTGGACAAGGAAAGAAATCCATCATGCAGCTGAAGAATGTATGAGAGAATAATCCAAACTTCAAAACCTGCTGCAGGGCGATAGTTGAAGTACATTCTAACTGATGTCTGCTGCAGATTGAATAGGAACATCTTATGGACAATTGATTGTTTCTTGAAATATAATAAAAACAAGCTTTGAAAATGTGTATATGAAAACATTGATCTATATGGAGAGAAAAGGCAGCTTTTACTTTGTAATGCTGTCAGGTGGTAATTCAATTTCCCATTAACTGAACTTCAAATATTCTGTTTCAGGTCATAGACTTGTGGTGCTTATCATATAAATTGGCCAATAAGATTTACAAATAGTACCATTAGTGCTTGGAAATGTGGTTGTATCTTTAGAAAAGAAAATCAATTGAATTCCATGCATTGGTTTTTTTCTCTTTAAAATTCATGCAATTTGAATATGATTGACAGGGCTCAGCATCATTATACAGTCTGATAGATGGACCGATTATGCTTATGAATACAAGAGTGGAGTGAATGAAAGCAACGTGTAATTGATTCTACACTTGGGCTGACTGTTCATTAACAGTTTGAATGTTGCACAGTTGCTTCTCAAATGGAAAACGATAAAAGCAACCTATGTGTGCCCTCTCATTTGTTTTGAAATTCATTATGCTAATATTTTATTTCACGGAATGTTTTTGCTGCATTTCTTTTGCCAAGGATAAGTCTGATTGAATCTTTGTAAATAATTCTGCTGCTTTCAACATTTATTTGGCATTCCAATCACACATTTTTCAATTTACACTTTCAGAAATGAAAGTGGGCTCCCCCCCTGCACCCCCTTCTAAGAAAACCTTCCATCCTACCCTTCTTCTTCGTGTAGTTCAGACTCACTCCCCAGGATAGAATGAGGCGGGGATGCTCAAGATGGTGATTATAGCCTCAAAACAAAAGAGCTGGTTTATAGACTGATTGATTTCAGAAATAGATGCGCAAAAACAGGTTTCATTTGTCTTGCCATTCTTTTGCCTGATAAAGCACAAAGGGCCTGCCATCTCATTTTCCATACTTCTTCAAGGGGTTGCTTTTGAAATGTTGATTAAATGTACAAAGTGCATTGCCGTTTTCTCAGCTTTCTTTGGTTGTGGAAGAAAGAGCTTCAGATGTGTGAAGGCTAATTGTCCTTTCTTGAATGTGGAGTTGGACATTTCAGGGAAATAGCATTATTTTTATTGCTCACAAAGAGAGATGGTGCTGATTCTGGGAGAGCTGCTGTTCCTGTCCTTTTCTTTGCCACCAAGTTGCTGCCAGATTTTAAGGCAGAAGACACAGCAAAACTAGTGCTGGGCCAGGCGATTCTATCTAGGAGCTACAATTACACTGTGATTCCCAAATTAGATTGCATTTAAAATTAAAAATGCATTTATCTCATATTCCAATCTTTCTCTAGCTCTGATTTTTATTAAATCAGCAGTTGACTTATTAAGAAAATAGTTCTGAGAACTCAATACTGGAAACAGATTTTTTCTTGTGATGACAACTTTTAAGATTTCCCCTTAGTAACTTTTAAATATACAGGACAGTATTATTAACTGTGGTCATCATGCTTCACACTACATCCCCAGGACTTATTTATTTTATAACTGAAAGTTATACCTTTTATCTCTTTCATCCAATTTTGCCACATCATCCTCTCTGCCAACATCCCCACTGCCAGCCACCAATCTGTTCTCTGTGTCTATAAGCTCAGGGTTGTTTTTTTTCTGGGGTGGGGAGTTATTGTTGTTTTCTTCTTAGATTCTACATATAAGTGATATCATACAGCATTTGTCTTTCTCTGATTATTTCATGTAACATGATACTCTCAAGTTCCATCCATGTTGTTGAAAATGACAGGGTTTTCTTTTTTATGGCTGAATAATATTCCTGTGTGTGTGTGTGTGTGTGTGTGTGTGTGTGTGTGTGTATGTGCACCATATTTTCTTCATCCACTCATCCATTGAGGGATATTGTGACTAACGCTGCAGTAAACATGGGGGTGCAGGTATCATTTCACATTCCTCCTTTTGTTACCTTATGATAAATACCCAGTAATGGAACTGCTTAGATATAGGGGTTCTATTTTTAATTTTTTGAGGAACCCTATACTGTTTTCTATAGTGACTGCATGGAAATAGATTCAGTCAAATCAGCTTTGTGACCATTTTAAAATATGTCGATGAATCCCTTATGACTCTTCCCATCAAGAGACAGGGTCTGTGTGCCTCCACTTGAAATGGTGAGATTATGTGACAGTTGCAACCAACAGGGAGTGTGGGAGTGATACTGGGTGACTCCCAAGGCTGGGTTACAAAGGGGGACAACAGCTGCCACCTTTGGTCTACTTGCTTTTGGAGCCCTGAGCTGTCATGTGAGCGGTCTGGCCACTGAGACTGCCAGGGTGAGAGGCAACCCAAACTAGCTCCAGTGGAGAGCCCCTGAGGCTACCAGAAAGGGGGCAATGCCTACAGCCCTTAGCTGCTACAGGCCCCCCGCCGTTCCACTGCCAGCCATGGGAGGACCGCAAAAATACAGAGACCCAAGCCAGACCCCCTAGCTGAGTCCTCTCAGAATTTCTGACCCAGAGAAACCATAAGAAATAATAAAATAGTTGTTACTGTCTGAACTCACCATGGTTTTGGGGCAATTTTTTGCACAATAATAACTAACCAGAATCTGCATGCATACAAAGTAAGAGGCTAAAGTAATGGGATTCATGATAAACATGCCTTTTTTTAACTTAGTAATATGTTTGGATATCTTTCTGTATCCGTACATAAACAACTTCATTGTCCTTTTTACAGAAGCATAATATTTCATTGTATAAATGTACAATTATTTTACTAGTTATCTAAATGTACATTTAGGTTGTCTCCAATTTTTGCCTATTATATGTAATGTTGCAGTGAATGGCCTGTAATGATGCCATTTTGCATATGCATAAGCATACTGTCTATAGGATACTTTCCTAGAAATAGAACTATTTGATCGAAAGGAATCTACATTTGAAATTTGGATAGATGTCTCTCTAGGGATGGGGACAGTTAACACTGTGTTGCATAAGCATGTTTGAGAAGTTTGAAGCGTGACAAATGCTCATTTATCCGGACAAGAATGAATTAGGCTACATAGAATCTATAGATAAATTCTTAATAGGCATGTAGAGGAATTGTATTTGAGAACAGCAAAGGATCTTAGAGGCCATCTTATTCAACTCCCAGGTGGTTAGTAACAAATCTGGCACTTCTGACTTACAGTCTGGTGTTCTTTGCCACCAGAGCAGAGATGACAATTTCCATTCTTGTCTATGTGTTCAAGATGTCTTGGTTCTGGTTCAGGGGATACTTACCATTTCTTGAGCTCCTGCATGCATAAGACATCAAATTAAACACTTTGTTTATATTATCTTATTTATACCAGGGGATCCACAAAGTCATGTGCAAGAGAAAGCATTGTGTGTGAACTGAATACATGTAGCTCACATATATATATGTCCACTATGAAGATGCTATTGTGTTTAATAAAATGTAAATTATTGCAAAGCCTCATTGAAGTCATAATAGCTGTTTGCCTCTAACTTTTTCTCAATCAATAGATTTTGAAACTACTATTGTGAAAGATATCTATAATGTTTTTGATGTCAAAAAAGTATCCTAATACTATCTTAAAGATCAGGTATCATTCTATACTCCATTTGTCTCCATTACAAGATTAAATATTAATGATGCCACACAGCACAGAAGAGATCACAGAGATCATCTAAGCAGTGATTTGTTTTACAGATGAGGAAACCAAAGCAATGAAATGACCACTTCATTGGGGCAACTGGCAAGTTAGGGCTCTGGCTAGAATTAGAATGCAGGCCTCCTGACTGAATTTTATAACAGAAGAAAGAAGAACTTCTTAGGGTGGAAGAGTTACTCATAAGTACTGTGAACAATTAAAATAGTGGAGAAAATTTACTTTCAACCCTCAGATTGATTCACCTCCAGCTTTGTGGATCTAAGATGTCATCATGTTGGTCCATAGTAGCACTGGATCTTGGATGTTATAAATTTAATATAGGGCATAAAATACAGAGATCCATATTTTGATGTTGAAGAGACTCATTTATCGGCTGCTTGTCCTCAGACTTTTAAGTTAAATAGGGAGCTGAAGAAATGCACAGAACAATTTTTCATGAATTTCATTTGGGTTATGTGGACAATGATGGCTAAGGGAAAAAGAAAAGAAAAGTTTATTACATCGATATTTACTGCTTTTCTGGGCTTCTCTCTCCCTTTTCCTCCATTAATGCCATTAAGCCTGTTTTTCCTTGGCTCGGTAGCCGCATCTTTATGACCTGAGGCATCAGGCACTTACTCTGGATCTTCTCCACCCTTAGTAAGGAAACCAGGGTCATATATTGTTATTCCTTTATGTGCTAAGTATTTGATGAACAGAGGCAATGGGAAAGGAGGGAAAAGCCATGGACTTCACCTCCAACAACAGCAATGAGGTGACAAAATTACCCTAGAACATTTCCCAAAGGTTAATTTGTGTAAACTTAGTCCCTTAAGGTGCTCTGTAAAACCCAAGTTTCAATATTCAAATACGTTTTGGCACCACAGCGTTCTGTGTCCCGCTCATGGGGGTTCACAAACTCCCTGCCGCATACTGAATGTTCCAAGAAGTCCCACACTAAAGTAACTGATCTGACTTAATTTCACCCAGATTCCCAAATGTAATTAACTTTGAAACCTATATCTTACTGCACCCACCTTGGGAAATGATGCCTTGTAGAATCTTGTGTTACTCTAAAGCTTTTCTCCCATTTGTATTCACGAGGGTATTTAGACTATCATATCTGGGCACAAGGGGAAAATAAAGTAAAGTACAATCTTTCTTCTTTGTGTATTCTGGCATTCCTTTAAAAACAGAAGCTAATGTAAAATATTCATATAAAATTCACTACATAGGGTGCATAGACTTATAGTGCTTCAATATATACAACTCATCCTTGTAACTACTATTACAAAAAATGATATTACTGTGTGCTCTTTTTTTTTCTCACTACAATAAAAATCTCCCTTGATCCTCTCCTTTTATATTGTAGTGGTTCTCACCTAAAAGCCAGGCTTGCCTGTGAAATAACATCTGCATGAACTCACTGGTGATGTTTCTGCCTATTTTGATCACAAGCTATCATCTTTACTATTATCTGGCAAGGGCTTAAATACTGTTTCAGAGTTAAAAGTTGAAATAAAAGTTTTGGGGATTTACTTAAACATCAACTACTGTTTACATTTAACTAAAGCAATCAAGATTTTTACCTTAGTGGTTTTTTTCTGCTATTCATATTTCATACGCAATTTAAAAATATTATATAGGCTTATTTTCATAATGTGTTCTTACTCTCGTCACTGTTGTTGAAATTAAGTGTCACTGATTAGCCAAAGCAAATAATTTCACTTCATTATAATATTCCAATTGGACCAAATTTGCTTGATCAAAATTGATTAGTTGTTACTTCCAACAATGCAATGGGTTAATAATCCAGATTACAGGTAAGGGAGGTGATAGTTATAAGGCATTTTCAAATGATCTGGGTTAAAATTTGGGCTCCTTCTTATAATCTTTATTGACTTTAAAATTAGTACAGTCCTATTTCAGTATGTTGCTAAATGTAAAATATGTTATATGTGCAGATATTGAAAGAATACCACAATGGCTGGTTTTATATGCACAAAGAAATCAAATTTTGTGTGTTAATATAAATACTGGTTGCAAAGTATAGATTACTTTTTAAAAGTTTAAGTTAAAAAACAGAAGCTGGGGAATTATTAGGGACTGTTATCCCTGGCATACCTCGTATATGTGAGGATTGGTAGGTTGCACTGTCAAATTAGTAAAGATGCTTTAAAACGATTCCTCTTAAGGTTATTATTATTATTAACTCTCTTGCCTGTCTTCTGAATTTTGCCCTTCTTTATCATGTGCAGTGCCTGAAACTATTATTGTTTTATTTACAAGGCAAGTGATGTATAACATTGGCTCTTCCAAGGTCAATTCAGAATGCTCATTTTGCAGGCAATTATTTCTCAGTTTGTTTCTCACTGAGGATTTGTCTTTTGCCAGGATGCCAATTGTTCACATCTTTTATTATAATCTGTCTCACTGGGATCCGACCAGTAATGATGGAACAATTTATTGGTAGGGGATATTCCTTTTCACAATCACCACCTTCCCAGGAAATTGTCTACTTTGAGAGGCTGGGCTGTCTCAAATCTGGTACCAGAGAAGCATTTGTATTATCAGTACTTCTTAGCTTGCTTGTCTCTAGGCTCCAACATAAATACCTAAAATAAATAAAGCCCCAATTATGTGAAAAGTGAAAAATGCCTTGCTTATCCTGTTTTCCCCTCTTTTTGCATTTACAGATGTCATCCATACTGTAGGGCCAATAGCCAGAGGCCATATTAATGGGTCCCACAAGGAAGATCTTGCAAATTGCTATAAATCATCTCTAAAGCTGGTGAAAGAAAATAACGTCCGATCGGTTGTAAGTACCTTTATGTTCCTCATTTCTTATTCATTTTCACCCTTTGTATTTTGGAAATCAAGCTTCTCCAAAACTCTGCAAACTAAGTTTAAGGATCTTAGTAAGTGATGTGGTTTATTGGTTGTCATGTATGTATACTCTTTTGCATGCCCTAAATATTTGCTTAATTGTTCATGATGTTTGGGGATTTAAAACTCTAGAATACTAGAACTGGAACCATCTCTAATTATTATGTTATGCATTTCTAATTTTATGTTAAGACAATAAATAATAATAAGAGGCTACCCTATTAGAAACAGTGTAAAAACAACACCCATCCTTTTAATAAGAAAAAGAAACATCCCTAACTATGATGATCTTAAAACAATCATATCTGCTGTTAACAGGTGCTACCTATCTACTTTCTTCTCTCCATTTTGCCATCATCTTTTGAAATAAGTGTGTGTGTTTTAACTTGACAGCCGTTATTCTTTTAGATTTATTTTGCTCTTGCTGAACTAATACTCTGTAGCTGGGTATGCCACATCCCTTCAAAGTTTTATCAATTTAGACAGAGTTCAAAAAATATGAATCTAATCTGTTTCCTTACCAGTAGGCAGAGATGAAAGGAAGTCTCCTCTAGCTGGATTTGTAGGTATTTATTCACCTGCTTTTCTGTTGCAGCATGTCTTACATTTGTTACATCTCAATTACATAAGGCAAATAAAACTGTGAGAAAAATGAGAGTGTAAATACTCAATAGTAAGTTAATTTGGGTGGAATCTCTTGGTTCTTTTCACATAGATTATAACCTTGCTGAATTTGCAGAGCAGGAAGATAGTTAAACAGTTGACTCCTTAGCAGTCTGGTTGCATCAGCATTGCTTGGGGGTTTGCAAAAGTGGTGGTTTTATTATTTGCATGAAGGAGCATTAAGAGTCAGACACATTTTAAGAACCCTGAATGGCCTCTGGACTTTTCACGCATGACTGTAATTATGAAATGCCTCTACCAATGTACACTGGTGAGTTTTTACTTAAAATAAGAAACATTTGCAAGCCAATTATACTACCTTTCAAATCTTTGCATAAGTATTAATAGAGTTCAATATTTTATTTCACTCTTTGATTTAAAAAAATTTTCTCTTTGCAAATGAATCAATAAGTAAGACCCCTTCTGTCTTAGAGGAGAAAGCTGAAGTTCAAAGAGAATGGAGCAAAGCCAGTTACTAAACAAGTTGGCTAATTTTATTCTCTACAAGAAAATAAGGAAAATCAAAACAGGTGTACACATTCAGAAAATAATTAAAATTTTGTCCATATGACTTATTGATTTAAAAAGGCAAAGGGCTGAAATGCTTAGAAAAATGGATATTATAGCAATTTCCAGCTTGGGAAAATGGGACCTTGAGACCTGAAGAGAATTTTCTAATTAATTCTCTGGCATCTCTAAGCCAATAAATAGTAATAAGAGGCTACCCTATTAGAAACAGTGTAAAAACAACATCCATCCTTTTAATAAGAAAAAAACATCCCTAACTATGATGATCTTAAAACAATCATATCTGCTGTTAACAGGTGCTACCTTTAGGCAAGGAGTGGAAGAATTAGGGGCTTAGTTAAGTGGTGGCCTGTGCGTGATCTGGAGAAATACTCTAATCATCCTGGAATTGGGATTCGGTCCTACCTTGACACATTTGATGATGATTTTGAGGGGTTAATTACATGGTACTTGGCACTATATTAGCAGGTGGTATTGAACTTATGTCATTTCAATATTAATAAATAAAAATAGAGATGAAAAATATCTACAAGATATGAATCAAAATGTCCAGCTAAACTAATCACCAAATTAAGGCATAGTTGACAGGAGTTGTCATCAAATGTCTTGTCTCTTATTCATAAAAAAAGAAAATGTATTTTCTTCCCTCCCTTCCTTTCTTCCTTCCTTCCTTTCTTTCATTCCTCCTTATAAAGGTGGAAACAGGGCTTTCTACTTTATATGAAATGTCATGGTCTTGTCAAACATTAAAAATAATGCTATGTCATCAAGGCTCATTTTTTATATTGAAATGGGCAAGTCTTAGAAGCGATTATGACTGGATGTGTGTTTTGTAAGTTTGTACTTTACAGACTTATCATAACGGATGGGGAAAGACAGTTAATATACAAGTCCTGGTTGTTAAGATGGAAAATAAACTTCACTTGAGCTCATTTATATACATGTCAAAGAAAATTTCTCATAAACTCTATAGTAGTGCTTGCCCTACCAGTTATCACTGTGTGACTAGGTACAAGTTGTATTGATATTTTGTAGCCTCTATTTCCACGTACAAAGAATCAGTAAATTACTACTGTTATCTCAGACAGACGTGTTTAACTCCTGAGGCTATTATGGGGATCAGTTAAGATAATGGATGTAAGATAACTGGAAAAAATGTAACTTTCTATTAAACTATTGGGCAATATTACTACAAGTATAAAATATTTTCACATTTTATGATTTGGCAAATTTAGGAGATTGAGATCATTCTTGCTTTGATGTCTATTCTGAAAAACCACCTCTAGACATTTGTCATATCATTTCTTGATGTTTACAAACCAGAAATAAATTATTAAAAGTATTCAGTTAGAGTACCTATATAGGAAAATTTCAATTCTCTCCTCCTGTGTAGGGAAAAACCTTGTTCCTCCCAACCGTACATTTCTTCCTGTGAGCCAGTCACATGGCCAGGTTATTACCTGTGCTTCTCACCAATTAACTGGCAATAGACTGAAGGTCCCAACCACCCCCTTCTTGGGTTCAGCCAATTTGCTAGAGCAGTTCACAGGACTCAAGGGAACACTTACTTACATTTACCAGTTTATTAAAGGATATGACAGAAGATATAGAAGAACAGTCAGATAAAGAGACACCCCGGGCAAGGTCTGGGAGGGCCCTGGGCATAGGAGAGTCTGTCCCTGCCGAGCTGAGGTGTGTCACATCTTCAGGTGTGGATGTGTTTGCCAAATGGAAGCTCTCTGACCCACGTACAATTGGGATTTTATGGAGGCTTTCACAAGTAGGCATGGTTAATTGTTAACTACATTTCCAGCCCTTCTTCCCTCTCTAGAGGATGAGGAGTGAGGGTGTCAATTCTAAGTCCTAATCATGTTGTGGTTTTATTGGTGACCATCCCCCATCCAGGAGACCACCCACAGTTCCTTCATTAGAACAAAAAATGCTCCTCATGTGCTTATCACTTCAGAGTTTATAAGCGTTTTAGGAATCCTGTTGGAGGTATGGTGTCAAAGACAAATATTAGAACAAGACATGCTCCTAGTGCTCTTATCATTTGGGAAATTACAGGAGTTTAGGAGCTCTGTGCCAGGAACTGGGGAAAGAGACCAATATATTTTTTTCTAATACCTCATAATATATTTATTTAGGCAATTAAAACAATTATTGTTTTTAATAATTATTAATATCACCTTATTCGTAATCACTAATAACACCATGGTTAATATTGCCAACTCATATCTCTATTTTCAGCACAGAGCATACCATAGGCTTTATTTCTCAGTAAATGTATTGAATTGGATCAAAATAGACTAACTTGTCATGACATGTCACTGCCTTAAATTTGTAGTCTAATTTTTAACTTTTCAAAGAACACTTTCATATTATTATTATGGTGCCTCCCACTATGTGTTGTTTTACAACAAAGCTACAAAAATGAATGAGTGAACTAGTTAAGATGGGGTTGCAGATATGTAACAAAGTACTATAAGGCAATATAGGAAATGCCATAATCAGAATACATCACTCTATTGCTCTGGATTAACTAGGCTGTGCTGCAAATACAAATAACCTCAAAATCTCAGTGGCTTACATTCAGGGACTCTGATTTATAGACTTGCCATCATCTGTAGCTGTAACTATTTGGAACTGACAGCCACCTCAGCCATACAACAGAGACTTTGCAAAGTCATGTGTGAACTTTTTACTGTCTCAGCTTACAAGTGACACACATTATTTTTACTCCCATTTCACTGGCCAGAACTACTCACATAGCCACTCCTATCTGCAAGGGGCCAGAGAAATGTCCATGAGTAAAGGAAATATTTGATGGGCATCACTTTTCTGCCAAATTTAAACCAAAGGCTTTGGGATCACGACAGAGAGGTCAGAAATATGTGCAAAGATATGTACTCTAGTCTCCCCAAAGTAATATATTCTTCAAAATTTTCCTGGAGGTAAAACAAATAGTGTGATCATGTATTTACTTAACAAATATTAATAAGACCTACTGTGTACTAAGACATATTTACATATCTTCTAAGACCAGAGGATGTAATGGTTTCCTTCAAATATATAATTTATCTCAAATTTCCTACCATCCAGACAAATGAATAGACAAAATCATCATGTCCATTTTATGATTTGAGAGTATTCTCTAGTTTTCTCATCAGTTTTAAATATTTGTCCACAGATGCCTGAAATCCCATGGTTAATGAGTGATTTATGATGGTCAGGCATTGTCCTTTTTCGCAGTTTTCCTTTAAAATGCAAATGCTCATTAGATCTGGAGATAATTAATTTCCTAATACCGTAATAGGAAGAAATTTGTCACATTATTTTTCACTTTGGCAGAATAAATTAGAGGATGATAAAAGTATTAAGCACCTCAGCCTGAGGGAGGAGGAGAAGTGGAAGGGAGTCAGAAGGGAGATTAGGAGAGAAAGAAAAAGTGGGACAGAAAAAACTTCACTCACTTCTCAGTTTTGCCAAAGGGAGGTAGGTTTTAAATAAAGAGGGAGGAGTTATTGTCACACATAATTAGAAATAGGTAGTTATTTGGTTTTGGGATGTATTGTAGATCATTTTTTTCACTTTGAAAAAATAATACTCCTTTTATTAATTTAAGAGAGAAAGTTGTCTTACCTTTTTCTTCTCTAACCATTCTTTCTGGTGCCTTTTTTCATAATACACCCACATGTTTGCTTTAGATTGTAAAAGAATTTTAAAAAAATTAATAAATCTAATGGTTCATTTTAGTGGCATGTCTCGTCTATGAATTATTAATTAGAGCTTCATTAATACTAAGGAATGTTTAAACTTTGGATTTTAATCATGATTCTCCTTCTGCCCTCACCATAAAGTATTTCAAATGAAAAATCTGACCAGTCTTCCAGGCTTCCAACACCTAGTTTGTGTAAGCACCTTATTCCTTCTAACTTCAGATATAATCCAGTTATTTTCCTCCAACCAAGAGTTCCCCTTTGGCAAAATTCAAATATGTTCAAATTTTCTTTGTATGCATCCTGGACAACCTTGAGAATGTTGATTCCAGTAGAGGCAAAAAGGTAAGACACCATTTAGGGGATAATTAGAAATAGAATGAACTGGGAATGGGAATAGGAAAACATGGGAAGAAAAGTCAAGGAGGGTGCAGATTTTCTCAATAAAACCCTAGAAAAGATAAAAGGTAGATGTCAAAAATAGCCTCTGGTTAAGTCAAACGACTTAATTATTTTGATTTCTGGGACATTGTTGTGTCCTGAGAAAATTAAAAGGGTATTGTGGAAGTGGAGGAGGACTGCATTAAAGAAGATCTTTTTGAATGTATATTACCTAAAGTATACAAATGGAAATTGTTCATTCCCATGAAAATCTTGGTGAAGCTTCAGGGGTGATGAAGGGTTGAAGGTAGTGAGGAAAAATCCCTACTGGACAAGGGTGAGTAAATGGAAATTAATAATACTGATGCAGAGGTATTATGATAGCATAAATATTATATTGTATATCATGATGTCTTTATTGTTTCCATTTAAGTAAGCATAGAAATATTTTATAAGGTGTAGGGAAAATGGAACTTCCATGGCCAGGATTCTCACCTGATCCTAATCAAATCTACGCATTGTATACTTGCAATGTTGTAATATTTAGCCTACTGTTCAGGCACATGCTTGTATACCCATTGGCAATAAGCCATTACTGCCCATATTGGTATAAAAAGAACTCCCCTGGTGCTAAGGAGGAGACTAAAGAAGAGGGCAGGAGAGAGGAGAGAAAAGGCTGGATGTGAGGGCATCAGAGGCTGAGCCAGGGGTGGAAACAGAGACAGAGGCAGATGGGGTTCTAGCCCTTGACCTACTGCTGTGAAAGTAAAGCCTGGTATGAGCCCCCTTTCACCCCCAACGTTCCATTGTCATTATTCAGTCTCACCGAATCCATAGTGAACTTGCCTGGGGCTGAAACCCTCAGGCGAGGTATAAGGATTTTTATAAGGTGTTCTTGACCTGCATCTCTCTCTCTTTTGTATAGTATGATCTTAAATTCCTCAGTGGCAAACTTCTGCCACCGGGTTCAATTTTTGGAACTTAATCTAAGCCATTCAAAATGATCACAGTGATTTTACTTTTCTCTGAGCATCAGTTAAAAGACAGATTCATATTTGTCAATAATATTAGGTCTTCAAGAAAATTCCTTTTTACTGACAAATATAGTGCACCCAGTCTGAAATTCTGTGAGTGAGAACATGTCATAAGAAAACAGATGATTTCATTAAAACAATCGCAAGGTAAATATAAACCAGATTCTACTTAAAAATCATTTCCCATGAAGCATAACTTTGGTAGTTTGATGTGATTATTATAGGCAACTGAAAGTTGGGTGTTTGTTGAAATAGTGTGTGATGCCCAGATGACTGTCATGATAGATGATTTCTTAAATGGAAAAAAAACCCTATACGTCTTCATTGGTAGAAAACACTCTGTGCCAGTAGAGATCCCTCAAAGTTAGATGACTGTCCCTCCATGAGTCATAGACTTTGAGGAGTAATAGCTTCCAGTGGAAGAGACGGTGTGTGTGCAACTCCAGGGCTACCTCTAAGCACTGCTGCAATAAGCAATTTTAGAATTCTGCCTTTAATTGTTTCACTGTGCTACAAGTTTTCATTTTAAGGCATAGTCAAGTGAACCTTATTTTCTTATACAAGTTCCCTTCTGTGAGGGTTGCCATGGCAATGAGTTCTCAGCCTCAAATTCTTACATGTTGGTTTTATTTCATTATCTGAGTCTCCATTACAGGACACATCAATCAATGCAGTCTCTTCTTCGAGAAGACTTGTGCAGCCTTAAAAAGCTGACCCTTTAATCTGTCACCTCTGCTCCTCTGACTAACTTGATTATCAGTGTTTCCCAGCTGGCTCTCCATCTCAAAGCACCCTCTTCTGCAGAGCCACCATTTTGATCTTCATTTCTTATTTCATTTTAGGCAACAACTAGTCTTGGTTCTCACCTATCACATTTATAAAGGATGATGCTAAGTTTCTGTGTCTTTCCTAGCTGGGGTTCTAACAGCTGTGTGACTAATGATGCTATTAATAAATAACAAGAGCATAAGCATTTCTACATTTGTGCTTCACTTTATAGTTTACGACAGTGCATTCACATACATCATCTCATTTGTTATTCAAATTCTCTAGCCAGTTCTCTGTGTTCCTTTGATTTAGCCAAAGGAGAAAAAAGGCTAAATTAAGACTTTTCCTTCTTTTTTTCTCCCCTACACTCACTTTTATAAGATCTCCTAATTGGGCATAGGGGTTTAAAATCTGTAATAATACTCTCATCAGACTGCTATTCCCGGGAATGACAAGTGAGCAAGAGTGGACAGCAGATATGAAAGGGAGGGAAAGCACAGGATGAGGCTACATTCACACACCATGGCTGGGAAACTTAGAATTATATACCTGAACTGTATTCCTGTATACTGTTCAATTTGTATCTTCCTGTGGCCACATCTGAGAGATGGTTTAAGTTAGAGAGATCAGTCATTTAGACATGAAATAAAGTAATAAGAATATTTTTGAATTCTTACTTTGTTCCAGGCACTGCGTTTTACTCATTTAATCTAAGAACAGTCCTGAGTTAGAGGGTTGTTTCCTCCACTTTGCTGATGAGGAATATGAGCCAAAGACAATATGCAACCTGCCTGACATCTCGCCACTAATAGAAAGCAGAGGTGGGATATAAACTAAGGAAGTCTAAATCTTGTGGTTTTACCTGTTATACTGTCCCTTTCCCTCTCCTCTGCTGTTTTATGTCACTTTCCCCCCTACATCAGTGAGTCTACATAGTACTTCCCTGTAGGGAGGATTCTGTGAGGCTGTTTTTGGGCGATCACAGCAACAATTTAGGGCGCCAAGGCATTTTGTGGGCAGGATCAGGCATGCTGCAACGTGTGGGCTGGCTGACCAGGCGTTGACTGAGAGAATGTCCTTTATCTCACACAACGTTTTAATGATTTTTCTGGACAGTTGTATGTAAAAACCTATTTATAAACAGTATAGTACATAAAAACAGCCTTTTGGCTTTCCATATATTATTGAACTACCATGAAAATTAAGAGAAGTTTGTGCTTAGTTTGTTCTAAATTTTACTTAATTCCTAAGAAAATCATGCCATTGATGGCTGTACAACTTAATGGTAGTTGGTAATAAATCATACCTGTTTGAGTCTGCATTTGTGGATGTTCTATTCGGGGTGATTCCATGTAGGGAAGCAACTATCTGAGCACTTAATTATATGCTGCTTAATTCATTATGTGTTGCATTAGGCAATAGGTAGTCATACCTGTCTTTACATGTTTGAAATAGAATTTTACTATCTCATTGCCTTTTATATCTCTTTCCTATTAGACTATGGCACTATACTGATTTTTATAACTTGCTGCATCGCCTTGATTTGCGTTCCCCTGGAAGCAGACCCTAAGATAAGGATTTCTGTACAACTACTTTATTTAGGAGGCTAGGACAGGAAGCACTTGGCAGAGGAGTGAGCAAGTGAGACTGGGAAGAGATTGGTATTATCACTGTGGGCAGCTAAGGCTCAGTCCTGCTGGGCTCTTCTGGGAGACCACTTAGAACATGCCTAGAAGTTATCCCATCTGAGGGATGAGGAGAGCTGGGCCCTTTATCTCCCACTTTCACCTGTGGTTGACTAAGGGCTACTCTTGGGGTATTAACTCCCCGGCATGTCCTGTCTGTCCCTTGGCCAGGCTGAGATGAAGCCCTGAGGCAGAATCACTACAACCGTGTTTACTGGAGGACCTGTGGGTGGGCATGTCCTAGAATGATGAGTTCCGGGGAGATGTGATTGAACACTGACACCTTCTGCTTCATGTAGGTGGGCGAGTTGTACTATTCATAGATGTTATTTCCGCATAGTCAAGAGAGCTTTCAAAAGATTTTTTATAAAAAGGCAATGTTGGGTCTGACTGAACTGAGAACCATTGGTTTAAGTTAAACTGAGTTTCTGATAGGGCAATATGCTAAGCACATATTTCTAAAAATGTTGATTCTAGAACTCGGGCATCTAAATTTCTCTGCTTCTTTTAGTGTGATATGGATGTCATAAAAATGGTAATAATGTGACTAGTGTTGTGTCCTGTGGAATGCATGGAGTCATGAACATAAACGTTATGCTTAGGTAGAGGAGAAATAATATCACAGTATTGCGTCACTTTGGTTGAATTTTTCTCAACATCTCATAATGCTGAATTTTCATTCATCCTGCAAACTGCAGAAGGGTTGGTGACCCAAGGTTGGATATTTGTAGAATTGTTCATCAATTAGGAGTCACAGGAATGAGCAATTTGATTAGATGGCTATCTTTGATTTTCTTCCAGTGTAAGGGTTCTTTCCAATTATGTCTTATTTTAACATTTTAGGAAATACATTATCTTACACTTTCTTAAAAAATCTTTTAATATTATCATGATCAATTCTTTCCATATAAGTATCTGAAATTGTTGCTTCATCTCATCTCTAGTTAGAATTTTAGTTGTTTGTGCATTTTGCAGATGTAAATCTCCTAGCAAAGACCAAGGAAAGTATATTTAAAATGAAAAGCATAAAACATCTCAATCTGGCCAGATTTGTCAACTTAATTATTTTCAGTTCTTTCATCACATAAGGGAACATTCCCAGGAAAATCATTACTCGTTTTTACAACGGTGTCGTCCAGAGGAAATACTGGCCCAGCACACTGTCAAAGAAAGTATATTACAGTGAAATTTGTGTAGAAACTATAAACATATTTGCAATGCAAGCTTTCATCTTGAGGGTTTTATTTTTCCCTGACCTGAGTAGCAGTTATTAGATCACTGTATCATGAGGAAATAATCAATTCAAAACACAGGCCACAGAGTCCCAAGCCTACCATTGGGTTTGAACAACAGGGCAATTTTGGCATACATAGAGAGGGTTAATAGTCTAAAGCAAAGGCAGTGGTTTTAAACTGTGTGTTTTTTCTAGCAAATGTTTGGCTACAGTTTTTAAGAAGAGCAATTTCAATGTATACAATCTAAGCTATTCTTAAGCTATTGAACTGTGAGACTAAAAGAGCAAAACAAATCAAGAAATTTTAAAAAATAAAAATAAATCTGTATCAGGAAAGCTCTCTAGGCTTATTCATGTACAATTCAATGGAGTTGCAGAGAAGAGTTTTTTTTTAATGGAAAACATGTTACCTAGCTATCTTTAGTTTGAAGACACACACACTTGTAAAATGTGTCAAAGATAAAATACATGCTTGGCAGATGTCTCCCAGAAATTGTATAGTGTTGTAGTTATACTTATGGCTTACGTGTAGTGGTATATTAATCACCTAAATTTTTAACCTTTATGAGCTGAGTAACCTTAGTGCAGTCTCTCTACCTTTTCTAAGCCCTTTCGTTGAGGAATTTCCTCACTGCAAGTATACTAGCAGGTAAGGTATCCCAGAGACTACACCACAGCAAAACTTACAGACCACATTGAGAATCATGACCTACATAATTTATTTAATCAAGGGAAAAGAGTCCAGGGGAAAGAGTGGGGTAGGTTAACACATTTGGGTTGGGCTACAAGAGTAGAAGGCCGGCCTACCTAACTCCTGGATACATGGTGTTTGCAAAGCAGATGGCAAGTATCTGGGGCCAACAATACATACATGGCTCTATAAGGAAGTCTCAGGTACAAGAGAACGTGGCCATAAATTAAATGGTGAACAACAGTGAGTTTTATCTGTATTTCCAAGTCAGAGAAGATACAGGGCCAAATGACATCATGATGAGTATCATCAGTAGGAAGATACTGTAGGCATGACATTGCATTCACCCTGTCAGTGGCATGATTCATACTCAAGACCTGGTCTTGCCATCTCTTCCTGTTTAGAGATAACACTCTTGTTTTTTTCATCACTTTTAAGTGACGATCATTTAAGTTAAATCATTAGTACTGCATTTAATACATTCTATGATATCCCTACCAAATCCTACCAAATCCCAAAACCTATGTTCTTAGTTATTATCATTACTTAACACATGACTTTCATACACCCCATTTGTTTTCTATAGAGGAATTTAATATTCTCACATAACACAATAAATGCATTACCCTTTTTAGATTAAAAGGGCTGACATATCAGTAAATGATTATTGTAATAGGATGGATAAGTATCTGGGTGTTCATCATAATACCTTCTCTATTTTATCTGTGTTTGAAATTTTCCATAATAAGACAAACATAAATGTTTAGAAATATGCAAGACAATGATAAATGATAATGTATGTGCATTTTAGGATTTACATGAGGATAAAATGAAACAATATATATAAAGTGCTTAGGAGATTACACAGTAAGGTTCTTTTTTTTTATTTTGGTATCATTAATATAAAAATCACATGAGCAACATTGTGGTTACTAGATTCCCCCCATTATCACATCCCCACCACCTACCCCATTACAGTCACTGTACATCAGTGTAGTGAGATGCTGCTATAGAGTCACTACTTGTCTTCTCTGTGGTATACTGCCTTCCATATACCACCCCCCAGGTTATGTGTGCTAAACATAATGCCCCTTATTCCCCTTCTCCCTCCCTTCCCATCCACCTTCCCCAGTCCCTTTCCCTTTGGCAAATGGTAGTCCATTCTTGGGTTCTGTGAGTCTGCTGCTCTTTTGTTCCTTCAGTTTATGCTTTGTTCTTAAGATCCAAAAATGAGTGAAATCATTTGGCACTTGTCTTTCTCTGCCTGGTTTATTTCACTGAACATAATATCCTCCAGTTCCATCCACGTTGTTGCAAATGGTAGGATTTGTTTTCTTCTTATGGCTGAATAATATTCCATTGTGTATATGTACCACATCTTCTTTATCCATTCATCTACTGATGGACACTTAGGTTGCTTCCATTTCTTGGCTATTGTTAATAGTGCTGCAATAAACATAGGGGTGCATATGTCTTTTTGAAACTGGGATCCAGCATTCTTAGGGTAAATTCCTAGGAGTGGAGTCCCTGGGTCAGATGGTATTTCTATTTTTAGTTTTTAGAGGAACCCCCATACTGCATTCCACAATAGTTGAATTAGTTTACATTCCCACCAGCAGTGTAGGATTCCCCTTACTCCACATCCTTGCCAGCATTTGGTGTTCCTAGTCTTTTTTATGTTGGCCATCCTAACTGGTGTGAGGTGATATCTCATTGTGGTTTTAATTTGCATTTCCCTGATAATTAGTAATGTGGACATCTTTTCATGTGACTGTTGGCCATCTGAATTTCTTCTTTGGAGAATTGTCTGTTCATATACTCTACCCATTTTTTAATAGGGTTATTTGCTTTTTGGGTGTTGAGGCATGTGAGTTCTTTATATATTTTGGATGTTAACCCCTTGTCAGATATGTCATTTACAAATATATTCTCCCATACTGTAGGATGCCTTTTGGTTCTGCTGATGTTGTCCTTTGCTGTACAGAAGCTTTTTAGCATGATGTTCTCCCACATGTTCATTTTTTATTTTGTTTCCCTTGCCCAAGGAGATGCATTCAGGAAAAAGTTGCTCATGTTCATATTCAAGAAGTTTTTGCCTACGTTTTCTTCTGAGAGTTTTATGGTTTCATGACTTACATTCAGGTCTTTGATCCATTTTGAGTTTACTTTTGTGTGTGGGGTTAGACAATAATCCAATTTCATTCTCTTGCATGTAGCTGTCCAGTTTTCCCAACACCAGCTGTTGAAGAGGCTGTCATTTCCCCATTGTATATCCATGGCTCCTTTATCGTATATTAATTGACCATATATGCTTCAGTTTATATCTGGGCTCTCTAGTGTGTTCCATTGGTCTATGGATCTGTTCTTGTGCCAGTACCAAATTGTCTTGATTACTGTGGCTCTTTAGTAGAGCTTGAAGTCGGAGAGAGTATTTCCCCCAGTGTTGTTCTTTCTTCTCAGGATTGCTTTGGCTATTCAGGGTCTTTTGTGTTTCCATATGAATTTTAGAATGATTTTCTCTAGTTTGTTGAAGAATGCTGTTGATATTTTGATAGGAATTGCATTGAATCTGTAGATTGCTTTAGGCAGGATGGCCATTCTGACAATATTAATTCTTCCTATCCATGAGCATGGGATGTGTTTCCATTTATTGGTGTCTTCTTTAATTTCTCTCATGAGTGTCTTGTAGTTTTCAGAGTATAGGTCTTTCACTTCCTTGGTTAGGTTTATTCCTAAGTATTTTATTCTTTTTGATGCAACTGTGAATTGAATTGTTTTCCTGATTTCTCTCTGCTAGTTCAATGTTAGTGTATAGGAATGCATATTAATTTTGTATCCTGCAACTTTGCTGAATTCAGATATTAGATCTAGTAGTTTTGGAGTGGATTCTTTAGGGTTTTTTATGTACAATATCATGTCATCTGCAAATAGGGACAGTTTGACTTCTTCCTTGCCAATCTGGATGCCTTTTATTTCTTTGTGTTGTCTGATTGCCATGGCTAGGACCTCTAGTTCTATGTTGAATAGAAGTGGGGAGAGTGGGCATCCTTGTCTTTTTCCCAATCTTAAAGGGAAAGCTTTCAGCTTCTTGCTGTTAAGTATGTTGGCTGTAGGTTTGTCATATATGGCCTTTATTATGTTGAGGTACTTTCCCTCTATACCCATTTTGTTGAGAGTTTATATCATGAATGGATGTTGAATTTTGTCAAATGCTTTTTCAGCATCTGTGGAGATGATCATGTGGTTTTTGTTCTTTTTGTTTATGTGGTGGATGATGTTGATGGATTTTCTAATGTTATACCATCCATGCATCCATGGAACAAATCCTACTTGATCATAATGTATGACTTTTTTTAATGTATTTTTTAATTTGGTTTGCTAATATTTTGTTGAGTACTTTTGCATCTATGTTCATCAGGGATACTGGTCTGTAATTTTCTTTTTTGTGGTGTCTTTTCCTGGTTTTGGTGTTAGAGTGATGCTGGCCTCATAGAATGAGCTTGGGAGTATTCCCTCCTCTTTTTCTTTTTGGAAAACTTTAAGGATGATGGGTATTAGGTCTTCACTAAATGTTTGATAGAATTCAGCAGTGAAACCATCTGCTCCAGGTATTTTGTGCTTAGGTAGTTTTTCGATTACCAATTCAATTTCCTTACTGTTAATTGGTCTATTCAGATTTTCTGTTTCTTCCTGGGTCAGCCTTGGAAGGTTGTATTTTTCTAGAAAGTTGTCCATTTCTTCTCAGTTAATCAGTTTGTTAGCATATAATGTTTCATAGTATTTTGTAATAACTCTTTGTATTTCTGTGGTGTCCGTAGTGATTTTTCCTTTCTCATTTCTGATTCTGTTTGTGTGTGTAGACTCTTTTTTTCTTGACAAGTCTGGCTAGGGGTTTATCTATTTTATTTATTTTCAGGAAGAACTAGCTCCTGCTTTCATTGATTCTTCTATTGTTTTATTCCTCTCGATTTTATTTATTTCTGTCCCAATATTTATCATGTCCCTCCTTCTACTGACTTTGGGCCTCATTTGTTCTTCTTTTTCTAGTTTCGTTAATTTTGAGATTAGAATTTTCATATGGGATTGTTCTTCTTTCCTGAGGTAGGCCTGTATTGCAATATACTGCCCTCTTAGCATGGCCTTCACTGCATCCCAGGATTTTGTGGTGTTGAATTATTGTTGTCTTTTGTCTTGATGTATTGCTTGATCTCTGTTTTTATTTGGTCATTGATCCATTGGTTATTTAGGAGCATGTTGTGAAGCCTCCATGTGTTGGTGAGCTTTTTCATTTTCTTTGTGTAATTTATTTCTAGTTTCATACCTTTATGGTCTGAAAAGCTGTTTGGTACAATTTCAGTCTTTTTTAATTTTCTGAGGCTCTTTTTGTGGCCTAGTATATGATCTATTCTTGAAAATGTTCCATGTGCACTTGAGAAGAATGTGTATTCTGTTGCTTTTGGATGGAGTGTTGTGTATATGTCTTTTAGGTCCATCTGTTCTAATACGTTGTTCAGTGCATCTGTCTCCTTACTTATTTTCTGTCTGGTTGATCTGTCCTTTGGAGTGAGTGGTGTGTTGAAGTCTCCTAAAATGAATGCACTGCACTCTATTTCCCCCTTTAATTCTGATAGTATCTGTTTCACATATGTTGGTGATCCTATGTTGGGCGCATAGATATTTATAATAGTTATGTCCTCTTTTTGGACTGACCCCTTTATCATTTTGTAAAGTCCTTTGTCTCTTGTTACTTTCTTTGTTTTCAAATCTATTTTGTCTGATACATGTACTGCAACTCTTGCTTTTTTCTCCCTATTAGTTGTGTGAAACAACTTTTCCATCCCTTTATTTTCAGTCTATGTATGTCCTTGTGTTTGAAGTGAGTTTCTTGTAGGGAGCATATAGACGGGTCTTGTTTTTTTATTCATTCAGTGACTTTATATCTTTTGATTGGTGCATTGAGACCATTTACATTTAGGGTGATTATCAATAGGTGTATACATATTTCCATTGCTGGCCTTAGATTCCTGTTTACTAACTTTTCAAGGGTAATTCCCTTACTATTTAACAGTCTAATTTAACTCACTCAGTATGCTATTCTAAACACGACCTAAAGGTTCTTTTTCTTTTTTCCTCCTTTTTCTTCCTCCTCCATTCTTATATATTAGGTATTATATTCTATACTCTTTGTCTATCCTTTGATTGACTTTGAGGTAGTTGATTTGATTTTGCATCTGCTTAGTAATTAATTGTTACACTTTCTTTGCTGTGGTTTTATTTCCCCTGGTGACAGCTATTTAGCCTTAGGACCACTTCCATCTATAGCAGTCCCTCCAAAACGCACTGTAGAGGTGATTTGTGGTAGCTAAATTCTCTCAGCTTTTGCTTATCTGAAAATTGTTTAATGCCTCCTTCAAATTTAAATGATAATCTTGCCAGGTAGATATTTCTTGGTTCGAGGCCCTTCTGCTTCATTGCGTTAAATATGTCATGCCACTCCCTTCTGACCTGTACGGTTTCTGTTGAGAAGTCTGATGATAGCCTGATGGGTTTTCCTTTGTATGTGATCGTTTTTCTTTTTCTAGCTGCTCTTAAAAAGTCTGTCCTTATCCTTGATCTTTGCCATTTAATTATTGTATGTCTCTATGTTGTCTTCCTTGGTTCCCTTTTGTTGGGAGATCTGTGCACCTCCATGGCCTGAGAGACTATATCTTTCCCCACACTGGGGAAGTTTTCAGCAATTACCTTTGTAAAGACACTTTCTATCCCTTTTTCTCTCCCTTTTTCTTCTAGTACCCCTATAATGCAAATATTGTTCCGTCTGGATTGGTCACACAATTCTCTCAATATTCTTTCATTCTTAGAGATCCTTTTTTCTTTCTGTTCCTCAGCTTCTTTATATTCCTCTTCTATAATTTCTATTCCATTTACCGTCTCTTTTACTACATTGAATCAGCTTTTAAATCCCTCCATGGTATGTTTAATTTCAGATATGGAATTTCTTAATGATTGAATCTCCATCCTAAATTCATCCCTGAGTTCTTGAATATTTTTCTGTACCTCCAGGAGCATGTTTATGATATTTATTTTGAACTCTCTTTCAGGATGATTGATGAGTTCAGTTTCATTTAGCCCCTTTTCTGGTGTTTCTGAGATTTTTGTGTGAACCAGTTTCCTTTGATGTTTCATATTTGTATGTGGCGCCCTCTGGTGCCCAGAAGCTCTTGTCTCTGGATCTGCTCAGCCCCTGGAGTGATGTCGGGTGTGGCAGGGGACCGGCGCTTGTGCCTGAGGGGAAGAAAGAGCTGTTTCCTGCTTCCCGGTTGCAGTGTCTGTCTCCACTGTCAGAACCATTGAGCCAAGAACAGAGGTGTAAGCTTCTGCACTTTGCATCTATAGCCCAAGTAAGTGAGCCCTCCCTCTGGCTGACCTGATGCCAGGGCAGGGACTGCTGGTTTGTGAGCCGGTACCGGCAGGCCAGGAGGAAGGCACTGCAAGCTGCGTATCATGGTGGGGGACCTCAGATCTGAGTAGCCAGCCAGGGAGATGGAGCGCCTGAAGCTCCTGAAAGTTCCCATCCTGCTGGGCAGAGCGCACCCAGACAAACTTGTCCACCTATTCCTTTTCCGGTGCAGCAAGCTCTGTGTAAACCCCACCCCTTCAGCAGCCCTCTCGCTGCTAGGAAACCTCTCAGACCACCTGCATTTCCTTTGTCCCAGAGTGATCCAGTGTGGATCCCTGTCCTTCACAAACAGCTAGGATCTCAGTCTCCCCAAGCACTCTGCCTCTCCCAGCTCCTCCACCCCACCAACCTCCAGAGCACCATACAATGTACTTTTGTGTTCCAAAGCAGATCTTCAGGCCTGGGTATTCAGCAGTCCTGGGTTTCCACCCACTCCCCACTGCCTTTCTTTTCCTCCCACTGGTGAGCTGGGATGGGGAAAGGGCTTGGGTCCTGCCGGATCAAGGCTTTAGTATGTTACCATTTCCTGAGGTCTGCTCTGTTCTCCAGGTGTATGCAGTCTGGTGCAGCCTTCCTTCCTGTTGCTCTTTTTGGATTAGTTGTATTAACTATATTTTCATATTATATGTGGTTTTATGAGTAGTTCTCTGTCTCACCTCTCATGCTGCCATCTTGAATCTTGTCCCACAGTAAGGTTCTTTAATGGTAATTTGTCCAATAAATATGTATTGAGCAACTACTAATTCCAGTTTCTATTCCAAGTACTTGAGATGTATTGGCCCTTGTGAAGTTTACACTCTACTAGTAGTAATTTTCATTATTATTATTAGTCTCACAATATTTCTAGATGCTGTGACTTTTATTATTTTAACATTCCTGGGAAATTATCTCACCATCATTGTATTTTTTTACTGTATTTATTTACTTCCTGAGTCTTGAAAAACTAAGACAGTAATAGAGCTGAATATAGATTCAGCAATAACAGTATGAAATATTAACAACATAACTCTCAGTTAACATACATCCATAAAGATGAATGATTATGTGAGTATCCCTATAAAGAAATCACAGCAGCTTTTTCTGAGGATCAGATTTTATTGGGTAGTCTCATGAATCCATCAGAAATCTATCTGGAAGAACAAGTGAAGCAAACCATTACATAAAGTCTTCAAAACAATGAAAATCCAGAAACAATTTTTGAGCATCTGATATTTTTCTATGTAAAAATTGGATAATAAAGGCATTTCCCTAGTAAAAAAGAATAGAATCCATGCTAAGTGCTTTAAATTTCTAGGTATGTTTACTTTCATAGGGAGACAGGGTCTCACATGAGAATGTGGTCAGCAGCATGAGTAAAGTAAGTGACATATTTTTCTGCTTAAAATACAGCCATTGCTCCATCAGGTCCATGGTTCATGCGACAACCTAAGGTATTTTCCACCAGCAAAACCGTAATCAGATCTCTCAAGACATATATTAAATACTAAAGAAAGATATTAACGTTTGTAATGGAGAAAACCAGCAAATACCACCTTAACCAATTGATCAATATTAACATCACCAGTAATAAGACATATCAAAAACATGAACCTCTTGATATGATGGTCTACAAAGGTCACTCCATCATTGCTGTGATATTTTTACCAAAGATGCATAATTTCAGTCCAATCATTAGAAACCTTTAGGCAACATCCAAAGGAGGCACATTCAGAAAAATAACTAATCAATATTCTTAAAAATTGTCAAGGTTAAGACAGACAAGGAGAGGGTAAGTTAGTCTTCTTTCTATTTTATATAGTATGTTACATTAATTGTTTTCTGAATGTTAAACCAGCCTTGCATTCCTTGGATATACTCCATTTAGTCTTTATATGTAATTCTTTGTCTATGTTGTTGAATTAATTTTCCTAATCATTTTTGATGATTTTTGCATCTGCGTTCATCAGAGAAATAGCATGTAGTTTTCATGGAACTGACAAAGTCTTTTTCTAGTATATGCAGTTATATTTTCTTCAATTCCATATCTTTCTTGGTTGTTTAGATCATTTGCAGGAATAAAATATCTACACATACACACATACATTCACATATAGGTCAATGTATGTGAATTTTAAATTACACATATATGTGCAGTGGGACCAGTAAGAACTGGCTTATAAGAACTGATTGTTACAATTTCATATATTTTGTGAGCCAACTGTTATAAAATACAACCTTTATTAAAGATCAAATTATATAAACCTATGATTAAATAAATTACATTAAAACAAAGGCAATAAATCTCAACACATATCCCTTCCTCATTATTTGATACATTTTGCTATTATCTACAGTCTTGGGTTTATTTATATCTAGTGTATATGGTGGAAATAGTATATAATAGTGGCTACTGTGCATCTCTTCCAATTCCATGTTCACTGATATCGTGAGCAGTTTTAAACTGGCCATAGTAAGTGTATTTACACCACCAAAGTCTACAAGTGCTGTAAATCAGGGCTTGCTTTATTATTTTGTTGACTGTCTTGACTTAAGGAAGTGATAAAAAAATGTTAATAAACAGATTAAACTTTAACATGCGTGTGTCCATAGGTGTTACATTGTGAATACCACAAGAAATTGGAGAAATATCCCTCCAATGTTTGAAAACTAGTTTGCTATTGAGCAAAGAAGCTGCTCACTTCTTCTCAAATGAGTCATGTTCTGTTATGCCTTTATTATTTTGCTTTTGTCTTGTTTGTTAACATAAATGAAAGGATCAACCAACACTGGTGTTATGACTACACTAATTTGTCAGTTGCCACAGGGCTATGGTTATGTATATATTTTTTAGTATATGTATATATACAGTTTATATTTTTTTAAGGAATCATGGAAGCAATTCCTAATATTATTTTACATTGTTTGAAGTGCTCCCAATTTTAGAAACAAAGTTTCATGAGTAGAGCCTTTAGGGATTCTAAACATAGGAAAAATAATTCAAAACAAGCAATGCTGAACAGTGAAAAAAATGCAGAAATGCCCAATAATAACAGTCAGAGTTTTCTCCATTGATAACTATGTTTTCTCTTTAGAATGAAATATCAAAAGCAAACTATTCCACACAGACACATTAATAAGCAAATACACAGTTTTTGGTGCCCTGCTTTGCCAGCATGTGTTCCACACGTGCTGCTCTGTCCTTCAGGCAATCCAGCACCAATGGTGCAGGCAGGGGAGAATAATGAAGAGAGCACCAGACTTTCAGAATTGGCCTTTGAAACCTCATAGAAATTACAGCACTTGCTTGTATGTCAGTTATGCTCATTTAACACAAGTGTGTTAAGTGACTAGGAGTGTCTACTAGTCTACTCTAGTCTACTGAGCAAGAGGCTAGCAGAGTGCTCCAAAATACATACCAAAACAAAGGCACCTAGCAGAGAACTAAATTTGAATCAGACTTCTTGTGAAGGGCTAAGAAATGGCTCTTCACTATGTTGGCATACATCAAGAGCTCTTGTTGGTTATGCCTTTCAGGGAAGAGGAACTGCTTTGTCAACTCTTTCTGCTTCCACTTTCATAAAACTTGCTTATCTGATTAACTACAATCACCACTACTCCAATCACATATATTCATGAGTATTTGTAGGTCAAGGTCAAGGGGGCAGGAAGGCTAGCTCTCCTCCAATATCAAACCTTACTTATTCTTTGGAGATTGTCTTATCTCTTCTCTCCCATCTTCTACTGGTTAAAATTGATCCTTTATTTGGTTCATGCTATAAACATTAGAAAGTAGATGTATTAGCAATATTAAGGTGATCTTATTACTGCTCATTTAATGGCAAAAGAAAAGCAGAATCTGGTAATTTTATCCAGAGTGTTGGTTTTGGACCTGACAAGCCAAGGCACCAAAGGATGGTTTTCAATAGCCTAGTTTGGGTCTTGAGGCAGGGGAGGCTTTGAGGTGTGGAGTGCTTGTTAACTTGAAGCCTCACCATTTCCCAGATGGGTCTGACTTATATGGCTGGATAAGGAGACACTTCCTTCCCTTCTCACCACTCCATGGGCATTGTTCCAAAAGTTATGGTTTTGGACAAAAAAATAAATAAAATGCAAAACATTCCTAGAGAAAGGAGATCAACAGTTTTTTCTCTGCTAAAAAAGTATGAATAAAACTCTCAGGGTCTGATTTTACTTTTGTTATTAGGAATTTTCACTAACACAACCCCAGCATAACATGTTTTTAAAATTATGAGTCAATTTGAAACCTTTTTTTAAAGCAGTGGTAAAGGCAAATTCTGCAGACGTTACTTTATCTGCATTACCCAGTGTCTAATGTATCACACAGGACATATAATTAAGCACATATTTGCCAATATTTCCAGTTAGCCTACTGGTTTACCTGTACATATTTGAATACTATAAGCCATTACTTAGGAGAATTATTTCAAATTCAAGGTCAGCAGAACTCTCCATATATTATATGCCTGTGACATTATCATTGAATATAATATTATAGACTTACTGTGAGTAAATCAGAGATGTAGTCTAACTATTCAGTATGATAGTGTTAATATGAGATATGGAGAATAAGCATCTGATATGGATAATTTCATATTTATTTCTTCATTTGTTTTCCACATTATACTGTTTTGATCTAAATAAACTGGGGGAAACCTTTTCAAAATTCAGTCCTAGCTCTTTTGTTGTGGAGTTGATTTCTTCCAGACTAGAAATTTCCACTTGGTGTAAGAGTTCTGACATATTGTATCAACACCCTTCTATTACTTTAAACAAGAAAATTTATTTAATCCATTTCCTATGACAAGTGAGGGGGCTGCTGTTATGGCACTCAAAATGTATTTGTATTATTTCCAGTAGAAAAAAAAATGTCAGGGACTGATTTGGGGACCGGGCACTGTCAATTTCATTGTCTTATTCATACAATCTGTGTGACAGCATTCCAATTTTGACAAATGTGGCTTAAATAATAATCAAATGAATTCCCAACCCTCAAATATGTATTTTTCTAAGAACCTATACTATAGAGATAATTTAAAGATATTGTGCTTTGGAGCAATTTAAGAAGCAGCTTGAAGAATTAGATACTTCAACTTTTGACAATACCATGCCTCTTTCTAAAATAACCCTGATCTGATGGCATAAGTAGACGTATCTAGATCTAGTGAACCATAGGCAAGGATCACATCATAAATTAATCTGAAGAACCACAAAGACATATGCTTTTAGTGTTAATGAATCATTGTCTCTCAGTGTCAGAGATATTACTGTAAGTTCAATTTTTTTGAAAATTTCTCATTAGTACATTGGTTATCTGTTGAGTATACTGTTAAACCCATAACACAATGAATGGAGTGCACATACATGAATGTGAATGTGTGTATAGTGTACATGTGTGTGTGTGTATGTGTGTGTGGTAAATCCAAATCACTTCCCTGAGTTATCACACTGAGTTTTTTTAGAGCAACATTCTATGCTTTTATAATACCTTGATGTTGATATGGTTTCAGAAAGACTTTGTAATGTAAGAAGAAAGCTGACCTAAGAATTTCGAAATGAATATTGAATCCTGGCCTTTCTAATTAATTGCTTTGTAGGCCCATCTTTCTTTATCTGTGAAATGAGAATAATAAAATCTGCCCTTAATCATATCAATGGGAAATAACAACAAGGTGAGGATGTGAAGAAATTGGAACCCTCATATACTGCAGTGGGAATATAAAATGGTACATTTGATATGGAAAATGGTCTGGCAGTTCCTCAGAAGTTAAACTGTGTTACCATATGAAACAGCCATTCTACTTGTAGATATATACCCAAGAAAATTGAAAACACATGTCCTCACAAAAACTTGTACACTAATTTTCATAGCAGCGTTATTTATAATAGCCCCAAGTGGAAACAACTCAAATGTCTATCAGTTAATGAACAGAAAAGCAAAATGTAGTCCATCCACACAAAGGAAAATTATTCAGCAATAAAATTAATGAAATACTGGTGTATGGCTGAACCTTGAAAATGTTATTCTTAGTGAAAGAAGCCATTCACAAAAAAAATCCATAGACACAGAAAATAGATTTTTGGTTGCCTGGGGTTGGAGGTAGAAGATAAGGGAGAAACAAGTAGTAACTGCTACCAGGTATGGAGTTTCTTTTTGTAATCATGAAAGTGTTCTGGCATTAGATAATAGTGATGCTTGTACAGCTGTGAAAATGCTAAAACAAAAAAAACCCCAAAACATTGAATTGCATACCTTAAAATGGCAAATTCTATGGTGTATGAATTATATCTCAATGAAAAAATAATTAAACACCTTCTCTTGCTTATATCCAAGGATTGTGGTTAAGAAATCAGATAAAACTGGGAAGTTTCGTAGAATCTAAGTCAGATTCAGGAACCCATCCGCTGCACAGAGAAGAGCACAGACCTCACTGTCTGTAACTGGTTACAGAGGGTTGGCATGAAAATCGTCTTTACGTCCAGTCATGGGGAAAGTCACACAACGGACTGATGTCCCTCACGACACTCACTGTGAAGAGCTTTCTAGAAGAGTTATAAATGGCACAAAGAATAATTTATTTTAAAGAATGGAAGGCATAGGAGATATATAGAGAAACTAGGCTTTCTGCTGTGATTGCCACTGTCTACTCTAAAGGTTATATATTAATTACCCTACTGGATTGAAAAACCTGAAGGACATTTGGTTCATGTCCATTTCTTCACCTCCTGGACACGGTGCCCTGCTTATAGTGAGAATTCAGCTGGTACCAGATGAGTGTTGTGGAAACTTTTTTTAGTTTTTTTTAATTTTCTTTATTTTAATTAAAAAAAATACTTCATTTTTTTAAGAGAAGTTTTAGATTCACAATAAAAGTGAGAGGAAGGTACAGAGATTTCCCATATAACCCCTGCATCTGTACATGCATAGCTTCCCCCATTGTCAACATCTCCAACCATAGTAGTTAAGTTTGTTACAATTGATGAACCTACATTGACACATCATAACCACCCAAAGTTCACAGTTTACATTAGAGTTTACTCTTGGGGTTAAACACTCTATAGGTTTCGATTAATGTATAATGACATGCATCCATCTTTATAGTATCAAGCTGAGGGTTTTCACTGCCTTAAAAATCCTGTGCTCCACCTATTCACCCTCCACCCCTCCCACCTTTAGATTTTCATTCCTCTAGTCCATCAAACTGCCAAATCTCCCTATGGCACTATTTTCATCGCATTGACACCTTGCTCAAAACCTCCAGTGGTGCCAGTAGTGAGCTTTCATTGTGTTCCCTTCATACAAAATTTATTTCTCCTTCACACCTCAGTTCCCTTGTGGGGAATTATCCGTTCCCATTGCATAATCTGGAAGAACTGTTAATCCAGTAGCATCTTCTTTAGCTACAAAAAGGGCCTGTGACCCACGTTAGGGCTCTGGCACACTCTATTCCTTTATTTGAATCCTTAGCAGTGTGATGAAGTTGGGTATTTAGTTGGTTATTCATTCATCCCAGTAAGGTGCTCTGGCCTGCTTCAGGACCACTCTACTGGCTCCTGGTGTTTAGCCCTTGGAGGCCACCTTGCTTTCTAATGTTTCCAAACCCGGTTCTCTAGCATTCCCACTGATTCTGCAAACTCCTTGTTGAGACCTTTTTTAAAACGAGTATTCTATTTGGAAACCTAAGTAAAGTCAATAAGCTACCAATCAAACTTTAAGCCCAGCCCTGTGAGGGCCCCACATGCTGTCTCTTTCTTGTTTAAATAAGGAAGGATGGAAGCTCACCCCAGAGCTCCAGGCAGAGCCAGAAGTGAGGTCCTTTCTTCCCTTGCTGCCTCTAGGCCACAAGGCACATCTTCTCCAAGCTCTCTTCTCAGGGCTGTTCTCTGCTGCTTCCCAGATGTGAGAATACACAGTCCCCCTGCCCTTCTTTGCCTTTCCTAGCTGGAGTTAACTGCAGAACTTGACATCAGACTGTTACCTCTCTGAGAACGCTTACCTCCTTAGCTTCCAGAACATCTCTCTTCTGTCTCTTCTCCCTTCCTATTCAGTCATTCCTTCTTAATAGTCTTTGTGGCCACCTCTCTGTCTTAAGCCCTCTGTGACTTCTCTTATTCACCCTCTTTTCTTTTGAATAGAGATATGTCTTTCCTCAGCACTATCAGTCAACCTCTAACTCTTTGGCGGTCTTGGGGCTTCAATTACCATGTATATGTTGCTTATTCACAAATCATAGCTCCAGCTAAGACATTTATTTAATCTCTGTAACTAAATAACTAATTGATGGAAAATTCTACTGGTACTGAATGTCCTACAGTCCCCTCAGTCTCAGTGTATCTATGAAAACGTGCTTGAGCTCCTATAACCAATCCCCTTGTGCATGTCACCTACGTGAACCTTGATATGCAGCCAGAAATCCAGGAGCCATTCTGGATTTCTCTGTCCCACTCCCCTCCTTCCAGTGAGTCATCTACTGCAGTCCATTTGACATCCCTCATATCCCTCACATTCTTCTGTCTTAGATTATTTTCTCCCTGAAGCAGATCTTGAGACAAGTGTCTGGGTGCAAGGATTTATTGGGGAGTTCATTATTCCCAGGAAGCACCATGAGAGAGTAGGGAAATGAGGTGGGAAGAGGAAAACCTATAAAGGGTGTGTCAGTAAACAGTTTATTGCTAATGAAAACGGGCATAGGCTAGTTGTGAAATCTCTGAGAAACCATGTAGAATACACTTCAAAATTGTCCTACCAAGGGACAAGGAAGCCAGGGATTTATTACCAACACTGCCTCCTTTGCTTGAATTTGTCCCTCTAGAGGAAGAAAAATAATTTTCTCTCTACTCTTCTGAGTTCGGGGCTGAGACTCCTGTAATGAAAGACAGATTAACAAGAAAAAAATAAAACAAGTTTATTAACATGTATATCCATTTATACATGGGAGATACACAGGGAAAATGAGTAACTTAAAGAAGTGGCTTAGAATTCAGGCTTACATACCATCTTAATAGAAACAGAAGAGGGGGATGTAGGCCTCTTAGGAGAGAGTGAATTATTTTTAGTAGAGATGAATAGGCTATAGAAGAATAAGTGGGAGGTATGGCATTTTCTGACAAAGTTTGTTTGGATGTGGTCCTGACTTCTAGTCTCCTCTTCTGTGATAAGGCTCAGTCCTAACTGGTTAATGACACTCCCAGAGAAGGGATCTAGGACAGTTGAGCTCTTCTTGGAGGATCTGTCTTTAAGCAGATAGGAGGGTTCAGAGAAAGTCTCTCCCTGCATTTCTTTACTTTTCTTTTTTTTTAAGTGCATATAATTCATGATAATCAATATACCAATGTGGCATATTTTGGGATGGTATGTCCTGAACTTCTATGGTCTTATTTTGGGGTGGCATATTCTGATACCTTTCATCCCTTGCATAGTGAGCATGTCCTACAGCTAGAGATCACCCTCAGGGAGAGTCTCAGGAAGCCATCAGTGCGGATGGAAATTGCAGAGGACCTCTGGGAGGGCCAGGGGCAGTAAGGCAGCTGAGAGCTTCTGCTATACTGTCTACTCTATCCCAGCTACCATTTCCCAAGTCTTCTCAGCTGAATCACTGAACTGTTCTCCTTGAAGTTTTAAGGTTTGTAAATTTGTATTTAAAATTTTTTACATAGCTTGGCAGAATGAACTTTAATACACACTGAATGTGTTCAAGAACATTTACTCTTTTTTGGGTTTTTTTTACAATTTTTTTTATTAAGGTATTATTGGTATACACTCTTATGAAGGTTTCACATGAAAAACAATGTGGTTACTACAGTCACCCATATTATAGAGTCACCCATATTATATACACCCCTCATTCCCATTGCAGTCACTGTCCATCGATGTAGTAAGATGCCACAGAGTCACTACTTGTCTTCTCTGTGCTAAACTGTCTTCCGCATGATCCTCCCACACCATCATTTACTCTTTTTCTGATTGTTTATATTTTAAATATTTTATGTCATGGTATCTTTGCATATGCGATAGGACCTTTTCCTATGTCTAGAAATATCTTTCCCTACTTCTTCATCTGGGTTATCCATGCTCCTCATCTTTTGGATCTCAGTTCCATCTTCTCCACTCAGGGAAGAATTTCATATTTGCATAATTATTTAAGTATTTTCTTCTTCCTCTTTAGATCAAGAGCTCCATGAGGGTGGGAACAAGGTCTGTCTTGCTTACCACTAACATATCCGTAATTGACCATATTGCCTAACACATAACAAGCATTCAATAAATATTTGTAGAATGAATGCGGGTTGAATAAATGAGTGATTAATCTGTGAATGCTTCATTTGTATATATATTGACTTGATGACAATTCTAAAGAGATAGTGAGATATAGTTTTTCCCACAGGAGGCGAGCAGATTTCTTAGTTTGTGAGAACAGAAGGCTTTTAGGTAAGGGAGGATAAGGATTGGAATTTTAATTTTGAGTTGGAAAGTAATCAAGAACTATTTTAGGTTTTTGAATAAAGGGTTAGGGTCAGATGATCAAAACAGGGCTGAAGACCATATCCAAAGTTCTATTTATTTAACCACTTACAATATTTCACTTCAAAATGGGCTTCCCTGCCATTGAAAAGCTGCCATGTTTTCATTTTCTGGAAAGTGACAAAGTTAGATAAATGATAATGCCATGTCTTTCTTAATTCCTTGGTTAGAAAACCTCAGACTTAAATGTTCCCCAGTGCAAACTCTCACTGAATAAACATGAAGTGTATTGTTTTACAACATGCTGCTCAATGAAATTGCAGCCCATTTGGCACAACTGAGCATTTTAGGATGAAGAGAGAGAAAACGACAACACCAAAAAAAGCCCATAAAACAAATTGTGTCCCTTATAACCCTTAATGAAAGACTTTGGAGTAAAATGAAATGTCACACCAACTTTAGAGAACACTCATTCATTGCCAATGTTGGGAAAAGTTGGATTTGCACATAATTTCCTTGTTCTCAGTGATATTTAATTAACATTTATTTCTTCTCCCTCTCTTCCTCCTGTCTTATTTTTTTTCCATCTTCATTTCGAAGTGACTAGCTTAAAGAAAACCAGCCCTAAATCTGCTGTTTTTTTCTTTTAATTTTAAGAGATTGATACTTAGGCATCAAAATACTATTGTAAATTTTTTAAATGAGAAAGTTCCAGGTGACAACTTAAAAAATACAGCTACTCACCACATAGTTAATTAAATGTCTCTGAATTGCTACTGTTTGAGGTTGATAAGCTCCAAGTATGAATTTTTCAGCTCAAAGCAGGAAGTTATACTAAGGAAACAGTATAAAGGAAAAATAATTAGCTAGTCTTTCGTAAGAGGGTGCGTAAATGGTGTCTGGTAGCCCAGACTAACTTTCTCATTTGGTAGCATGTAGATTTTAGGTACCATGTAAACGAAGGGCTAACATAAAAATCATTATATTGCATATATTTCTGTGAATTCATTTTGAGCTGATATAATAGGCTTCTGTTTTATTTGTGTCTATATGCATTTTAAAAAATGAAATCACATATTCATTGCACATCATCACAAAAAGAAGGGTTAGTAGCACTGTGCGATAGTTTTGAGAGGCAGCACACATCCATTCGACTTTCAGTACCATGATATGATTGTTCTGGCTTGTTATTCGTTATTGTCGTTAAACTTTTACTTTGCCTAATTTATACATTAAATTTTATCATAGGCATTTATATACAGGAAAAGACCTAGGGCATATGGGGTGGGTACCACCTGCAGTTTCTGGCAGCCACTGGGGGGCCTTGGAACTTATTCCCCCATAGACATGGGGGAACTGCTGCATAATCATCCCTCAGAGAAAAGGTACCAAATATTTGTGAATAGTCTAACATTCACCATTTTTTGGACATGAAAACATCACCACAAAGATTAGGCAATTTGTCCATGAGCACTGACAGAGCTGGGATTGGCCCCAGATTCCTGTTTCTCCTCCCCAGTGCCTCTTGTGTGCAAACCTGTGGACAGGCCATTGCAGCCCCAGAGTCACCAGACAAGGATGCCATGCAGAGGGCAGGTGCTCTCCAGGGCCCGTCTCAGGCTGTGTTACCACTTTGACGTGGTCAGCACATTCTCTGTTTGGCTTTTAGTGCCAACATTTGCTTTTATTGAAGTGTTCTGTATCAGTCAGGAACTGATCATAGAAGCAGACCCGTTATAAATTTTGGTTTAAGGGATTTAGTATAGGACTTGCAACCTAAATTGGAAAATGAAGGTCCAGGGGGAAGTTGGAGGCTCAGAGGAGTCACAAACCAGTCACTCTGATAAGCCAAGCTTGTCCAGTCACCGAAATAGGATGTTAAAGAAAAGGTGTGTGGAAATCCAGTGGCCAGCTGACTTCTGTGGCTGTCGCCCCTGCAGGACCACCAGCAGGCATCTGGAGTCAACCTGAGGCAGCGGTGGGTTAACAGGTGGAGGAGCATGAGGAAAACATCAGCCCCTGTGTGCTGGCGTGTATTGCTTAACTATTACAACTGTCAGACTGTAGCAGCTGCTACTTCACTTCTGCCTTTCAAATCTACTTTGGAAATCACACAGGGCAAGGATTCTAGAAACAGAGTTCCAGCTTAACCAAGCAGACACAGTACAGCCTCTCATACATGCCAAGTTTAAAGAGCCGAGGCTTCTTCCTGCTGCTGTAAACAAATTACTACAAATTTAGTGGCTTACAACCACACAAATGTATTATCTTACTGATCTGGAGTTCAGTAGTCCTAAATACATTTACTGGGCTCTTATCAGTGTCTGCAGGCTGTGTTCCCACTGGAGGCTCCAGGGGTGAATCTACTGGTTGCGTTTTGTTGCTTCTAAAGGCCAGAGCACTCCAGCTTCTGCTTCTGTCACCACATGTCCTCTCAACCTGACTCCCCTGCCTCCCTCTTTTCCCTTCGGACCCTTGTGATTACATTGGATTTACCTGAATAATCTAGAATAATCTCACCATCTCAAAATCATTAGCTGAATCACATCAGCAAATTCCTTTTTGCCATGCTACGTAACATATGCACCGGTTCTAGGGTTTGACATGGATGTCTTTGGAAGGCCATTATTCTGCCTACCATAATAACTCTCAAGGTCATGATGGTCAAAGCAGGGGTTGGCAAAATAACCACCTGTAGGCCAAATCTGGCTTGTTGTCTGTTCATATAAATAAAGTTTTATTGGAAAACGGCCATGCCCATTTTTTACTTGCTGTCTTTGGCTGCTTATGCACTATGATAGCAAAATTGAGTTATTGGAACTTAGACCACATGACCCACAAGTCTAAGATATTTACTCTCTGACCTTTTATAGTAAAACTTCCTGACCCCTGCCCTATTGGTCAGAAGATTCATTTGTTGATTTATAATAAGAAACTTTGCTATATAGCAGCAGAAAGTTCAAATTTGTAAGATAGTGTATTGAGATAAGTCAGGGACATGGCACAGGGTCATGTCATTATAAAATCTATTTAGCCTGTGAAAAAGGCCCAGTTTATTCTTTAACTTAATCTATATGCTGTTCTTCCTCTTCTTCTAGCCCCTTAATTAAGTAACTTTGTAACCAGAACAGGAGCTAGACATCAGAAGTGTAAATAAACCTATGTGGATAAAGAATGCCAAAGTCTGGGTCAACACAGTTTCCTAAATGACCCTATTCTAAAGACAAAACTTCAAAGGAATTATGAATCACGGGTGTACATCATGCCTTATGCTGACACCTACCCAAAAGACTCTATAAAACCCCAAACCCTAAACCCTTAAGTAAGCCTCCTCTTTAAGGTTGCCTGCACTCCCATCTGAGTGTGTACTATCGTATATCAAATAAACAGTGCATAAGCCAGTTGCACTGGTCTCAAACTCTTCTCCATGATAAAGACAAGAACTTGCTGACCTCAGTCTCCAGTGGTAAATGTCTTTGTCACGTTGCTATTTCATTCAGTTTTCTAGTCTTAACACAATCCTTTTCTCTCCCCCGGCTTTATTTCAGACCAATAAGGAAGTGGAAGTTCTCAGAACATGATCTCACTCCATCCAGTGCTATGCAGTGCCCCCAGATCCTGGGGTGGTGGGGGCTTACTTAGTTCCCATGACATGCATATTCAACTGGACACTGGATGCCAGGTGACTCTGGCTTTAGGAATTAGTGAAGTAATTGCCCTATGCTGAGCAGGGGTTCAATGAGCTTCCCTCTCCTCCCTCTGCTCTTCCTTGTTCTCTGGGACCTGCACAGCTGCTGCCATTCACTACTACTCTCACTTTAATGAAATCCTTCTTTACCTACACTTGTTTGACCTGGTTGAACCCTCTCCCAGGTTGACGTCTCACCAAGCGCACAGAGAGACCTCCCCAGATGCAGCTGCCTGACAACGACATCACCTCCCCGTGTTAAACCTGTGTGCAAAGCTAAACTATGATAAGGTTAACTGCAATGCAAGGGTTAGTCCCTACCATCTGTAAGACATGGAACACTAGAAACAAGTTATGAGCAGGAAGGTTACCACCTGGACTGGCTGCCCATGACCATGACCATGATGAGGCCATCCCTTCCCCTGGAACAGAGCTGCAGATCCCTAGAAAACTGATCACAGTCTCATTGGATAACTTCCCTCTCCCCGGCTGAAGGTCACAATTTTTATTCTTGCTGAATAAAAAGACAATTGATGAGGCAACGTCTACAAGCTATTCACCCTGATTAGAGTTTGAGTATTAACTCAAATTCCTCAGCCATCCAGGCAAAGACTATAGTTTCGTGTGATTTTTTTTTTATCAAGGGCTGATCTCACTTCATTTTAGGTTCATTTTATGTAATTTTATTCCCAAAGATAACCTTATCTTCAAATGTTATATATCACTCTGTCTTCCATCCTGTATCCTCCACTGATGAATTTTCCTTGATAGCACTAACTGGACTTTCACACTGTTTTCTTTCCCACCTGCAAAGAAATGAGGTCATTAATGAAACCTTCAATGCACAGATTTAACCTGGTTTTGGGTTTATCTCGGGTTATACGTGCCTGTCTTATGAGGCAAAGGAGTGGTATTTCACCAGGTTAAGAGGTAATTAAGTTTTTCCTTCAGTTAAAAAAAAAACTATAAACAGTAAAGATCCCATTAACTATCTCCAGACCTTTTCATCATAAAGGAAAATTAAAATGTGTCAGCAAGAATCATTAATAACTTGGTGGATGTTCAAATGCAATAAGATTTCTTGAAACATCCATTGTCTTCAGTTTTGTTACCATGTGTTGCTTAGCATCATAGTGGGGAAGAGTGGTGACCACAGGGCAAACTGACTGGGTTTGAATCTCAGCTCCGCATTTGCTCTCTGCCCCTTCAGCAAGTTATTTCATGTCCTGAGCCTCAATCTTCCTCTCTGGAGATGAGGCATATAAAGAGCTCTTCCCTCAGGCACAACTGTAAGAGTTAAATGAGTTCACACATGTCAAATACTTAAATAGTACCTGCTAATATATGCATTGATTAGATCATTCATCTAACAAAGTCCTAAGTGCTCTGCACTGTAGTCATCACAGTAGCTCTCTGAGGTGTATCTTTATCTTTTCTTTTCCTTTTTATTTTTACAAAGAAATTAGGGGTCAGAGCAGTTAAATAACTTTCTGAGGGTCACAAGTCTAGAAAATTGCAGAGCTAGAGATGGAATTCAGTTTTGTCTGATTATAAAGCCCAAGTCTGTAGACTTAACCTGCCATTTGTAAAGCATGAATTTTTTGAATTGTGAACCATTCAAGGCCAAGGCACAACATTCCTTAGCATCAGAAGCTGGGAATCGAGTGAGTATAATATGGTGGCACCTCAGCTAACTGGAGCCCCTAGGAATATATCAACTGGACAATCTAGTTTTTCCAGAAAGCTTTGGGTAGTTGCCAAAACTTTAAAAAATATTATTTAATTTGGACAGAACTCTCTGTAAGACATGCTATACATTTCCCTGCCTTCTTGAACAGATTATATTGAACATGATTTAAGATTATATTGACTCAGTCATTTGTCGTTATGGACTTTACTTTTATCCTATATTCTAATATAAGAACATTCTGAGAGTTTATTGAAATTAAAGAGGAATATTATTGACCTGGACCATTATGCCTGTTTATGTTCCTGTGCTTCGTTTGTAAAGCCTTAGGTGTTTCCTCGCCCAGTGGCTGCTTCTTCTTGTCAGTGCACTTGTTTGGACTGTGTCTCTCCCAAACGTACACCTGAAAAACATGTTGTTCAAGGAAAGCTTTATTTTATAATAAAGCAAAGGTGTGTTAAATTTTTGTAGAATGAGAGCTCATGACCTTGACAGTCTTGAGAGTAGTGTTCCAAAATGAAGAAATTAAGTAGAATATTACGGCGTAGGGTATGAATTGGATAATTTTCATGTGAGTCTTACAGGGCAGGAAGTAGCTAGGATTTGACAATTTAATGCCCTAATAGTACAGCAAGGTGAGAGACCTAAGCCAGCCTTGATGATCTAGTTATTGGGATTAATGAGCAACCTATTTCAGTTGGCTCACAGTTATGTTTTAGAAGAGCATGCATTTCCTGGATAAAGAAGCTATTTTTTTCTGGTTCCAATATTGGAAGAGGAAAGAATGTTTGACCCCAAATTTGTACAGTGCAAGGGCAAAGTATATCGGTTTGGTTTCTCTCTTGCCTCTCGGACTTGTGCCTCTATATGCTTGATGACTAGAATTGTGAGTCAACAGTGAGTCAATAAACGCTAACTGGGAGCCTGAGAAATTGACTCGTATGCATGTGTTTCATGCTTGGGCAAGACCTCTTTTTCTTGCTTCATTCCTGGATAGCTTCCTAATATTAATTGTTCACTAGCTGAGCATCTGCTAGGTATCTGTTACTATCTTGTGAATGATGGGTTTGTAAATTCTAGTGGAAAATTAATTAAAGAGCTTAATTCCTCAGTGTAGTGCTTGTTATTGTTTTCCCCTTTATTAATGTTTTATTTGCAATGTTAAATTGAGTTTTTCACAGTTCTTAGTATTTTCTTTTGTGTTTGAAAATTTAAGAGTGGTGCTGTTTGGATACAAGATTCTTTTTTTTTTAACCATGAAATTTAAAATGTCTAGGGATTTAACCAAGTCATTTGAAAGGTTTTGCTAGAGCTCTTGCGCTATATTATTGAAGTAAATAGTCTGAGATATTGGAAATTGGAATACATGGGGAATAAAATGATTGAGCAAGTATAAAGTACACAATTAATATCTAAAAGAAAATGCTTATTGTTTTACATTTGAGGTCTGCTGATTGGAGAACAATAAAAAAGATTAAAGGTCCTGATTGTGTAGTACCAAATTGGGGAAAAAATGAATTTGACTTATTGCTTAGAACTTTCAGCTGTTTATAGTAATTTAAACCAATTGAAAAATAAAATATTAGCTAGCAAAAATCCTTTCTAAGAATTGGGCATGGTAAGAGGACATGAAAAACTGATCAAACAAGGTTTTTGAAGTCTCATTAACCATGGAATTTTCAGTAAAGCAACATGGATATTGAAGATTTGGATTTATTTTGAAACGACAGAAATTCCCTAACAATATTTGAAGTTTATTTTCGTTGCTCCTGTCAGTCTGTTTTTCTTTTTTTTTTTACAGTCATATATTCAGTACTATCATTTGTTGGCATCTGGGCCCAAGAAAGAAGCTTGTTTTCAGAAAAAAAAATTTTTTCAGCGGCTTCATGTATTAAAAAGCAAGTTCAAATGACACTGTTAAAAGAATAGCTTTTATGCAGGGAGAATCTGTGGAAACCATACTAAAGATGACAATGTGGCCATTTTCCTTTCTCTTAGCTAATTTTTCTATTCTTGACTAGAATGTATATGTACCACTTGTGAAATGTAGTGGGCAAAAAGAAAACCTGCTTACACATCTGAATCTTAGGATGTACATATATGTGAAATAACAGAAGACAGAGGCTATGATCCACTTGATGTAGTCAGGCATGAATTAAGATAAAGCCTTAAATTTAGTTACACAGATGCCAAAATAAGGAGAGTCAAATATAAGCTTCTGGGGCCAAATATAGGTGATTGTGCTCCATTGATTTATGACTCTAGACATGAAATTAAATTCAGCGGTATACAAACAGCATTTATTGAGCACCTATTAGTTCCAGGAACCCACACAGGTTGTGGCACATACAGAAGCAAAAAGCTCTGGTTCTGAAAACTTCACAGGATAATTGAAAAATAAAGCCAGTTAATAAAACAATTTGATAAGTAATGTAAGTATGTACAGAAAAAATATTACTGACAAAGTATAATTTTGAAAACATTAAACTTTGATTCTCACCCAAATATAAGTATCAAAAATTTTTGTCCAACTCATTAATTAATGATGAGAGAACCAAGTCAAAGAGAATTTGAAGAACTAGGTATTTATAGAAAGATTCATATGTGCAGGCAGGTTTTCTTAATAAAGAGATATTAAGATAAGATTAACTAGTTTTTATCTAACCTAGCAATTTCCTCCAGGGCAATAAAACATAACTTCTGGAATTATCACTTTTTCTGGATGTAAATATTTTGTGTCTCTCCTGAATAAAAATCTACAAATTAGCATGTAACCTTGCTAGGAAGGAAAGGACTCAGCTCAATGTCACAGGGAAGTCAGATATAGTGAGACAAGAAACCAAGTCTAGAAAGTTAATGCACTCTGCACAGAGTAACAGAGCTGGCCTGCCTAAAGTGAGACAGGCCCTGCTGCTCATTCTGAGGCTTCTTTTAGGTGGTTTTGTTAGGGCAGAGAAGTCCTTGATTGACAGCTGTCAGCTTTCTAGGCTTGTTCTGATTGGTGAAATGAGGACAGGGGCTGTGCTGTGCGTGTGCTTCTGGTGTTTCTTATTTGGGGAGACCCTGGACATTTCTTGAGTCACTCTTGGACCCTGTGGCTTCATCTGATTAACTCTCTGAGTCATTTCTGGCTCTCTAGCTCTATCTGATCAACTCCCTGAGTCGTCTTTGGGGGGGCCCTCTCTCCTTTTCATCCCACTCATTTGTCTTTCTTGCTAACAACCTCACTATATCTAGGATCCTTTTTTAATAGTAATCACTGAGTTGAACAAAACATATCCCCTTTGATAATTCCTGGGTGGTGCTTTACCCCATGTGACGTTGTGCTGTTCACCTTTTTGCCTTATTCTCAAGTCTTTGGTATTTTCTCATTAATAAAATCAGGAACAATGGAATGTGGGAGAGAGGAATGATAATGGGACTCTAGTCAAGAAAAGTTAAGAAGAGGAGATATCTCAGATAAGCCTTCTATAAGTGAGGAAAAAACTTCCAGTAAGACGAAGTACTTTTTTAGGAGGTGAGGGGATGGTGAAAGGTAAAAGGAAGGGAGAAATAAATGCATTCCAAGTGCCATTTCATGAGCAGTTTGATGTTTACTTCTGTGACAGATGAATCACTTTGACCAGGAGGCAATTTGTAAGAGATCTATACTGATTATTTTATTGTAGTTGTTGTGGCGGTGGTTTCTAAGAAGTCAGAAAAATCAAATCATCTGTGTGCTGGCAAGGAGTTATAAATTAGTTGTTTTTAAAGCTATAAATTCATATGTTAGAACACTGAAACTCTTTTGAAAGGAACTGCCAAGGAAAATGAAAGAAGACAGCAAGGACAGAGATGATTGAGATCCACCCAGGCATTAGAACTGAGCAGAGCATCTCATTATCATCCATACCTCTGAAATTCCCCTTATTTCTCCTTTTCTTTTTTTTCTCTTTCACTCCCTTCTCTTACCCAAGACATGGGAAGAAATCAGGAGCCATCACAAGTTATATCTCCGTGGCTGAACAGGGTACAGTTGAAAAAAGCAGCATCTACTTCTCCTTCTTAGGCTGCAGGCAGGGAACAGAATGGAGTGAAATGGAATAGAATCTCTCCTGAAACACCTTTTTTGTCTAAACTCTTTCTGCCATTAAAAAAATGAATTATTTACTTAGCCTCATTTTCCTTTCTGATATTAATTTTCCTTTTACAAAACAAGTCACATCCAGAAATGTGTATTATTTTAAAATATCTTTTACTAGCTGAACTTTCTCAGTGGGTAATGAATCTCAGTGGGCCATGGGGCTATTCAATCCTTTTTAATATTATTTCCAGTGATGCCATAAAATAAGACTACACCACAAACTCTTGGCCTTGCTGTAGGAACCGCCATGATGAGAAATTTCCAGCTCAGTGTAAGGAGAGCTTGAAATATGAAAAAAAGAGGTATTGCTCTAGTAATCCATTCATATACAGCATTTATTTTAGCCATTTTTTTCCATTTCACTGTTAACAATCAATCTTTGTATTTCTATAAATTTAGCACTGATTTTGGAGAAGACCAGTTTGGTGTCCACATCAAATACATCCCTTATTTCACTGTTCATGTGGCCCTCTAGGATTAATTAGGGAAAAAATTCAAAAGGGCCACTCTAGGATTTAATGCTATTAATATTTGTTTAACCAAAAGCTAATGAGCACTTTTTTATTCCATTTCTAATTGGGCAATTTCACATTTTGCCAATAAGTAAAATTAATAAGCAGGTTAAATCTAATTGGCTTGCTTTGACTGAGGAACTGAATCCTTTCAATAAATAAACCTAGATTTTCATGTAATTTACAAAAAAAAAACTTTTCTGAACAACTTTTCTTTTAAGGTGACAAGCATCTTGGGTCTTTTTAGATGAACAGCTTTTGGAAGAAGGTCTAGCTTCAGAATAAAATGGCTTCTATTTGTGTGGAACAATTAGCCATAATTAGCATGCAAGTTTTAATGTATTGTATTGTGAAACTGATTATGCCTGTGGGACTGATGATACAAGACACTTCTATTGTTTATTGTATGCAAATCCAGCTACTTAACTTTAACTAGACTTTGAAATCCAGAACAATTACCAACAATTGCTTCAGTATTAATAAGCAGCATGAACTGCCAATCATGACTTTTTAAATGATAAAGACTTTTAAGCAATTGGTTTGCTTATAAGTCTCTACCATTTTTGGCTTCCAAAAAATGAACAGGTGTCTTAGAGCACATACGTTATACAACAAAGTCAAATTTGGGTCAACCTTGCTGACAAGATTTCTGTGTTGTCCTATTTCCTCTGATTATGCCTTTTTGCTTTGTGAATATTAATGGGAGGTAGCTCTTCGAATAAAAGAAAATTCAAAATACAGTTTACTATTTTAAGAAGAGCTGGAATGTGGACAGTTTTCAATTAGATATTTGATGATTCATAATCTGGCGGGATGTGAAAATGTCAGTAGATCGGGTTCCTCCTTTAATGCATGTTATATGTACTTCATATATTGCAAATGAAGATATTACATGAATAAACAGTCATGCTGTGATGTTCTTTTAGCAACATGGCACAGCCTGGGGAGAACTGTAACGTAGACGCTGTTTTAGTCTTCCTTAGCTGCTGAACTGCAATGAAACACTGCTGAAAAGCCTGCCAGCTCTTCTCCTTTTGTTCCTCTGGCACCAGTTTCTTCCTTATGCTTAATCTGCCTGTCCTGTGGAGGACCTCTTAGAAGCACATTCACACTAAATTGGGAGTGACTTACTTCCATTCACTTTCCCAGAACTATTTGTATCTCAAAATGGGACCCAAAAAAGGAAAATGCATTACCTGAAAGAATTGATGCCAACCAAAGGCCATCAAATGAGAAACTGAGGAGAGGTCTTCTCTGTGACCCTCAAATCCAGCCACATATTTACTCATCTCACTCCTCCTAAACAATAAGCTGCCCTTTCATGGCAATTCAATCTTCTTCTATCAAGATGTTTAGATGTTATCACGTGATTCATGTTTTTTTCTTTATAACTTTAGGTGTATGTAGAAATAGTTGCTTTCAATAGCAGATCTAAAGAGGAACAAATCATAAGAATGTTCCAGTTAAATTTGTATTTCCTGTAAATATGCCAACAGCACTTGCACTTTCTTTACTTTTTTTTTTTTTACTTCCACACTTTTCCTGAAACTTCTCTTGCTTAAAAAAAAACTAAACTATTTGTAGAGACATTTGGTCTGTTTTAAATTATGTTGGTATTTTAACAAAGAGAAAAGAAAGTTACTAGCTACCGTTGTTCCAAAGGTTGATTTCTGATTTCTCTAACTTGCGTTGCGTCTGGATTTCTCTCCCCATTTTTCAAAGTATGACCCTCAGTAGCTTAATAAATCAGCTAATAAAATGTTTTAGCATCTGCTAATGTTCCCTGAGTGTGTTACATACTTGTTCAAAGGCTTTGTAGGGAAGCACAATGGAGAGAAACCAGAGGTGATTCTGAACCTATCAGGTTTCCAAATACTGCAGAATCCCCGCCTTTACCTTGACTGTATTTGTAAATATTTACATTGTTGCCCAGATGGTGGCAGAATTGGAAACTGTGGACAATTTCTTTTAAATGTCTCTTAATAAACTTAAAAAAAAAGAAATCCATAAACTAGGATTGCAAACTGTAACAAACACATTAAATGTTCTTTTGAAAAGTTTTGTTACCATTGTGATTTTCTTTTGTTTAAATCACACTAAGAGGAGGAGAAAAATTACAAGTTTTCTTTAGGTTCCGAGGACACTATATTCTTGTATATTCTGAGGCCTTGGTAACTTCCAGAATATTTCAACTGAAGGCAATGAACAATGAACTTAGCTGACCAGCAGCCATGGGCCATACCCAGTGCTGGCGATTCCAGCAGGCCCTGTGCAGCTGGGCAGGTAAGTGTGGCAGTTAAAGGAGAGGATGGGGCTCCCGCTGAGTTAGTGGGATCAGCCCTCAGCCACCTGCTGGCGGAAGGCCGGGGCAGCATATCTTTTTCTTTCACCTGGAGAGCTGCAGTTACCTTTTCAGTGTTCTTGCCTGCTTCCATTTTCCTTCTTCTCCCATCCATTTTCAGAACCCTAAATTTTCCATGTCTCAGTTCCATTGTGTCTTTGTTTCTGTGGCTCCTCAATGGATCCCTTCAATGGAGGCATGGTCCTCAGTATGAAGTCCCCAGTCCTGAAGATGGTTTTCCAGGCCTGTCTGTCTCTTGGGTATCTGAAAGACCCTGTCTCCCACAACTCCTGTCCTGAACCTCCACTTTCTGACAGCCACACAGAACTACTTGCAGTTATCCAAATGCAGTATGCACATTTGCCTCTGTATTGTTCTCTGTGGAAAACAAAAAAGTCAAGAGCACTGTTAGCATGAGCCTTTGTTTTATTCTAGAACTCCAGGGCTGGAACAGGTTAGGCAGGAGGGTGGAGTATTTATAGGGTTTAGCAGGAAGAGGAAGGAATTGTTCTTGGGGATTAGCAGCCATTGTTTGAACAATATGGTATCAGGAGGGGTAGAGGGAAATGTCTATGGCTGAAGCTTTGCAAGAGGTAGTGGGGAGGTAGGAAGGGCTGTGAGGACAAGGCCACACAGGGGCCTCAGGGGAATCTCTGCTGGTCAGTGTCCCTCACATGTCAGTCTGCAGAACTGTCCTTATGTCTCTCTCCCCATGTATCCCACGCCAACCTGGCTAACTCCTAATAACTGGGGTTCAGAGGTTACCTCTCCTCCAAAGCCCTCCCATTTCTCTTTGTGATCTACTTCCCTACCTCCAGCCAAGGTCTTCCAGTTGCATGTGTGAAGCTGGACCAGTGCTTGTCTCAGGGCATTGTAATTCCATTTTCTTCTCTGCCTACTGTACCAAATGGCTCAATTTCCAGAAGGCAGGCCTGTGAAGTGCCTATGTGGTATGGGCTCAATACATATTTCTTGAAAGAATCATTACTTTGATGAATAAATGAGTGAATGTGAAAGGTAGTGAACCCTAAATCTCTCCAGAGCAAGATGCTCTTTCTTGCCCTCCCCTCCCCTATTTCATCTATGGTGCAGCTATGCTGACCTCGTCATCCCAAGACCAACAATAGAACAGCATGGGTGAGCCCATCCAGAAATGGTTACAGGACTCACCTGCTTTTTCCCCTAAGATGTCACATGGTCTACTGCAGTTAATAAATGGGCCCTTGTTAATGGTGATACAGTTATGTGGAAATACTACATTTACATCTATGGAATTGTAGAGTTCAAAGTAGAGACTTGGGATCTGTTCCTACTCTGCCCACCTCTAACATTTATAACAAAGCACTGCTTACCACAGTATTATATTCTTAGGGAAAAATGAAAAACGTGTTTGAAGAACTCAACTCTTGTTAACACTATTTTTTCAATAACAGTAACCATTAAACAGTTATGTATTTAACCTTTATAGTTTTTGAGCCTGCTAAAATGTCTAATTAGTCAATTAGAAAAATAATTACATGCTAAAAAGAAAGGAAATTTGAAAATTGCCTATGGATGTATGAAGCTGTGTTCGAAGTAAATTTCTATTTGGGGGGGCTTTAACACTGTCCCAATGTAGTAATCTTTCACAGTTCTTTGTATGTAATAAAAGATTTTTCCCAAAAATATTGGAAACTTCCCAAAGTCCTTCCCTCTCACCTCCTGGTATATATCAAATGGAATATTTGACTTAATCTAGTCAATTCATAGTTGAAATTATATTTTGTAAGAGGCTGTTTCCTTGGAAATCATTCAAAAGATGCATGTAGGGAAAAACTATCTTAATTTATAGGGTCAATGTTTCTCTGTCATAAGTCAATTACAAATAAATTGCCCCTCAGTACTTTCTATTTCCTATTTATTATAATCAATTTGTGAAGGATTTCACATAGACAAAAATGTGTCTGATGCCAAGAACACTATTAAGAGACTGCTCTTTTGTTTCTCTTCAGCACTGTACATTCATATTGTTTACATTTACCGTGTGAATAATGAGAACTCATGGTCCTGAAGGCATAGAATGAACAAATAATTCTGAATGCAGTGTACAAGTTGGAAAGGAGGAATTGATCATTTCCAGATCATAGTGAGGTCGATTATCTTTTTCAACTTGGGGAGTGAAATAAACCATATAATGCACTCCAAATAAAATACATTTTATATCAAATGTTTGCAGTCGCCAGTCCACCTTCCCATCCAATGCTCCTTTCCTCTCACTCCCACCACCCCTGCTCCTAGTTAGTCTGGACTTATCAGGGTACTTCTGTGACCAGAGATGGGTCCTTGGTCTCTCTGCAAGAAAGAATTCAAGAACGAACCCAGAAAGGCACCAGTACCTGCCTGAGAGTTGGGTGTAGGCAGACTCAGAGAGGGCGACCTCTAGGAAATAATAAGGAGCCTTTTCATGTATAGGGAGATGAATAATTCACTGGATGGGATTAGGTTTCAAAGGGAACAGGGGTTTTTCAGAGCTTGGGCTCGTTCCACCCTCACATCGGGTAGAGGGATTTGGGGCTACTTTTGGCTCTCATTGGAAGCATTATGGCATGCGGAGTTGTGATTTTTACTATGTTAGTGGATTTTGGGGTGAAATTTGGGTCAGTTTCTCTTCCATGCTGGAACCAGCCAGTTTTGGCCAGTCTCTTCTCTACACCCTCCTCCTCATCCCACGAGAACAGCTCCCGGAGATTGTGCAGAATGTGAGCAAGCATCCGACTGAAGTCCCCCTCTCCTCCCTGCTTATGTCTACCTATCTACCTTCTCTAACACTTTTGCTGGGAGGTTTTTACATTTGTTCATGCTATTCCTTTGACCTTGACATCTGTTAAAGGAAATCCACTGTTGCCTGAGAATCTAAAAACTAAACTTCCATACCCAAGCTAAAGAAAATGAAAGCCAACAAAGAAGGTGAGATTTTGGCTTTTTTAAGAGAACTGTTGATTAGGCATTAAAGACCTCAGGGTAAGAAAAAGGGAATTTCTCCTGAAGGTAGCTAAGTGACTGATCTCTCCTCTGCAGCTTAGGGTTTCTGGATACAAATGTTGACTCTGGCAACCAGATACTGGGCCTATAGGAACATAGTATATAGTGGGTGGTGGGAGAATTCAGATCTTATAGTCTTCTGACAAAAAGTATATTCTAATTCTGCCTTTCCCATTGTTGTAGCAGCTTCAGTAGTGGGCAATTTGTGTAACTATTGTGAGTTTTAGTTTCTTTATCTCTGAAGTGGGAATACTGATATCTACCTGGCCAAGTTGTAAGGACTGACAATAATGTATGCCGAGCACTTCTCCCAGCGGTCGGCTAGCACATAGGCACTGAATGAACAGTAGATATTATTCCAACGATGACTGTATGGTCTTCACCCTTTTGTTAAGTGTGAAGTGAGTTAAGACATTTCTAAAGATTTAATCGAGCAGTTTTGCCTCATGACTATTAAGAATAAGCCAATATGAGGAAAGGTATTTATATCTGCGGAACTAAGGTAAACAGAGGAAGTAAGAGGGAGTTGCTACTACATCTTTGTCTAGAAACAGAGGTGAGACTGGAACACAGCCATCAGGATCTATTTGTAGTAGGCTGAGAGCCCAGTAGCAAATTAAGCCTCCAATTTTTTTTTGGTGAAAGAGTCTGGCCTAACTGAGACTGTGTTTTGAACCCATTATAATTAGACTCTAGTAGTGCAAAGCCCAGTTGCACTGGGCTGTGCTGTCCTTCATATCTCCAGACACATGGAGCCAGTCGAGGGACATTTCAGACTCTGATCTTCTGCTAAAGCAATTTGTTTTTTCTCCCAGTCCCTACTCTAGATATGATAAGGGTGTTGGTTTGACATGAAAAGCAAAAATAAACAAGTGGGTCAAACTAATAATAAAATACTTCCATACAGCAAAGAAAACCATCAACAAAACTAAAAGGCAACTTACTGAATGGGAGAAATTGCTTACAAATCATATATCTGATAAGGGGATGATATCCAAAATATATGAAGAGCTCATATGGCCTAATAGCCAAAAAACAAAAGATTTTATTTAAAAACGGGCAAGGAACTAAATGGACATTTTTCCAGAGAAGACATACAGATGGTCAACAGATACATGAAAATGTGCTTAATATTACTAATCAACAGAGAAAGGCAAAACAATAATGAGATATTACCTCACAAATATTACAATGGCTACTAACACTGATAAGAAGGCAAGAGATAACAAGTGATGGCGAGGATGCGGAGAAAAGGACCCCTCCTGTACCACTGGTGAGAGCGTAAATTGATGCAGCTACTATGGGTGACAGTGTGGATGTTCCTCAAAAAGCAAAAATAGAACTACCATATGACTCAGTAATTCTATCCAGGTATTTACCCTAAGAAAATGAAAATATTAACTGAAAAAAGATATCTGTGCATGTTCATTGCAACATTATTTACAATAGCCAAATACAGAAATAACTTCAGTGTCCATTGATATATGAATGGATAAGGGAAATGTGATGTGTATATCTATCTTTGTGTATATATATATATATATATATATATATACACACACACACACACACACACACTCATACACACATATATCTATATATCTTTATATATATAATGGAATATTATTCAGCCATAAAAAGAAGGAAATTTTGCCATTTTTGACAACACAGATGGACCTCAAGGGCATTGTGGTAGGTGAGGTAGGTCAGAAAGAGAAAGACAAGTACCTTACTGTCTCTCTTATATAAGGAATCCAAAACAAAACAAAACAAATTGAATTCAAGGAGAACAGACTGATGGTTGCCAGGGGCAGTGGTGTGGGAAATAGGAGATGGGAGAAATGGCTGAAGGCATCAAAAGTACAAACTTCAAGTTACAAAATAAGTCATAGAGGCATAATGTATAGCATGGTGACTATAGTTAATAATGCTGTACTGCATATTTAGAAGTTCCCTAGAGAGTAGATCTTAAAAGTTCTCATCACAAGGAAAAAAAAAAGGATATTAACTAGACATTGTGGTGATCAGTTTGCAATAGATACAAATATTGAATACTTACATTGTACACCCAAAACTGATATAATGGTATATGTCACTTTTACCTCAATAAAATAATAAGGTTGGGTGACCTCTATTTTTCACCTCACTTCCATTTCTCTACCCAAACCAGGCTCAACTAATGTAGGTCATGTGTTGATAATGGGAAAGTTAATTCTGTCCTTTGGTATGAAGGACCTGCATATCCTAACTCTTCCTCACACTTCTCTGAAGTTTTGACTTGAACTGGAATGACTGAGTTTCATTCATTCATTCACTCAGTATTGAACACCTACTATGTGTTCAGCACACCAAGTGCTGAGATAAAGTGATCAGCAACGCAGGCATAGTCCCTGGCTTCACTGAGCTCATTTTCTCCTCAGGTAGCCAAACACTAATCAAATAATCCCAGAATTAAAAATGTTTCCTTGAAAACTATAATAACTGAACAAAAGGAAAAGTTCAGGACATTCTAAGTCATTAACAGGGACTCTTACCTAGTGTAGTAGTTTGGGGGAAAGTGTAAGGCTTCCTGTAGGAAGTAACATTGGAAGTGTGATAAAAAATATATAGGTGGGCTTATCGAGTTAGGAGGGGAAGGGTGAGGCATGTGCTGGCAGTTTGGGGTGAGATCCTTAGGTAAGAAGTATGAAGTACTCCAAGAATAGAAAAGGCCAAGGAGGCTGAAGTAACAAGACTTAATCTAGGGTGTAAAAAACAGGCTGCACGTTAAGCATCCATGGGCACTTGTAAAAGATAACTATTACTAGACCCACCTTCTAGAGATTCTGATTTAATTGTCATGGGATAAGTTCATGGCATTATCTTCATAGAAAAAACAAAACAAAAACAACAACTCCCCAGGTGATTTAATACACAGATACATAGCCAGGGTTAAGAAATCTTGAGTTACAACATGCAGTGCTTGTAGGCATGGTTTTCACTCTAAAACATCCTAAAATAATGGGGAACCCTTTGAAGATATTGAGGAGGGGGGTCAGTGGCTGTTCACACTGTCAGATTTGCATTTGAAAGGATCCCTCTGGTTGAAGGTTGGTGATGGATGTCCATTCCTCTAGAAAATTTGCTATGCGTCCTATAAACATATGGTATTAGATTCAAGGTTCAGTGCTCATCAAATTTACTGAATATGAAGTCTCTAGCTCAAAATGCAACTAGGTTTGTGGTGGTAGGTAAGGGAGATAAATGAATGAATACAGAGCAGTAAATTCTGGTGGAACGCAGGCAATCTTCCAAAGCAGTTTGGAGAAGTTCCGTGATCTGATTTGGGCCCATACAGTGAGGGAAGAAGTGAAACAGGGCAGGAAGCTATGCATGCCCTTGGGACTAGTATTTGACCTCTAAGATCAGGACTGTTCCTGAGCAATGAAGTTCCCCTGAACTCCCAGCAGTTCATGAGTGGCTCCCAAGTCTCCAGTGGAAACTATATGAATATCTCTATTAACACTGAAGGAAAGAGAACCAAGTTTGAGCACAGATATTGCCTCTTTCTAAATGCATTTCAAGGGCCCAGAAGTTTATTGCAGCCAGAATGGGGGGGCATTGTGGACAACCATTTTACATTTAGGAAATCTTTGCAAAACACAGGGACATATTCAAAAACAACATCCAGGGAAAGGCTCTTATCATAAATGTGTTCTGAAATAGCGTTACTATTCAACCTGGCTGAATTTTATGCCTGAGGAAGACCAATGAAATAACTTGTGCTAAGGGTTCTACTGTTAGAATTCTCCTGCTGGGAAATACAGCAGTCTTGGCTCCCGTCTTGGGAAGACACACCGGTCCGTATTCCACCCTGGCAATTCAGATCCCCTGGCTTCAAAAATACAGACTCTTATTTTTTGTAAAAAGATTTTTCACTTGAAAAGTACAGAAAAAGGAGAAATATTAAAAATTATGCATAATCCTGATCAATTTAGGCATCCCCAGAATGAAGAGATGATACCTACTGACCATCCCTGCCATAATTTAAATTATACAGTGTGGAAAATGGAAGTCCCCACCTTTGTTTGCCTTTCTCTATATACACACTTAAATGGGTCTGTTTTATGTTTGCTTTACCAAAGAGTGCTGCAGTGAATATTCTTCCACAATTATCTTTATACATTCATGCTATTATTTCTTTAAGGCAACATGGTTGGGGGTGGGGTATAAACTTTGATCACTTTTTGATTGTAAAATCTTCATCATAAACAAGTTAGAAATAAAGTATCAATCTAATGATGTAGTAACATAAATATTTTATCAGGCTGCATTAGTTTCATACAAAAAAATTTAGATCTCTGGAAATTGAAATCTCGCTAACCTGGCCTCATTCATTCAGCAAATAATGTGATTTCTCTTCTACATCATGCATTCTGTGGTACCATGAAAGAAGAAATGCAAAGTTCTTACCCTTAAGGCTGGTGAATTTTACTTGTGTCCTAGATTTAAGTATTAAGGCAATTTTATTATCCCAATGTACACCCTTTGCTTAGAATTTGACAGGATTTTTGCACTCTAATCAATTAAATGAGAGAATACCTATAAAGCTTTTAGGTCAGGGTTTCACACATAGTAAGTGCTTAACTGATGTCATCGTACTTATCATTATGATCTTCATTATTTCTGTCATTATGATTAATTACTGTTTGCAGATAGGACTATTCCTAAACCATACCAATATAAGAATCTTCTGAGGGAATTCAAATAAAAATTCTTAGTAGTAGTGTTATTATGTTTGTGGATTGCTATGTGAACTTGTATTTTACATTTTTTGATCAGTTTCTCACTGCATGTCCAAGTTACTAAATTTGAAAAATGCCTCTATGCTGTATCCTTATAGACTGGTTTGCATTTTTAATTAATGTGTAAGAATGGAGAGTGAATTGCATTCTGGCCCTGAAATTTGTGTTCTTTGAAATCAGGCTAAAGCTGTTAACTTCCTAGGCTGGGGATGGCTGAAAGTCCATTTTCGCAGTCCTGGCATCTGAGAGAGTTAGCCAGCTCAACAGCCTGTCTTTCCTGTGAATCCCAGGTGTTGCTCCAAGATGCCTCTCCAAAGGTCATATGAGTAATTGTAAAGAAGGAAACACAGAGGGTTCAAAATGCCATGACCTTTCTGTTCATGTGTGTCTCTGAGGACTATTTAGAGGTTTTCTAAACTCTGCAGGAAGGCCCAAATGTAACACATTAATGACAGAAGAAAATATATTGTAAAATCTTTCCCAGTTCTTGCCTTTAAAGGAAGGATGTTTCTGCTAAGTACTTACTGAAGGTTTTAGGCAAAACTTCTTTCATTATCATTGAAGGAAACAAAACCCAATCTAAGCACAGATATTGCTTTTTTTTTTCTTATAATGCACTTCAAGCACACAGCAATGTAATGTTCCCAGAAGTCAAGAAGAAAGTAGGGCATGCTAGGCAACCATTTTACATTCAGGAAAAATTCTCCAAACACTGGGACACACACAAGGCAAGGTCTAATAAGCATTCTTATAGTAAAAGTGTTTTGGAATAGTCATCCCTGGGAAACTGGTTGAATTTTATGCCTAATGAAGGCAATAAAATGATGTGCTAAATGTTACACTTTTATTGTGAAAGAGGCTGAGGCACTTCTGTTCTTTATAAGGAAGGTGGAGAAGGAAGAGCTGGCTGGACTGGAGGGAGCAAAGGGGCAAGGGAAATGATCGGTGTTATAGACCACCCACTGCCCTGAGACAGATTTAATAACACCTTTTCATATTAGCAATATTTTGGGGCTTTGGGAGGCCAGTAGTGAGATTGATGGACCTCCACCCAAGGCCTTTGTCTTAGGTGCACATTGACCACTAAACTATTATCTCAGTGGCTCCTAAAGGACCCTTGTTGTATGCAGCCCAGGAAACTCTTCCTAATTTAAACCTCTTTATCATGAATTATTATTATAATATCTGCTCCACTTTATTCAGCTACTCTGCACAGATGTATTTCCTACTTGTCTCTAACATTTACTAAGTTCTGAGAGGAAGGGGTTGTTTTCTTCATTTTACTGACAAGCCACTTGAGACTTGGAGAAGTTACCCAAAGCTCCTAAAGACGTGGGGCTGCTAAAAAGCAGGACTGGAAGGAGTCCAGACTCAGAGCTCCTTCCAAGGTATTTTTACACTCTCATTTTGGTATTGAATCTTGCTCACTTTTTCTCCCTGACCTGTCAAGATAGGAAACAGCCAGTTGTCCTCTCCAGTAAGGACATATCATGTCCTGAAGTTGGGTTAGGTGTGACTTCTCAGGATGAAGGTTCCTCTTCCTTTAGTCTTTCCTCATGACCTATCCCTAAGTCAGCCACAGTTCCCTTCTGGGTATGATGCAGAGGCTAAAATCTTTATCCTTCAAAACTCTGTAGCCCAGAACATAATATATGCATTGTTAGGCATTCCAAAGGTAGGGTAAGTTTATAACTATAACATCAATGTGAAATTTCAGTACAGCTTGCTATCTCTGGGACCCTAAGGCCTTCTGTTCTGCCACATATATACATTTGTCACCATTCCCAGGCTTTCATTGGTACAGTTAATTTCTATTTGCTTCCCAAGAGTACTTACTAAACACCATTCTGATTATTTCTGCCACTTACCTCATTTGTCACTACAGAGTGACCTTAACAATGTAGAAAAGTGAGCAGACATCCCATTGCTTCAAAGATTCCCATTATTAGGTCTACTACATTCCTTCCCTCCTTTTCTCCCTCCCTTCAGTCCTTCATTTTAGGCTTAGAGAATTTAAGTAACCTATTTGAGATCACAGAGCTAGAGTCCCGTTCCAGCCTAGATTCCATCATACTAGACTGCTTTTCATCTAGTTCTCTAGAGTCTAGATCCTCTACCCAAAATATTTTCTGTGAATCGACAGCATCAAACCACCAAAGAAATTGGGTCTCAGGCTCTAGCTTCAAACTTCTGAATCAAAATCTGCATTTTAACAAGACCACTAAAATTAAAGTTTGAGAAACACTGGTGCAGATTATAGAAAACTGTTTAACAGATAGTAACAGATACTCAACCTTTCTTCCTGTCTGGTAGAATTCTATTTGTTTACTCATCTTCCACATTATTCAAGGTTAAAACTTCCTTAGTCAAACTCTAATTGTTCATTTTGTTGGTAAATGCATTGGGGTGGGTTTTGATCCAGTTCTTTCTAATGAGACATCAGAGAAGTAGACTGAAGACTCCAGAGAAAAGGTGTCTTTCTTTTCATACTTGAATCACAAGGGAAGAAACAGTTTCTCTTCTATGACTAGATATTATGGCATCTGCCTAAGATTCCAGAAACTGTGGCAGCCATTATGGGATGGGTGCCAGGGGCAAGCCTGACTGGGTGAAGATGGCAAAGAGGAAATATGGAAAGTGCCAAAGCCACTTCATTTCAGGATTCCTTACTTTTTTTGAGAAAGCACATTTTGCTTAATTTTTAAGTTAGCTAGCTAAGGATGCTACTTGCAGCCAAAAGCATTTCCACTGATACCAATTATGTTCTCCTTGTAATGAAAAATGTATTCCAGGAAACAGCATCAACATGTTTGCTTAAGGCAAGATAAATTATACCAATCACTCAGTCACTGAAAGACCATTAGTTAGATCAGATGAGAAACTTATAAATTAGACTCTAAGGCTCCTTTGTCTCTTCAGTCAAATTTCTGTCTAACATCACCTCTTCTCTGGCTTGCCTTCCTCTCCCTATTTTCATCAGTTATCTTTTTTTTTCTATGTAGTATCTTTAAATATGTGCATGCTTTAGCTTGCTTTAGAGAATTATCTATTTTCTGCTGAAATCCACCCATACAGAGTAGATAAGAAAACAAGGAGAGTGAAATTCAGAAGATAATCTAGGAGTGAAAAGCAGAAAGAAGCCAGTAATTTGTTGTGCAATTACTTCTTAGTTTCCATTTAGCCTCCTAATTATTTTATGATGAGACTGACTTGTCTTCTTGTCATTCCATCTCGGTCATTTGAAGACGTAGTATTTAATAGAAGTTTTAAAATAACTAGTAAAATTATTTCCTATAAACCAAAAGTGATCAGTGTGATATTTAGTTGACTTATTTATGTTACTTAAATGATACTCTGTTAAGAAAAGCTGATGTATGATTTCTGGGAAGGTTTGTAAGCCCCTCCCCATGGGTAACTACTTTCTGATCCTGTATTGATTAATGACCAAATATTGAATTTAGAATAATTTTAAGGCTGCTTCTCTAGTAATAATGAGAATTGGCAAAAGTGAGATTTTTTTTCAGCCACCTGAGAAAAACAAAGAATGAGTTCAGTAAGTTAAAAGTTTCTCCTTGTAGATCAGTAATGCCTACTAAGTGCCTCTCTTGGAGAAATACATATAAAAACTAATTTTAAAGATTATTTTAGGAGAGTGACATCATCAAGATGGCAACATAGCTCATTCCAAATTTCACTCCCCTTCACAAGAAGACCAACTAGCAACTATCCACAGACAAGACACCATAGTGAAAATCCCAGAACACAGACATAAAGCTGAAGCATCCCTGAACCACAGAGACTGAGAAGGACCACATTAGAGGAGTGGCTACACCATGACTGCATTGCCCCTCCTCCAGGCTGCACACTGAGGTACCGAGAGGGCTCCCCAGGGCCTATGGCTTCTCCAGTAGGAAAAAGAGAGGCCAAGGTGGACCTTCAGCTACTCCAGCTTTCCATAATGGTTCCTGAGAAGCCCATTCAGGTCTCACCACATGTGGATGACAGGGGGAATCTGTAGGAATTGACCACTGGAGATATGATAGAGATGGGAAGAGGGAAGGGGCTTATAGCAACTGGTGCCCAAATCTTGGTGGACTGCATTCCTGCTTGCAGCAGTACTTGAGCAAAGATCTGAGCCAGTGGCTCTGACATCTACAGAGCCAAACTGGCGGCTCCATTTGGCAGGGAGCTTGGTTGGTAGTTCTGCCTGATGGAAACTATACTGTTACCCTGGGCAGGGAAGCAAATTCACAGCTCTGCTCAACTGCTGAGTATAGTGCCCAGTCTTGTCAGACCAAGAAGCTTGGCTAGAGATCTGGTGCAGTACGGAGACCATCCCACAACCCTGCTTTGTCAGGGAGCCAAGCCAGCATCCCTGTCAATTGTTGAGCATAGCCTCTGGCCTCACATACTCAAGGAGCCTGAACAGTGATCCTGGACAGCCTTGGAGCCCAGCCTATAGTACCAACCAGCTGTGGAGTCAAGCCTCCAGCCCAACCTCACAGCAGAGCCCATCCTAAGTCCCTACCCAATTGCTATGCAGAGTCTGTGGCCTTGTCCAGGCAGGGAGTCCAGCCAGTGACTCCACATAATCACAGAGCACAGCCTATGACCCCACTGATAAGAGAGCCTTGGCAAGTAACCCTGTTGTACCACAGAACACAGTCTCTAGTTTATGCAATTGAGATACACTTGGAGGTCCCTCCCAAACAGAGAACCCAGCCAGTGACCTTGCCCAGTAGCATAGCACAGGCAGTGGCCAGCCTGACTGTAGAACCCAGCTTGTGGCCACACCCTACATTGGGCGCAGCCTGCAAACTCAAACGTGGAGTCCTGCCAGTGGCACCATCTCAGGTAGCACAGCCTGAGACCCTACCTAACCTGGAACAATTGAGGAGCCCTGTAACTCTGACCAACCACAGAGTACAAACAGTGGTATTACCCTGGCAGAGAACACAGCCTGCGACCTCACCCAGCTATGGTGATTGCAAAGCTCTGCTAGTGGCCCTGTCTGAATGCAGATGACAGCCAGCAGCCTTGCCCAATCTGCAGACCATCCAGCAGCCCTGCTTGAACATGCCCATCAAGCTGGTCATCCTACTGAGTAACACTGGTGGCAGCATCCACCCCCTTACCTCAGAGCACAGGCAGGGGCATTGCCCAATTGGAGACCCCAGTAGCAAGCCCTGCCTGCCCACAGATGCTACCAGCTAACCCGTCCAGTATCCCAAGCTGGCCTGACTGGTGAAGTTCTTTTCATGCCAAAGCAAACCTGTAAAGTCTGGAAGAGAAGACCACTTATGCAGATGTGCAGACACCAATCAAGGAAATATGACATGAACAAAGGAAACTAATAAAGTTCCCCTAACTGACCTTAAGGAGATGGAGATTTACAAACGATAAAGCGTTCAGAACAATCCTCTTAAAGAAGTTCAGTGAACTACAAGAACACACAAATAAATGAAATTAGAAAAGCAGTGCATGAACAAAATGAGAAGTTCAACATAGAAATAGACACCATAAAAAAAAAATCCTAGATCTGAAAAATATAATGACCGAACTGAAGAATTCAATAGAGAGCTTTAACAGCAGACTTGACCAAGAAGAAGAAAGAATCAGTGAGCTAAAGATAAGTCATTTGAGATTATTCAGGCAGACAAGCAGAATGACAAAAAAAAGGAATGAAGAACAAGTGAAGAAAGTCTACCTACTTATGGGACTTATGGGACATTGTCAACACATAGAAACAGAGAGCTGATTGGAAGTTGCCAGGGGTGGATTGGGGTACCTGAGGGTGGTCAAAGGGTATGAATTCCAGTTATAATACAAATAAATTCTGTGGATATAATGTACAGCATGGTGATTATAGTTCACAGTATTGTATATGAACAGTTGCTAAGATAGTAGATTTTAAAAGTTCTTACCACATACAAACCAATATGTGTACATGTCACAATCGTCAATACATGAGAACTATTAAACTTAAAATTGTGGTTCATTTTGATAATGATTAAATAATAATATGGTATAGTCTGTCATATTTTAAAATTGATTTTCTGATAGTATGAATTTTCCTGTGGGTGTTTGGATGGTAGAACATTTATCTAATCAGTAGGTTTGGTCCATTTCTTTTATTTTTATGCCTAATGTTAAGAAAATAGTATCTAAAACTTGTAAATAGGTAAAAGAATGATTTCATGTTCTTCCAATGTTATATTGAGATTTATTTAGTAGGTCCAGCAGGATAATTCCATTCTATTTTCCTTTTTTAAATATTATACATCTTTCCAAAGGTAGATATTAGTACTTAAAAAATTTGAGAGTGATACAAATGATTCTTGTCCAGTGGGAATGCAAGTGAAATTTATCTGGTAGAAAGGAGAATCTCAAAGGCTAGTGTTTAGTTGTTTGTTAACAATAGCCAGGTTTTAAATCTGTCCTAGCAATCTAATTTCACAATTCTTTTAGTGCCAATATATACTTTGTAACTCAAGTTTTCTTTGAACCAGCTTTACCATCATGCTGTTTTCCTTATTAATAAATTAAGTAAATCTTTGACACATGCTCACTTTATATTTGTATGAGGCAATGTGTTTAGCTTTTTTAAAATTGTGCCTCATACTACATTTCTAACCTCAATGATTGTTTTTGATGGCTGGTTTGACAATACTTATGGATCCTAAGTGCACTGGTGGTGTTTCCGTAGAACTCGTTGAGGGTGCATATCTCACTTTCTCACCACATCATCAGCTGGAACCTATATTGGTTTTAGTTATTTAGCCAAAGAACTAAGGTACTTTCTCACATAAAATAATCTTAAGGGTGGTTTCACTGAGTTACTGGATTTCATCATAGGTTATGCATTATGATGTTTTGAATTTGTCAATATATTCTGATTACAGACACCAAGATTTTCCTTTGTGAGAATTAGCTTCCTTTGACTCTTTAATTTTAAAGTACTTTAAAATATAAGTTACTATTTTGGAATACTTATTCACATAAATGTGATAATTCTAAATTTTAATAAGAAAGTATTCCTGTTTCCTGAACCCTTCAAAGTCTGTGAGTCTTCCTTGCTTGGAAAGAAAAAAAAGTTACATTCAGCTATATTTTTAAATGCTGAAGGAGGAGTTGGTGGGGAAATGGATGGAGGCAAGGAATTCATTAGAGGTGAGGAAGGGGAAGACAAACTTCCCAAATATTTTTGAGAGTAAACTGTGTGAGAGTTGTAGATTGCAAAGGGAAAGGGAACTTAATACATAATTCAGTGAGCAGTGTGTTGAACCTCTGTTAGTATACTTTGAGATACTTGGGTATAGAATGGAATTACCCTGAAATTACTTGATAAGTATGATTTGATCTCTGAAACATGAATTTTGAATAAAGAAGTACTTGGAATCTAATGACATGATTCTCCAGGTTCATTAGAACATATTTTTATTCTGCCAATGTTTGTTTATTGGGTACTGATAATGGACTAGGCTCTTATATTCCAGGTAAAGAGCCTGCCATCATAGAACTTACATTCCTATTGGGGGTTGGTAGGAATGCAAAAAAATTACAAAGGGATAAGGATAGGATATGATTTATATATCAGATGAAGATGAGGGCTGTGAGGATACAGAATAGGCTGAATGGGCTGGAAGGAAACAGGGTGCTATTTTACATACGGGGATGAAGTAGGGTGCCATTTAGAAAATATTGCAATTCTTTTTAGCTAAGTAGACAAAGTTCATCAGATTGAGTAGACCAATCTAAGGAGATACAAAATTAAGTAAAAAATTCTTAGATCTAGACCCTGATGGTCCAGTGAATTTGCAATATTTTGCCTTCTTGAGGAATGGGTGCCAATATTAAACTTTTTAAAAATAGAATTATAGAATCCAGATATATTTTGGAGGGTGAGCATGTCTTGGAGATAAATATTAGAGTGAAGTACAGTGAGGCCTCCCTAAAAGCAGTTTATATTTAGAAAAAGAGACATTATCTGACATTTCCCTAGTAGAGATCTGTAACAGTTCCTTGGAATTCTCATAGAGCATGTTTGCTAATCAGGGAAATGGAATGTGAAGCAACCCTCTTTTATGGAGTTAGAGCTACTTTGTCAACGGAGGATTATTTTCTCATAAATTCAATTTAAAGGGAAAGAAACATAACTCACTTTCAAGGTCATTAAAAAGCATAAGAGAAGTGAGATCCAATAAGTAAAATTTTAATATGCTAAACGAACTGGCAGCAAGAGAGCGAGCTATTTTCTCCATAAAAATGGTATAGATGTGCTTTGTCAATTAACGTTTTTTTTTTTGACTGTGAACAAAATGTAAACGTCACGGATAAATGATAGCTATGTTTCCCAGCGTCGTGCTCCATGTTACCGCGGCTTCTTAACAAAGATGTTAAATCATTAGGAGTCATATTTCATGATAATTAACTGCAAATCTGGTAGTATTACCACTTTTCATTTGGCATGAAATGATGAGGGAGAACCACAGGGTTTATTGGAGGGACATGGCAAAGGACAGATTGACTTAATGTATGTATATAAATCTTTTAAAACTACCTATTGGACAGCATTTTATGATGGACATAAATTCCCATTCACCCTCCAGTGGTGATGGACAGTGAGGTCTGCAGTAGAAGGAGAGAGCTGAGGCAGGAGGTCACCCTAGGGACTGGAAGCCACTCCTGGTTTTCTTTCCTCCTCTTGCTCGCTGTCTCTTGCAACAGCTAAATAGTCTCTTCTTCTTGCCTAAGTTTTGAACAATTGAAGTACACGCTATTATTAATTCTCTCTTATTAAATGTGCTTTACTATAAAATATGCAATGATGCTTTTATAATTAAGGAGCTATTAGCATTTGCCATTTTAAACTATTGCTCTTCTATCTGTATTTATTTGAACTCTGAAATGTTCAGCAAGCTCATTGAAGGTTTCATTTTAGGGAAGTGAAAGGTCAGGAGCACCCTGTTGTAAATATTTTCATCCCAACTTGTTGTTTGAAATATATACAGACATTGGTTTGGGGTGGAAAGGATACTTTTTTTGTCATCAGTGACCTGGTTTGATTTTCTCTTTTGCTTATTAATTTTTCTCTTGAGCACAGTATTAAAGTTTTCTCTGTTGAAAGTGACTGAAATCCAACCCAAAGTAGCTTAAGAAAAGAAAAATACTATGCTGGCTTCTGTAATTGAAATTTCAAAGTATCCGTCAAGGCTAGCAAGAACAAGTTGCCTCAACAGAGCTGTCCACGTCAGCCTCCCTATGCTTCAGCTTTACTTTCTTCAGGGCCTGTGTCCACATGGTGGGCAGAAGAACAGCTCCAGACTCTTTGTTCTTGAGAGTTGGAGATCCTGGAAGAGAGCAGAAGCTGAGTCTGATAGTTTTGACTAAGTCCAAGTGAAGACTTTGAGAGGTCCTGCCAGGCCAGCAGTCCACCTTAGTTCTAGTCTCTGAAGCTAGGAGGAGAGAACACTGTGTTTTGATGGGCCAGGCCTGAGCTGTGCCTTCCTGTCCCAGGGACAAAGGCTGGATCATGGGACCAGAGAATGAATCGGAAAAGGAAGAGTAGTTTCCTGCAAAAGGAGATAATTGTGGAGTCAAGTCATCGATCTTCTACTTACCCTGACTCATTCATTCATTCTTACCCAAGTAACTTTTTAAAATTTGTCCTACTTTTAAGCTATATCAGGCATTATGCTGGTAATGATAAAAGGATTTTTTAAAAAGAGAGTCTTGCCCCCAGGAATTTTATGTAATTATGTAAGAAATAATCATGGAAGAAAACACATACAATGCAATAAGATAATGTAGTCAAAGACAAATGCTCTCCCAAGGGAAGGATCTTCTAGATTTGCTTGTTAGAATCAGGGAAACCTTCAAAGAAACAACTAAGCTGTGCTTGACTTGAACTCAATGAAAACAGCATACATAGATGGAGGCATGAGAACCTGGTGCACACAGGGCTGGAGGGGTTCCCGCTTCAAAGTGAGCAATCACAAAGAACACAGGAAGTAGCAGGAGATGGAGCGTAACAGGTAGTCAGAGGCAGATCTCTAAAGGCCCTTTATGTTGATCAAATGGGGCTTTATTACATTTTTTTTCTGTTAAATTGGGGGTGTTAACCAGAGGAATAATATATATATCAAGTACACCAAAAAGGTCAGTATTGTGGGAATGTAGAGGATTTTTGAAAGATTTTGAAACTAGAGACAAGATAGCTATTCACTTATTTACTCACTGACTCATTCCATCCCTCTCTCCCTCAACAGATATCCATTGAATGCCTGCCCTATGCTGGGTACTGAGGGAGACAGAGTCTAAGGCAGTGACAATGGGGATAGAGAAAAGGAGACAAATACAAAAGCAATTTAGCAAAGAGTAACTGATTTGAATACCGAATAGCTGTAAGATGGAGAAGACAGGACTTGTAGATTTCCAGCCTGAGCTCTTAAGAGGAGGGTGATAACATTCCCTGAGCCAAATATTCTCCAAATCTGTTTACTCATATGTAATACAGCAGCAATAGCAAGAACCCAACACCACACAGGGCTGTTACGATGATGAGATGAAATAATACAAATACAAAAGGATTTTTCAAACTTTAAAAGGTAAAATGAGGGCAAGGTGTTATTTTAAAGTATCTGTAACATATTTTCAAATAATCTCTGTGATTGTTTTTGATTCCATGAGGTGGTGATTTTCTCTCAATACGATGTACCCATTGCATAGAATAAATTAAACCAGAAGGCTTTACTACCTAGCAGAAATAAGCCTTATTTGTCTCAGAATGTCAGTCTTTACAAGCCTCTTTTTCTACATTCTGGGTTTTCTTCCATTATGCAGGCGTTGTGGTAGGGAGGTGTGCATAAAAGCCAGTTGAGTTTCTCATAAAATTACATACTTCAGATTTGGGCCAGAATGGTTTTGTTTAAAGCTGATTCATTGCGATTTCATAAGAGACTCAATTGTATAGGTACAGTAACTGTTTAGCAAGGTTCTTTATGAGACAGCCAGGATTATGGATCCATAATTTGCATTCATTGCAAACATTGTAGCCACTTCCTTTGAGCCATTAAAACAAAGGTATTGAAAGGCTGTTAAGGACTCCACAAGCAGTGAAATCACAACAGGTTCATTTATTGGAGAAAATACCAGCAAGATACAAGCCAGCGTTACAGAGCCAGATCTCACCTGCTTGGTTGTCACATTTAACTTTTTCCAGCCTCACTGTGCAGAGGAAGGGGCTGTGATCTGGGTAAACTGGTAACTCTGAAATCATATTTCAGTACACCATCCAGTGGGCAACCCATTCATCCACTCATTCATATCAATGCCTGGGTGCTGGGGCTGATGCTAAAGAAAATAAAATGCTATTCCTACAGAGTGTAATTAGACAGATACATAAAATATATTTGCAATGAAATGAAAACACTGAATGGTAAGCTAAGTGCAGAGTGTGTTGGATGCTGCTGGGAAGACCAGGCAGTAGGATGAAGAGGCAATCGCTGAGAAGAAAAGAAAAAGAAAGGACATTTCAGGCTGGCAAATTAATGTGAGACTTGCGTTGCAAATTAAGTTGTGAATTCAGCTCCCTGGGAGTCGCTAATGCTGGCAAATTCCACCAGCTAGCCTTTTCATTTCCATCTCCAGGATTTCTGATTTAAAGGCAAATTAAGTTAAATGTTTAGAAGTTCCATAAAGTGTTCAATGTGAAAACCCATCTAAACCCAATGGAACTGAGAGATGAAAAATAATGAGAAATTGAATAGTTCTCAGTGATGGTGTAATAGAAAACCAGCTGGTTGACTTTTGCTGTTGTCCTATGAGGGGTAAAATGTAATTCCCAGTATACCCAAATCACTTAGCACAACAATGGGCACACAGTAGGTCCACAATAAACCGCTTATGTTATCCATTGGTAGAATACTGGCTTAGTACAATAATTGAAATCAGCAAAGAATTATAATTACACCCGTCAAGTCTTTTAAAATAATTGTAATCTCTTCCATCTCCTTACTCAGTGTTGTCCTGTGCCTAGAAGACATTAACAATATAGATCCATTTAAATAAATTAGAAAGACATTTTTTAAAAATTTGCCAGACTCTCTTTTTTGGCAGGTGCATGGGAAATGAAATATTATTATTAGTTTAAAGGCAATTGTGACAGTGTCATGGTCACAAAAGGGAAAAGTGTGGAGAATGCCATGCACCTGGTATACATCAATATTAATTTCTAATCTCATGTGTTTGTAACATATAAATCACCTTTATTTTAAAAAATAATAGTGTAGTGAAATGCCTATGAATTAGATAGTATCAGTTTTATTACTGCTAACAATAATTAATTCATTATGATTCAAATCAGGTTATCTTTGTGTTATAACTAGACAAAGGGGATCACAGAAAGGTTAAAAAAAAATCCTTGTAATCACTGGATAAAGAACCAAGTGTTCTGAGTCTAAACAGCTTTTCTCTCGACTTTTCTTTATGTGTTAATTGAAATAATCTGGGCTAGTTTTACAGTAGGTGAAAAATCCCAACCCTGATCCTCTCAGAGTGCATTGTCTTAAACAAGCTAACTAATTTCTCTACTCTGTCACGTGGGGATGATATTAATACCCATCTCATTTATTTTGAGAATAAAATGAGTATGTGCCAAAGTCCAGCATATGACCCAATGGGTATTTAATAAATATCTAGTCCACTTATCTCATTTGTTTTATCATTCACCCAATATGAACTTTTCAAGTGGGTGTTGATTAATAAACAAAGTCAACCTCTAATATTAATGATTTGGAGTATGTGGCAATTCTAATGCTAAATAAAAGGAATGTGGCTCAGAGTCAAAATTCTGGCTTCTAATTCTGAGGAAAATACTAACTGCTTTATAACCGTAGGCAAATCACTTAACCCTAGTGCCCTTGGCTATATAATTAGTTATATTTATAGAACACTATATCATTATTATGAAGTATATTAAGTGAAATAACTAAAATAGTGTTACTTAACATTTTCACACATACCTAAATCAAATTACATTATTTTTCTGCTTTTCTCTCAATTTAATGCTTTGTTTTATTTTTTTAGTTCCTACTTTGTTAATTTTAATGGGATTTATTTTTACCTTTAGTTATGGATTTCAATTTCATGGAATCATTCAAGTCAGAGTTGCAAGGGAACTTACATCTTATTTAAGGGGGTGACAGCCCAGATGTTACCGTTCTCTGCTCCCATGTTACGATAGCCCTGATCTCTTTCTCAAGCTACTCTTGCCAAAATTCTACCTTGAAGGGTTTTATGGTCTGCTGAACATGGAAAAATCCTAAACCCAAAACAACCACAAAAAAAACCCAAACAGGTTAAAGTTTTCTCTGTCATGACCCAATGTGGAAAAAAACTTCATTATTGCATCTGAAGGCACATAAAATGGAAATAACTCCCTCCTAATCAATGACTATCATCATGCTAGGGTGGGAGCAGGCTGACAGGAAGCAAGGACCCAGGCCACTTACTCAAGGACATTTTGTTGACTCCAGGGAAAGTGTCCAGACCTTGATGTAAAGATGGCGACCTGGAGGCCTAAAAGGGCCGAATTGGGCTCTAGATGGGTTGTTTGGCAGACACTTTTTTTTTTTAAAAAAGGTTGCTTTTAAAAATCATGAGAGTCTACATAAAATCTAGATTTCCAACTTATCTTGAACCTACATTCCCACTAGTCAAGAATCAGACGATAAAGCTGATGGGATGGGACATCTCCAGGGGCCCAGTTCCTGCCTCTTTCTATTTGTAATATATGAGGCCCACTGCTTCCAGTTTTAATCGCTTGATTCTTGTGGGCCTTTGAGACCCTATTTATTGGGTGTCTCCAGGCTGCACCTGCCTTTTTGCTCTGGCCACATCCTTCCTGTTCTCTTTAATTCTCCATTCAACAAAACAGCACACACACGGGCCAACTTTCTCAGGTGTAATTCTTCAGGCTACGTAGGGCTGCCCCGATGCTCAAATCTTCTCCTCTGACAGATGTCAAGATTTTTCACCATCATCTTTCCACCTCCAGGCTCATGGTTTTCCGGCATTTGTTCCTGTTCTGTTGCCTGACCAGCACTATTCTCACATGAGCACAGCCTCGTTCTTCACAGCACTCAGGCTGGACTTCAGAGTGGCTGAGATGGACCGAGCTGTGAGCCTCCTTCCCTCTGCCTCATGAAATCTGACACGCTTGGCCTTTAATCTAAACAGACCATCAGAAGCCAGTTAAAGTGTCTACCTGGCCAGTAATCACATAAAGGAAACACTTACTCTCATTAGTAATCAGGAAAAGGCAAATTAAAACAACAGTGGGAAGTTCCCAGCCTTCAGACTGCTTATTTTATTACTCTTTATAACGATTGAATATCAAATATAGCTGATAGCAAAACAAGTTGGAGAAAGAAAAAAAATACTTTGCACTTTTCTTTTCTTCCTGCACAGTCTGTGGAGACGAATATGAGAAAGGGGATGTGTTGATATAGCCTAAAAAACATATGCTGGACGTGGTGACTAAAGATTAGATAGAGGGAAGTTTCTTTATAGAAGCATTCCTTTAGTAATGAACTAGCAAAGATTAAGTGAGGCAGTCATTATTTTGTAACTCTAATGAATTAAAGGATCTAGGCAATGATCATCTATGGTTGTCATATCACACACACACACACACACACACACACACACACACACACACACACACCTCTAGACCTTATGTACCTCTTACACAGCACTACTTGTAGAGCGGTTTAGCCACCCCCATCCTTTTAAAAATCTGAACCTAAACCTAAACAAGATCAATCCTCTAAATATAACTACCAATTTCTAGGAAATACAGAAAAGAGGGGAACACAACCCATGGGCTGATTTTATGGGCTGATAAAATCCATACTAGAATATTATACAGACTAAATAACCTAGCTTTTCAACATATACATTAGAAATGGTATGATGGGGGTAGCTGGGAGGGAGGAGGGAATCTGTGAGACTTAAAAGACATCCAATCTGTGTAGCTGCACACCGACTCTAAGCCAGGGATGCAGGATAGTCCAGAGAGACCAAAGACAAGCCCAGGAGACAGCGCTGGAGGCATAGGTTTACTGGGGGAACTTACATGCATGGAGTCCACAAGCAGCCGACTGACCAAGGCATCTGCTACTGGGGTCTACATGCAGCAGGCTTTTATTGTGTGGCAACTCTCTGGGGCCCCTGCCCTCCTGGCACTCCTGGCATCCCAAGATGACCACAGCCTGCCATCTGCACGTTCTCCATTACCAAGGAGATGCTCCAGGTTGGCCATTCCTGACGGGGAATTTTCTTGATAAAAACATCTTTTGCTTGGTGGGAATACAGAGGGATGATGAAAACTATGCATTTTTAAGATAATGAAGAACTGGGGCCCTCAGGGTATGCGTGTACAAACCGGCCACCCAGCACTACCTCTACCATCTGAAGCAATGTAATACAGTACCATTTATTCATTCTTTTTAATGGCTATAAAGGTATTACACAGAACTATTTGTATTTCTGCATTTGTTTAGTATTCCTAATTACAATTATATTATGTTTCTTCTAGTCAGAAACAAATTAACATAAAAACCTACCAACCAGTTCCAATCAAATTTCAAATTTAGATCTTGTTTCATGCGGACACACAATGTTTAAAAATGTGAAGCTTATGATACAATTTGAAATTCAAACCCTAATGAGGTGTTTAATGATCACAAGGAATTATTGTTAATTATCTAAAGATGTAGTAATGGTCCTGCACTTACACCCTTCCCTCAACCCTAAAAACAGAGCCTCTCATTTAGAAATATACTTGGAATATATGTTGGCAACATAATATAATGTCTGACATTTGGTTCAAAAAAGTCCAGGCAAGAGGGCAATGGGTCATGATGTAAGTGAAGTTCTCTTTAATGTATTTTGGAACTAGTCAACATTAACGATTGAAAAAGCAGCAGAAGAGCAGATGCTGGGTGACTATGCCCCCTTTACACAGTCAAAGTAGGAGCAATCCGTAAAAATTCATGTTATGTATCCCCGGGCCAGCCCCACTGTACCCTCACACACATGCTGTCTAGAGGGTGACATCCTGGCCCACCGAGACTATAACACCCTGCCTGGCAAGGAGCTTGGTTGTTTCTGCTCCCAAAGAAGAAAATCTCATTTATCTCTTTCTGAAGTGTTATCAGAAAATGCTATGCAGCAAATAAATGGCAACTCCATAAGCGGATGTTAATGAAATTTTAATGAATTTGAGGTGCTGGCACAGTATATCCCTGCAGAGCTCAGTTTGGAAAAGAAAAAAAAATGCTGCTTTAAGGCTGCAAGTTTACAGATGACAACAGCAGCATGGAGACCAGAGTGAAGGTAGTAGCCTCAGTTGAGGTGAAGAGTTTTCTTAGCTTAGTAAAAGTTTTTGCCTTCATTTTTGTCTCCTGGAGGCCCTGAGAGCCCTGTGATTAGACATCTTATGGTTCTAAGTGCTGGATGCCTTGCATGGGTGAAGGGATCCATGATTTCTGTCGTCCTTTGCTGGGGAAGGAATCCACAATTTTTGTCATCTTTTGCTGCCTATGGACACTGAGGATCCTGCATCACCTTAAATGTTTATTGCAGATGTTTCTTTTTGCCCTTCTAAGTAGTCTGTAAACTCTATCCCAGAGAGGGGCTGGAAGAGTTATTGCCTGTTGATACACTAACCCAAATAAGTGCTGAGTGTTCTTGCTACACACATATGGACTTTGGCTCAGGGCCCAGAATACCTGAGTCAATTTCAGAATCCAATTGTTAGAGTGGGTTTGTATTTTTCATGAAGAAAAAGGTGTGCATCCTAAGGTCTAAAAGCTGTCCACATTTATATCCCAACTTTCTTTTTAATTAAACAGACCACAAAGATCAATAGAGAATTTACTAGCATAGAGGAGCATACTGGAATGGTCTGATGAAAGAATTTTGCTGCACTGACAAAGAGGAGGCAGGGGAGGTGTTTACCAGACCATCTTTAACTGGCTGGATGTTTCTCATTTATTTTAGATTCCATTCTCTCTGTCTACTCCCCACCACATCCCAACCTTGGACTACAACCCTTCCAGAATGTTAACGATGCCCCATGGCCTTGGAATGCATTTTCCATGAGAGAACAATTTCCCACTCTGGCAGCGCTGAAACAATCATGTGCATTGTTAGAGACCCCTATATGACTTTGACTTTGTCAGAAGAGAATAGTAATTCTCCATTGACAGCTCCAAGTGACTGAAAGTATAATCAAAGTCAATGAATTATTAATGACTCTGCATTTTAATGACTCAATCACAGTGTGAGATGCTTTTCAAACATCTTATTTTATATAATTTTTCCACTTGGAAAAGTCTGCCCACAAATTAAAGAAATACAATAGCTGAATAAAACCAGAAATATTGTGTTGGGTATTCTCCAAACAAATTGTCCTTCAAATAGATTGCCAGAGTAAGCTCTGATCGCTTTTTCCTGACAGGTGAGGAACAGGTAAATGATATACCTGGATCTGGTTATTAGAGAACATAGATCGAGAGCTGATCTTTGGAGTCTGAGAGAACCTGATACACACTGGCTTTGTTATTTACTAATGATTTGCTCTTAAACAGGTCTTGAAAAAGCGCTAAGCCTTGGTTTCTTCTTCTGTAGAATGAATTTAATGATGCCCTTGACATAGGTATTGTGTGAAAATGAGATAATACATGGGAAGTGGGTTGTTGACTTCCTATTTTGCTTCTAAGCCCCCAGAAGAAGACAAGGTCAGGGAGAGGAATCTTAGTAGCTGACCACTGTATTTCCCCTAACTCCTTGACGGGGTACCAGGAGAGGGAACTTTACCTTCCTCATTTCCTTCCAACCAGTTAAGCAAGCCAAATATAACAATGGCCCTTGGATAATTAAATAGATACTGTCAGGATCCCATACATATTCTTTCAGTCCACCAGCTTCACCCCCAACTCTCGGCACCTGTGTCTCTTTGCCTAAAGGCTTTTTCTGCCCCATGTGGCACACTCTTCCTGTGAGCATCATAGAACAGACATACAAGAGAGTTAAAGACCCCAGAGAGCAACATACAACGCGTAACTGATGGGAGCCTAGCACCCTGCAGGGTCGTAACTCCGAGGCACGTTCTACACTGTCTCCCAGAGTTCTCCAGTGGATTAAACCTCAGTTGCCCATGGTGATAACTTGCTTTGTAATAAACCTAAGTTAGCAGCTTTCCCTTCCCTATCTTGCTTCCCTGTTTCCCTTGAGATCTTTCCTGGGATCACCTTGCAAATTGACTATTTGTCCTGAAACCCATCTCAGTATCAGCCTCTGGAGGATTCCAAACTAAGCTTATTAACTAAGACTGGCTTTGGTCAACAACAAATGCAATTGAGCTTCCAAGTATTCTTGGAAAATACAATACAGCTGTCCTGAGAGGACCTCATTCATGCTCCTGACCACACAGTTCAGATGGAAAATCAACTCTGGCAGAAAAGCTTCTAAATTTTCCTAATGAAATGTTTTCCCCTATCTTTCAGGGACCATCTCACTCCTCCTCTAAACCACTCAACCTCCACTTGGGTCCTGGATTCCACTTCCTTTGCTTTATCAGGGACTTTACTCCTAGAATTATCCACCTTCCTTTATGAAACATCTGCTTCTTCCCTCACTACATGGTCATTCCTTTCAGGATATAAAAAAAAATAATGAAAAGAGGAAACAATTTAAAAAAATCCCAGTGACCCCACAAAACCTGCTATCTCATTCCCTGTCTCTTTGTTTACTTCCGCCACAAAACTAAAATTGTTACTATTTGTAATACTCTTTTCACTATTTCATCTCCCAATTTCTCTTTGATCTGCTTCAGCCAAGATTTTAACATCCTTACTTCACTCTAACCATTTTTATTAAAGTAAAAACTGTGGTCTACATTGTGCCAAGTCCAGGAGCCCAGTCTCCAGGCTCATCCTACTTGGTCTCCCAGAGGCATTTACCATTGTTGACCATTTCTTATGCAGAGCATCACACTGGCTTACTTTCCCTCCCAGTTCACCAGTTGCTCCATCCCAGTCTCTTTCCCTGATTCTTTCTCCTCTTGTTCCAGACCCGTGAATATAGCAATGCCTGCCTCTCTGTCTACATCTGTGTCCATGGTAATATCTCCAATTTCACAGCTTCAAATTCCATCTCTCAAATATACATCCTATCTAGACTTCCCCACTGAGCTCCAGGACTTACATATCAAATTGCCTTCTCAGCCTCTCTACTTGGCTTTCTAATAGAAATCTCAAATTCATAAAATGACACACACACACACACACACACACACACACACACACACACACACACAAAGAGAGGTACTTCTCAATGTCTTCCCATCATTCCACTTCTCAGTATATTCTTTTTTTATCCACTCATTTGCTTAAGCCAAAAGGGTTGACTCCTCACTTTCCCTAATATTTGACATCAAATGCATTAGTCAAGTCATTTTGTCTTTACTTTCAACCTGTATCTCAAACCCAAGCACTTTTCACTATCTCACAGCTGTCAGCGTTGTCCTTCCCCATTCAGTCTGACCTACCCAGGACCTCCATCACTTCCAGTCTTCACACAACACATTTTTGTTGATTGATCAACAGAGCAGACAAGCAATTTAAATTTCAAGAGTTGGTTTATGAATGAAAAGGTAGAGTGTAGATACTAAAATTTTGTTTAAAAAGATATACCTGTGAATGATTCATATATGACTCTATACAGTGTACATGCAATTCCTTTATCTGTTCTTTCTTCATATCAGTTCCCTTCTTTACTAGACCTAGATGATACCATTACAAATTACCTCTTCTTTTTTCCAATATTGCTAGCTCTTCCTCCCTTCCCTCCTTCCTTTCTCCCTCCCTCCTTCTCTCCTTCCTTCCTTCCCTCCTTCCTTCCTCCCTCCCTCCTTCCTTCTTTCCTTCCTTCCTTCCTTCCTTCCTTCCTTCCTTCCTTCCTTCCTTCCTTCCTTCCTTCCTTTCTTCCTTCCTTCCTTCCTTCCTTCCTTCCTTTCTTCTTTCCTTCCTTCATTTATTTTGGATTGCATCCTCCTCTGGCATTTTGTCATGAGGAAATCAGGTGCTTTTCAAGCATCAGTTGCAAAAAGGTGAGCAGCAGGAGGAGTCATCATTCCACCCCTAAGTTAGAGTCTTATGAAAGCACAAATTGTTTATTCCAGGCAAGAACTTAACATTCACAGAGCTTTTGATTTCCTATGTGTCTGGCATCAAGCACAGTAGCTTAGCAGCATAAAAACACAATAGCTTAAACAAGATATGGGTTACTTTTCTTTTAGGTAAAAGAGGTCTACAAAGGGTCAATTCAGGATTTGGCATGGTAACCCTGTGATGCTGTTAATATTTCAGACTTCCTTTTTTCCAGTCTGCTATCCTTTGCTTGTGGCTTCCATTTTCCAGTTTGTTCATGCGCTTAATGGAGATGCCATAGCTCCAGCTATTATGTATAAATTCAGAGCAGGAAGAAGAGGGAGGAGAAGATAACTTTCTAGCTAAATCAGAACCAGTTTTAAAGAACTTAACTGGGAAGGTTTTGCCATTGTCTCATTGGGCAAAATTTAGTTACACTATAAGCCTTACCAACAAAGACACTGGAAAATGTAATTTTCCAGCTTGGGACATTTTTATCCCAAATAAGTGATGGATCTTTGTAAACAAGGGAAAAAAGAGTTTTGATAGGCATACCATAATAATTATAATAACAGCTAATAACTATTGAGCACATTACACACATGTGCTGAGCAATGTATATGAATTTTCTCCTTTAAGACTCATATCAACTTAATAAGGTTAAATACTATTATTATTTCCATTTTATGGATGAAGGCTCTGAAGTCCCTCACCACATCCTAATGCTCTCCATCTCTTCCTCCTTTCCAACAGGGTATTTAAGGCCAACACTAAGCATCTTCCTGGACAGTCCCCAGGGTGGAATTCCTAGTGACTTGACCAGGGTGTGGTACTCATTCTGCAAATTTCAATATTATTTCTGGTTAATAAAAATATAGGCATAAGAAACCAATGGCATATGTCTAGCCTTTGACATTGGCGTTCAGTGTTTCCATCATGTTTGTTGTGCCGTTCTAGCCTAAAATACACTCTGTGATGGGGTAGTCAAGGCAGGCTTTACAATTTCCATTGTACAGATGAGGATGTTGACCCCCAGACTTTACACTGAGTCAAGGTTGCATGTGTAGGGAGCAGAAGTTCTGGGCTTCACAGCCAGGACCCCTGATTCCTCAGGGGCATTAAAGTGATGAAGCCCCCAGGGAGGGGATAGTGATCGGAAAGGAACTAGGCTTTAGGTCTGCCTTGTGATAGCTCTCCTGGTGATCATCTGTTTTAGAAAAAAAAACAAAAACTACGACTATCTGACAAAGATGGAGAAGTGGGAGGAGATGGAAGTAGTGGGAGATGGGCAGGGAAGAGAAATGGACGATATGAGCCTGGCTTGCTTATGAAGAATAAGGTTTATGTTCAGCGTGACTGCCTTTGAAATGTAACCACCAAGCAGCCTCCAAGGGTTTTAAAAGGAGTCCGAGAATTCCAGACACAGGTCAAGTTCATATAGTTCCACGGGAATGATAAAGACTGTGAATAGTGTTCATCTGTGACTAGCATTTAATAAATTACCTTTTAAGAATTTGCATTTTAGGTGGTGTCATGTCAGTGAATTGTGGGGTACATTTTACATCTACTTTAAATATCTATTTTACATATTAAAAGAGCATGTTGAGGACTACAGTGTAGAGCATGTAGCTGGCATCACCTGCCAAGTACCTCCTGTATGCAGGCATTATGGTTTTTGCCTTTCATATATGACCTCATTTGGCCCTTCCACAATTCTGCATTGTATCACTATCCTCATTTTGCTGATAAAAAATGCTCAGGACCTGAGAGGGTAGGCAATTTCCCTCAGTTCACACAACGATTAAATGGCAGTGATGAGAATTTGAATTCAAGTTTTTGATCCCTGTGTTCTCACCTCTAAACCCACCATATACCATCTGCTAAAACAATGAATGAATCTACCACTGTGATGTTGCTAAAAACTGGAAGTAGTAAGTTAGCAACTGAAACATACTTTAACCAGGGTTATTATTTGATTACTTTTCTACCTTCCTCTGTGGCAAGGACAGGAAAATAATTTATAACTGTGTATGTGTGTGTGTGTGTGTGTGGACTGGTAAATTCCATCCTAAATTTATTTGAATCCTTTATTCTGCTGTTTTTAACTCCTACTTTTGAAACTATCTCGAGTCATTATCTAGGGATGGAGTTACTCACAGAACAAAATAGTCAGGGTCGTATAAAATCTCATAGGCAGAGAGCATTTAAGTTTTCTTGTCTCTGGCCACCACTAACAAATCTTCATTAAATCTTAAACACAGTATAAACAAAGCATGAACAGATTGTGAATGCTTCCGAGTTCAACAAAGAGAGATTATGACTTTGCAGATTCTATTATATGTTGGAATAAACCCTGAGGAAGTCATTTTAAGGCTCATAGTGTTTTCATGTATTTTGGCCTCTCTACTCAGATTTTCCTAGAGGAATGGACATTGCCAAGCAAATGTGCATTTCAGTTTAAGGTTGTCTGGAGAGAGACTTATACTTCTCTGACCATCTTCATTAGCACCAGTGCAAAGCAATCAATACGGCTTACCCCGCTCATATCTCTCCTGATGCTTTATTTCACACACCTACCTGAGCAATATAAGTCATTGCAGAATAAGGCAAAACACATGTATTAGGACACAGTTTGAGATCCACCCCTTTAGCTGCTGTGTCCAAACTAGATATCTGTTTGAATGAGGGAGAAAACTTATCTACAGAGAATCTAGATTGCCATGTACAAGTGGCAATGCCTCCTTCAATTGAGAAGAGAGAGAGGGGTAGTGGAGTCTGGTTGTTTTTGGTTTTGTTTTTTTTCTTTTTTGAAGTAAGCCATGGATTATTTGAAGATAGCTGTATGGCCTTTATAACATGGCCCACGCACTCTTTGGGCACAATCCAGGATATCAGTATCCCCCTTAAAATGTAGCCCATCAAGTTTAGCATGATATATGGACCAACCAAAGTCTGATGAAAACTACCGAATTAAAAAAAAAATTATTTACTTTTATTAATTTGGCTTAAGACCTTGGCTTTGTATGACCAAAAGCCTCTGGATATTTGTTGCTTAAATATTTAGCCTTTACAAAGATGCTCATCGCTGCAAAACAGTGGTTCCTAAAGTTGGCCACTCACTGAAATCACCTGAGAAGTTTAAAAAATAGTGTTACTGTGTCCCACTGTCAGAGATCATGATTTCACTGATCTAGGGTGTGGTCTAAGTTCGGAGAATTTTTAAAGATGTCCAAGTCATTCTAAAGTGCACCCATGTTTGGGAGCCCTTTCTACTCAAAGTGTGGGCTATGCCATTGGCATCCCTTGGGAGCTTGTTAGAAATACCTATGTTTGGGCCCCACCTACATTTGCTGAAGTAGACTCTGCATCTTAACAGATAGCTAGGTGATTCATATGCACAGTGAAGTTTTGTCAAATTCCACTTGTTTCTGAGGTTCAAGGAGGTACAGGCTCCTTAGTGCGGCTCAGATCACGTGTGAGGTACAGGGTTGGGGATGGCCAGATGAGGTGGGGTGAAGAGTAATTGATGATAACCCTGGTTTAATCAGCACTAGAAACTGAGGTTGAAGGTTCCCATTAATTACTGTCTACTCTTCCTCCTGATTCTGGATCAAGGTAGACAAAGAATCAAATGAAGAGTAAAATATAGTCTTAGACTTTATTGAAAGGCTGAGTTGGAAAATGCCTGTAATTTGAGCTGGAGACCAGAATGAAACTACCATCCCTTGTCCTTGAATTGATTTACTCTCCTGTCCAATAGCAAGTCTCTAAAAAGGCTAGAGAATGGAGGCCTCTCCTGTGGCAGAGGAAATCATGCCCTGCTGAGTTTCCCTACCCATGACAGCACCAAGAGAGGGACAAACGTCTTCTGCTTCAATACCTTCAGAGGAAGGAGGGCTAGGCAGATGGTGGTCAGCGGGCAAGAGCGGCAGCCACCCACCTGTCTCTCTGACCTGCTGAATCATTGCTTCCACTAGGACAGAAGGCATACCACCTCCTCAACATAGTTTCCTGGCTGTGGTTTCTGTTTTAGGGGCTAATACAAGGAGTGAATTTGAGTCGTTTCCCACCCCATTCCCTTTGGTGGGTTAGGACTAGGGAGCATATATGTGGAGGGCCTGCCCAGTGAGAATATCTTAGAGGAGGAACCAGACTGGCAAAAAGTAGGCATGAGACAGAAGCGTCAGCGGGCATGGGGGCCTGGCCGAAAGGTCCAGAGGGTCAGAGGGCCAGCTGGGAGAGCGGTCATGGTTATGGTCACCAATTTGCCTCTGCCCCCAGATGACTGCTCCCCAGTGTCTTCTTTTACTCAAGGACTTGGGATTTGGCTTGGTATCCTGACTTACAGGCAGGTCACCACGGGTATTTAGAATCAGACTTATCACTGGGTGAAGATTAGAAGGGTACTGACTGGCTTCCTAGGATCAGGGGCTGTATCTTTTTTCCATTAAAGAATCTTAAAATTGTATCTCTTAAAGAAGTGGTTTATCATTCAGAGACATTACTGAAAGGGTCCAGTTGAGAGAGATAAGCAGCTCTTTAGCTTTTCCCCACCAACTGTTCTGAGACCCGGCCATGCTCTGACATCTATCTTTTATCTTAACTTACAGATATGCTGAGGCTGTCTTAAACTCAACAAGACAGAACAGTACAAAGACAAAAGCAGCCACCAACATACAACACTAACACACCAAACACAAGAAAAGTCAGTCTTAGCTTCCCTTTGACCTGCCAAACCCACAGTCCGCTCGTTGCCAAATTTTGTCAGCACTTCTTGGTACCACGTCCTTTCCACACCCTGATCTTTGGCTCCTGTCCAAGTGCTCCACTGAAATGCCTCTTCCAAAGGGTACATGTGGCCTCCTCACTGCCAAATCCAAACCTTTTCTTAGCTTCAGTTCATTTAATCTCTCTCTGAGAGCATTTGTTTGACATAGTTGAATATATTTCCTTTGTTTTTCCTTTGAGTGTTCAAATGGAAGCCTGGGCAAATACACTACACACACACACACACACACACACACACACACACACACACACACACACGTGCACACCATTCACACAGATGTATATCTTTTATTTTACTTTATAGAAGTGGGATCATATTTTATAATGTTCTCTGCTTCTTGCCTTACTCACTTAACAGTTCATTGTGGAAATCCCTTCAAATGAGCTGGCGTAGAACAAACTCATTCTTTTAAATATGAAAGTACCACAGATTGTTCAACCATTCCTCCATTGATGGATATTCCATTTGTTTTTCAGGTATTTTCCACTCTGGTCTGGGGATTTTATATCATGGGATAAATTCCCAGTTGGGAGATGCCTGGATCAAAGGACACATGTATATATTATTTATATTTATAATGTCTATTTAATTTTAGTAGATGTTGCTAGATGGCCTTCTAAAAAAGCTGTGCCATTTCACGTTTCCACTAGCAGTCTGTGAGTAGCTCTTCCATGATTCATTGTAGTCCTTTTTACATTTTTAAAAATCTGTCGCATTTCCTCAACTACCATAGAGTTGAGCATCTTCTCAAAGGCTTATTAACTATTTGGATGTGCTCTTCTGTGTGCCTGGCTATTTATATCCTTATCCATGTTAGTTAACCTCCCTGAGCTTCAGCTATTTCACAAGGTTATTATGAGGATTAAATAAAATACTGGTACCAAGGCTTTGCCCCAAATCTGGCACAAACAACATGCTTGATAAATGGTTGCTGATAAGAATTGTTTTGAATTCCTTTTTCCTTACTTAGTTGATCTTCATCCTCATACCTTTAAAATGCAGGCATTTTCCAAAATTGTACTGTCAAATCCCTTTCTTGTGATGCTTCACACTCTTACTCTGAGCAATCTCAATCACTTCCACAATTTTACCGTTATGATCTCTACTCTGCTGAAAGCTCTGATTCTGTAATTCTGATTTGTCTTTCAAGTTCAAAAAACAGCATTTCCAGTGTCCTTCAGGACGGTACTCTCCATCTCCTCCTCCTCACAAGCAGGCAAATTCAGCCTCCTAATGTGAGACTCATCATCTCCCCACTGTGCTTCCTGTATTCCTAAGGGCACCCTTTCTTCCAACACCTTTGAACTCAAAAATCTTAGAATCATCACTCTGCCTTGTCCTAGGCATTGATCTCGGTGGCAAAGATCCATAGATCGCACCTCTGCAGTGGTTCCTTCTGGTCTACCCTCACTGTTTCTGCTCTCATTCACTACTTCAACAATAACTAAAATAGCTAAGTAAGCAGTATTTCCTCTACTTCTCACTTTTCAAATCCATCTGTTACATGCCAGAGGAAATATTCTAACACAGTGGCAGAATACATCTCTAGAGCAATCAGTCCCTTCTACAGATTAAGGTTTACACGGGGCTTGCCAGGCGCCATTCCCATTTCTTCATGTACTCTATTTTTCCACCACCTCAGTTTCCTTCCTCCCCACCAGTATGCCATGCTTGGGCACACACAGTGATTGTGCTCTGCTCTGTCAGCCTCCAAGGTCTTTCCCTTCTCCACCTGTTCATATCTATTTATTTTGAAGGCCTTTTCCTCTATTGAGATCCTCCTCACTTACCCAGCTACAGTAAATCAGCTACTTTGCAATTTCCCGTAGTGTCTCCCGATTTAATTCCTCTATACTAATAATTATAATACTGGGTAATTTACATAATTCTTCTTACTCTGTTAAATTCTAAGTTTCTTGAAGGCCAGAATTTATGAATCCATGAATCTTCTTATTCCTAATTAAATTTTTTGTGTTGCTGTGTTTCATTTCATTTTCTTATCTGGTACCTTGTAAGTGTTCCTCCTTTTTAAAAATTTTAATTTTAGAATAAATGCATGACTGGGGCTAGAGATTGGAGGCAAATGGAATAGGACTAGAGAGAGAAAGCTTTGCCAAGTTTTCTTAGAATCTCAGAGATAGCAGATGGTGGCAATAGGGCTTGTCTGTCTCATAGAAATAGGTACCTTCTGTTTGCTCATATACAATAGTATATGAACACATGTTATACTAGTTGGCCAAAATTTACAATCAGAATGTTTCTTATAAGCATCTATCATCTCTTGAAAGATGGAACATTGACAAGAGTAGATTTGCACCAGATTTGTATTGGCACAGGCTGTTCCCCTTTTTTACAGCCCCCACCTGTGCCCCTACATCCATGGACATTAGCTGCATGAACCCTACAAGCATCTTAGTCCTTGATCACAACACTAACTCAGTGTGTGACCTTAGGCTTATCAACTGAACCTTGGGCCTCATATACTCATCTGTATAATGGGATATAAACTATACCATTCCAACGTCTTTCATTTACCAAAGGCTCCTTTATTAATTTCTTCCCCATGGACCTCATGTTTGATTTTTTTCTCCATGAAACAGTGCATCTATTCATAAAACTATTTTGTTCCACTTATGTTTTCATCTATTTCAAATTGGTGCAGGTTTTACCCAATAGTTCATAATTACCTGGGTTATAATAATATTATAAGTACCATGGTCATCTATCATGCTTGTTTGCTAACTAAGCAGTGAAGTTAAGAAAGCATGTGAATGTTAAAGTACTCTTTGTTGTTGAGTTTTCTTGGTTCTCTCCCTTCTTTCCCAGACTGTTACTGTGACCAGCTGGCATGGGTTGCTGGAAACAATGGCTGGGCCACTAGCTAGTGGCACTAGCAATTCCTGAGGTACCGTCAGGAGCCAGTCAGAGCTGTTACAATGCTGAAGTGATGGAATTCTAGTATATACATAAAAAAAAGAAACTTTCAGAAGCAGATGCTATAGCCTAGTTATGAATGTATAGATAATGCTTGCTTTACAATTGACCAGACAAATGCAGAGTAATGGCTGAGGTGGAATTTGAATGTTTCTCACTCCTGTCCCAACTTCATTCTAAGTTATTCCTTAGTTGTTTTGAATATAATAAGATTCCCCCCTTTTTCTTTCCTTGTGCACATTTTCAAAAATTGCATGCTGTAGTTTCTATTGTCCCATTTGCTTCTTTTCCCCCTACTTCCCAAAATGAACTGAACATCCTTCCATTCTAGCACATTTTCATCTACCTCACTATTCGTAATTGCTTCTTATCATTCCAATGAGGTGAGTATCATCAAGTATTCAGCTAGTTTCCTGCTGATGGACATTTAGGTTGTTTCCAATTCTCTTTCTAGTTTAATGATCAGTTTCCTTGATGGAGAAGAAGGTTAGTCATTACATGACTATGTTTCTGGCCAAAATGTTAACTATTCATAGACATTTGAGAATTAACTCCATGTACATACGTGCAATCCTCTAGGAACTAAATTATTCTCTAGTTCACTTTTTTAGAAATGAGGTTCTGGACTTAATACCAGCTATCCATTTTAGTCTTAAAAAGAACAACTCAAATGTTCTGAGCACTTAAGATGTGTTAGGCTCTATGGTAAATACTTTACGAAAGTTGTTACATTTAATCCTCCTAATAATCCTAAAGGCAGACAATGTTATTATATCCATTTTGCAGAACCAGAAGCCAAGTGTTTTGCCCAAAATCACCTACCTAAAGTTTAAAGGGGAAGAACCGGAATTTGAACACAGAAACCCAAGCTAGAAGCTGTGTTCTTCATTTTGATGGCAGAGGGGCTGGGAGGCCTCTCATAGGGTCTGTTTTTCTCCCCAGCTCCCTCTGTTTGTGAAACTTTTCCTGTGCCCTAGGCCAAGCCTGTAATCAGAGCTAGGAGCAGCAAAGTGAAGGCTCATTTTTGTTACAACTCTGTAGCCCTATAATGCTTGCAAATTATTGGCTCTATGCCGATCTCTTGAGACCAACTAACTTTATGTTTGTGCAGAAAAACAGACTGTTCAATGAACCAGCTGTGTGGTCATGATTTCCTCCATCAGAGAATGAAGGTTGGATAGTTCATCTCTGAGGGATATTTTTGTAAAATAATTTCACATGAAATGATTGAATTAATGAAATAATTTCAAACTGCAGAAAATTTTCAAAATAGTACAAAGAATTCCCGTTTCCATTTCCCTTTCACACCAAACCCCCAAATATTAACATTTTTGGTGTGTTGGCTTCCTCCCTCTATTTCTCCCTACACACACACTCACATACACACACACACACATATGTAGCTTTGCTTTTAATACATAGTATTTTTCTGTTCTGTTTAAGATATTAATGTAATGCCCCTTTACCTCTAAATATTTCATTATGTGTTTCTGAAAAACATTCTCTTATATAACCATAGTGCAATTATTGAAATCTGGACATTAATATTGATAATAGTATTATTATGTAATCTACATACTTATTTTGAATCTTACTAACTGTCCTATTAATATCCTTTATAATAAAACAATTTTATTGTTCTTTTATAGTATCTAATCCAGGATCATATGTTATATTTTGTTGTTATTTCTTTTTGTTTTTCTAAAATCTGGGAACTTCCTCAATCTGTCTGTCTTCTGTAACTTTGATGTTTTTGAAGAGTATGAGCCAGTTATTTTGCGGAATACTCCTAATCTTGGTTTGTCTGCTATTTAGATGTAGGTTATGCATTTGTTTCAGGAATATCATAGAAGTGATGTTGGGTCCTTCTTCGTGCATTACGTTGGGAGGCACACAATGTTTATTTGTCTCATTACCGGTAATGGTTAAGTTTTAAGAATGGTATCTGCCAGCTTTCTCCCTTGTAAAGTTATTATTTTCCTTTTGTAATTAATATTTATCTTGTGGAGAAAATACTTTGACACACAGTATTTGTAATTATCCTGTTTAGCATCAAACTTTTCACCCAATAGTTTGAGTAGCCATTGATAACTTTTACCTGGAACATTTTTTTCTAAGTTGGTTGCCAAATGAGTTCCGAGGTTTTTGGTTTTTGTGACTTATACTTACAAAGGGGCTTATTGAGCGATAATAAAAATTCAGTGTTAAGTCACCTCAGTACCATAAAGGTTAAGTTCATCTTTCAAAGTGGTTCAGTAATTTTTAACTTTGGAAATTGTAATTATTGATCACATTTGGTACTGAGATTAAGGTTAAGTGGTTAAGTATGTAAGGAAAAACAAAGAAAATCTCTTAACATACCGTTAAGTATTCCTTTAAATAAATCAAAGTAAAACTTTTACTCTGTGAAAAAAACTGCTCAAACTTCCAAATATTAAAGATGAAGATCATTCACGTGAGAGTGTACACTTTAAAAAAATATAGTTTATTTACAATTGAGGTTCATTTACTTGCTAAATATAAAACATTAAGTTCAAGTAACAAGGCCACCTGAATTTTGTGGTTGTTTTTAAGGGGACAAAAAAAAGAAATAAAGGCACTTATCACTTCCTGGCAGCAAAATTAACCCTAAGGATCGACTTTGCATAGCCTGTGCCCCTTCCAGCCCTGGCTTCACCGTCCCCACTCAGTGGGCTTGGCAGCTGCGCGGTGGCCCTCAGGGAACACAGTCTTAAGTTATCTGGGGCAGACTGCTTGGTTAGACCTCCTTGTGCTTACCTCTTTTTCCCCAAAGCTTGGAAAATTATAGTCTAAATGTTTCTTCTTTTAATCATGAGCAGCTTCTCTTTTCACTGGGGCTTTTGGGCCTGTCACTTCTGTCCCCTAAAATAACAATATAGTAATGGACATGCTCATTAAAATTGTTCCATTGCTCTACACATTTAAGTGTTCCTTATCATGGGTACCTTAAACACCCAGATGGAAAACTGCAGAAAATACTCATGCACATGGAAACTTTTCTCCTTTAGAATATAGATCGCTTTCATGCAAATTCCTGTGTTATAGAAATAACCAGTTGGAGAAAGTCAACAGATCGAATGTGAAACCAGAAGGAGTGCAGAGATCAGTGAGGAAGGGAGAATCTGCTTCACTGATCCCTCTACTCAAGCCACACATCGTCCAGGGAAAGCCTTCACACATCTTTTCCTGCAGTTCCTCTCCATTACGTCTTCCCTCTAGCAGGAAGGACATAGGTATCTGCTGATTACCAAACTAATCCTGGCATCATCCTGAGTGATACCTACCATCTGGTGTTACTGACCAGGAGGAATCCTTCCTCCCATTTGCCTTTCTGAAGGATCTAGAGAGCTGGCGGATTACCACCCTTATGTCCTGTCTTCAGCTAGTGCCCACAAGCAGTACTACTTTATCATTTGATTAACTTCTTAAAAGATTGATAAGGTAATTTAAAAAATACTTGTTACTTTGTGTTTACTTTTTATCAAGAGCCATGTTATGGACTGGAAATACAACTACAAACAAGGCAGGAGCCTGCCTTGGGAGGAAATAATGAGACAAGTAAAATATTATATTTTACTGTGTATAGAGTGCTGTGGGGCCACAGAGGAGAGAATAATCAACTGTTATTGTGTCTGAAGAATTAAGAGAAGGCTTCAAAGAGGAAGTGACACGCTGGGTATTGAAGAATGAGTAGGAGTCCATCAGAAATAGAAGGGAGAGGAATTTAAGAAGAGAGGAAGCAAGCAGAGGAGAAGCTTGGAGGTATATAAAAGTATGGTGTACTCAGGCTAAGGTTTAGAGGCCCATGTAGCTCAAGCATGTACTGTTTGGAGCCTTCCCAAAGTAGCCTGAATTGATAGGAGAGACAGGCTCAGAGGCCAGACTGACGTGGGTTTCAAATTCATTTCTATGTTTTACTAGGATAGTATGGTCTGGGTAAATTATTTAATCTTCTTGGAACTCCATTATCTCATCTGTCCAGTGTGGATGATAGTATCCATCTCTTGAACTGTCATGAAGAGTCAATGGGAATGTGTATGAGGTGCTTGGTGCAGAGTCCAGGGAAGAGTGACTTTCACCAGTTTTCTTCTACTTTCCTCACCAGCTGGAGAAGTGACAGTGACAATGGGCACACCTGGGAGGAGGGTTTGGGCTCAATAATGAGGCTCTGAAATGCTTTGTTCTGAAGTGTGGATTTATGCTCTCTGATCAGCTTTCTTTAAACCAGCCAGAACTACTTCAAGCTCCAAAATTGTACTCTTTCGGTCTCACTCCAATCAAAATACATCCTATTTCTTTGAGGGCTGCCAATCACAGCATATCTGATATCTGAGTAAAGTAGTTCCCTTGAAGCCATGACTATAGTAAGGAAGAGAATGATGCAAATCAGAAAAAAAGTCTTCAGCAACAACTGTTAGAAGTATTAATCAGCTTTCAGGAACTAAGGGCTGAGAAAATGTGTATTGCCACACACATGCATGAATTTGGAGGATGAAACTATGTTTAAAAATATCCAGTTAGATCCTCAGTGATTACAACATCTTGCAGAAGCAAAAAGTTCTTCAGATCTTCAGATAAGGCAAAGTTGAAATCCAGTCAACCAGAAAGAGCTTGGGGAATGGCCCTCTTCCATGAACACCACTCAGATAACACAAAGGAATTTTCAGTCCAAACAGGAAAGCTGTCAGCAGCCCAGTTTTTCAGTGTATCCCAAGAGAACATATATGCAGTTTGTGGGACCAAAGGTATTCAGAGGAAATATTAGGTTATTTCAATAAATAGTGACCAACATGGGTTCGCTTTTCATGTATTTTACTTACTCATTGAACCAGAGAGAAAAGGATATCTTCAAAATGCAAAGGAGATAATAAAATAGTGCTCTAATAATTGGGAAGAAAATTCTGAAAAGTTCAGGTGGGAAACAAGATGTGTATTTCAAGTGATTTTCTTATATATGTGTTAGTTTGCATGCTGAAACCTATGCAGCAATGGTGAATCAATATAGTGTTAATGATGCAAATAGTGGCATAATTTCAAGGATGTGTAGGCTACTGATGTTTAATAGCAAACAATGACAGGAAATGTTTAAACAAATCAGTGTTCCTCATTTTTGCAGAATTGTATCCTACTACTAAAAGTTATGATTTGGAAAATACATTTTAGTGACCAAGGAAAATATAATGAAATAATTTAAGTATCCTAAAAATTAATGAAAGAAAGAAAGATAAGGTGATTGATTACACATAAATTTAAAAAAATCATTGCTGAAAAAGTGTAACAAAATTAAAGTTAAAAAGTCAGACTAGGGGAATATCTTTGAAACACTTATGAAAGGGACCTATAGGAATTTATCATACAGACATACTCTCTCACACATTCATTATAATGCATAACCCACACACACTCACATTTTTGAGACCATTGGAAATTTGAACACCGGGTATTTGATGATATTCAGGAATCAACTGTAAAACTGTTCAGGTGTGATGATGCTATTGGTCTTGATTTTGAAAGTTCTGTTTCAGAAATATTTACCAATAAAATAATATGATGCCTGTGACTTGCTTCAAAAGGCCCAGCATTTTGGCAGCTAGTGGAGAGACTGGTGTAGATAGGATGAACTGATAATTGTTGAGACTTTGTGATAGGTACACAGATGTTTGGCATATTGCTTTCCCCATTTTTCTGTATATTCAAAATATATCCAATAATAGAATAGTTTAAAGAAATATACAGGACAGGATACATAGTATGTTTCTGTTTATTAAATTAAGAAGAATGTGCGGTGTGTGTGTATTTATTCATCTATGCTTAAATATGTGTAGAATAATAACTGCAAGAATAGAATTATGTAGGAGCAACATATATGCATATGCTGTATAAATATTATACTCATGTGTGTGCATATATATATACATGCATGTGTGTATATGTAAGTATGTATGTATGGGTATATGTATATATATATATATCTGTGTGTATATAAAATTTTGACCTTGTTATTTTATCAAGTCAGATCAGAAATAAAATTATACTATGCTTTTTTAATTTTGTCCCTAATACAGATCAGAGCTTAATTTCCTGAAAGAAAGCAGTACATTTAAAAATGTGGTTTTCAATGGAAGAAAATGGAGAGTCTTTGCCTTTTAAAAATTGAAATTCAATAACTAAAGTGGATTTCTCATTTCAGTGATGTCTGGAATGTTTCCCTCCTGTTTTTTGGGGTCCAGTCTTATAGTCTCTCCTTCTCACTTCTTTTAATGAAAAAGTCAAGAAATAAGATGTGTTCATCCACTCATTATACTCCTGCCCACTACTATTTCCTCCACTGGGTGGTGTAGGGGTGGTGTAGATGTAGGATATAGGAGTGGGGGTAGTAGAGGAGATAAATGAGAATACATATATATGCTGGATCAACCACAATAGATATTCTAAAGCTCAAAGTCCTGAATGTGGCCTTTCTCCTACCAATAATGTATTTGGGTAGAGTTAGAAATACATTTTTTCTTATCTATAAAATTCTTCTGTAAACCTGTCCAATAATTGTGATATTGTTTTTCAGTATGTTCCATTTATTTGGGGGCTCAAATAAGGTGATGTCTGTGATGCACTAGATAAACTGGTAATAATGTGGTGATAATGAATATCTACGTCAAGGGTATGGTCTCATTAGGTCCAATAACTTTTTACCCAATGACACATCAAAAACCACATATCAAGTCACTTCTGCCAAAATGGATGAGGTAGTTCCAAGGACCTGTCCATGGTAGAAACATTAAAAAATCAAGCAAAATCTATCTAAATAAACCCTGTCAGAATTCTGGGGAAAAAAAAAATGTTTACAACAATCAAGAGTATGATGAATCAAGAAAAAAGCAACTTGAAAATGATGGGAAAGCTTCGTGGTATTTTTACTTGCCCTTGACAACCTTCCTTCTCCAGGCTGGTGAAATTCTAGAAGCCTGTGTTCCCAATGAAGGACCCTGCTCCCTGATTCTGAAGGAAGCAAATAAGACTCTATTCTGAAAGACTTGTATTTGTTTATTCAAACCTGTTTGGGGGCTACCTGAAGGACTGATTGATGCAAGTTTGTTCTTTGTTTTGCATAACTGAGAACTTGCTCAGATTGGAAAGGCTTTTCTTGAAAACTTTGGAAGACAAATGAGTGACCTGCAGTCACCTGGAGAAAAAGAGTATAGTTGAGTCAAACAATGTAGCACTGAAATCCTGTGAGGAAAAGCTGGGAAGGGAATTTCTTTGGGAAATTAGGGTATTCAAAAGTGCCTGTGTATACTAGAGAAATTGGAAAGCCACAGACATTCCCAGTGTGTGACGCACACAGGAGCTCTGAGAAGACACGAAATGTTCACTTCTGGATGGTCTGTAGGCTCCGTGCAAGCAGGAAGTGAGGATAAAGCAGATTTCTAAATTGCATGGCTAAACATTGGAGGAATGCCCCAACACAGAGTCATTGTCACTTGAACTTTTCAATATCAGAATTAAGTAGTCAGAAGAAAGAATCAGCATACTTGAAGATAGGCAAATTGAAATTACTCAGTATGAAAGACAGAAAGAAAAATAAAAGAAGAAAAAATGAATAAAGCCTAAGAAACCATCCAGCATACCAACATATGCATAATGAGGATCCCAAAAGGGTAAAAGAAAGAAAAGGGCAGAAAGAATATTGGAAAAATAGTGGCTGAAACTTCCCAAATTTGATAAAAAATATGAATTTACAGATTTAAGAAACTCAATAAACTCCAAGAAGATAAACAAAGAAGGTCATACCAAGACAGTAACCAAATTGTCAAAATTAAGAGAGACTCTTAACATCAGCAAAAGAGAAGTGATGTTTCATGTACAAGGGCTCTTCAATAAGATTAGCAACAGATTTGTCATCAGACACTGTGGAAGCCAGAAGGGGTTGGGATGATAAATTTAATGTGCTAAAAGGAAAAAACAAACAACAAAATATGCCAACCAATAATTCTACATCTGGCAAAACTATTTTTCAAAAATAAAGGATAAATTAAGACATTCCCAAATAAACAAAAACTCAAGAAGTTCATAACTAGTGGACCTGATGTATAAGGAATGCTGAATGGAGTCCTTCAGGCTGAAATGAAAAAAAAAAAAAAGACAGTAACTTGAAAGCATAAAGAAATCTGTTAAAGGTAAATATATAGGTAAATAAAAAAATCCAATATTATTGTATTTTTAGTCTGCAATTCCTCCTTTTTATTTCTTACATGACTTAAAAGACAAATGGATAAAATATAAAATTATAAATCTGTTAATAGGTACGCAATGTATGAAGATGTAATTTGTGACAATGATAACCTAAAGTGGGATATTAAGCCATATAAGAGCAGAGTTTTAATGTCATATTGAAGCTACCTTAGATAAGTATAGTTGAGTCAAACAATGTAGCACTGAAATCCTGTGAGGAAAAGCTGGGAAGGGAATAATCTAAAAATAGATTATTATAAATTTAGGATATGGAATATAATCTCCATGGTAAACACTAAGAAAATTTCTAAAAATATACACAAAAGAAAATTAGAAAGGGTAAAAATGGCACACTAGAAAAAAAAATCAGCTAAACACAATTAATGGAGAAAGTGAATAAAAAGACTAAGACATACAGAAAACAAATAGCAAAGTAACAGAATTAATAATTTCTTATCAGTAATGCTTTTAAATGTTAATGAATTAAATTTTCCAAAAGTAGCAGTTGTCAGAATAGATTAAAACATAGGCTCCAAGAGACTCACCAACACTTGCTCTTTCCATTTTTTAAATTAAAATCATACTAGTAGGTATGAAGTGAAATATTGGTCTATTAAAAAGGAAGCAATAGTGTGTTAGTAAGAATGTGGAGAAATTGACACCTTTGTACATTGCTGGTAGGAACATAAAATGGTATGATTGTTATGGAAAACAGTTAAACAATTCTTCAACAACCTAAATAAAATCACCATATAACCCAGAATTTCCACATCTAGGTATATACCCAAATGAATGTACACCAGATACTAAAACAAATACATATGTATCTATGTTCATCCAAGCGTTGCTCATAATAGGCAAAAGGTGGAAAACATCCACGTGTCCATTATAGAATGAATGGATAAACAAGTTGTGGTGTACAATGGAATGTTTTTCAGCCATAAAATGGAATGCAATAATAATACTGGCTATGCCGTGTATGAACCCCCTAAAACTTATGCTAAGTGAATAAAGCCAGACACAATAGGTCATATATTATATGATTCCACTGAGATAAAATATCTAGAATATGTAAATCCATAGGGACAGAAATCAGATTTGTGGTTGCCAAGGGTTAGGGGTGTGGTAAATGGGGAGTAATTGCTTAACTGGTACAGGGTTCCTTTTGGGTAAGAAAATATTTTGGAGCTAGATGCGATGGTTGTACAATATTTTGAATGTACTATAATTGTCACTGAATTGTTCACTTTACAATGGTTAATTTATGTTATATGAACTTAATTTCAATTCAGCAAAACAAAACACAACACGTGTCTTCCTTGATTCATATACTGATTACTAGAATATGTGGCGAGAGGGAATAGATTTTATTCTGACAGACTTTGGTTCAAATTCCTGGTGGATTTATTTTACCCCAGTTAGGAGAAACATACCACTGCCACAAATTGTATTTATTAAATTAGATAAACAAATGTATTAGTGAAGCTAGCTTCAATAGAAAACTAATCTCCAAATTTGTGTGGTTTAACACAATAAGCATATATTTCTCATTAATGTTATAGTCCATTGTGGGTGTTCATGAGTAGGGGAACATCCCCCATTGTCATCAGGGACCCACTCTCTAGGTCCCTGTAATTTTCTCTCCTCTCAACCCGCAAATGGATAAAGACATGATGGGTCAGTTTTGGAAGACTTTTATGAAATATTACTAGATAATGGAATGTATCACTTTCCCCCAAATTTCATTGTCTATAACTCAATATCATTGCCATGCCTACATGCTAAGGAGGCTGAGAAATGTAGATTGTGTGTGTCAGAAGGAAAAAAAGATTAGGGGATAATGTATATGAATCTTCTAGTTCAGTGTCTAATAAAAGTGGACATTCAATTAATATGAGCTGACTTCTTTGTGGGTGAGAGAGTCCATCACAGCTTCTGGAAGTGTGTCTCAGAATACTTGCTTGAGGAAAGCCCATTAGTTGTGGCCCTGTGGCAAAGTCAGTTGATGTGGCTGCCAGGCAGACATTCGGCAGAATTCTTTCTGGGCTCTGTGCCTGGTGCCTGCTTGCTCTTTTTTTCTTTTGTGCTTTGGAACTTCCCTTGGCTTTGGTCCAGATTAGTGTCCAGTGTCTAATTTGGGATTTGCCTTTCTTGTACAACTGGCTCACCTCCAACTTCCATATGATTAAGTCCCCGGATTTTGCCCTCTTCACAAACTGTTCCTAGTCCTTGGTTCAACATCTTCACTGGGATGGTCCATAAACAGCCCTTTGCCATTTTCTGCATCCAAGTCATATCTTAGAGACAAGTTGAACAAATTAATTTATTCTTGGTATGACAAAATTTCTATCTCTTCCTACATCTTATAATTAGCTTAGCTGATTTTTAAAGGAATCCTCTAAGAATTATTTTTTGAGGGACATCTGGTAAAACAAATTACTTTCTAAGGAATGTTAATCAGACTAATTGCTAATTAAATGTCCTCCTTGATTGTATTAGTTATAGATTGGAAAGTGCTTGTGATGTACATTAATTTTTGTAAAGTCACTGAGAAAACATTCTTTTTTTTTTTTTACCTTCAAGAGAATAAGTGAATCACTTTGCATGTATGATGTATGTGTGTGGTGATAGGAAAAAGATGTGCTTTTCCATTCCTCAGATGGATTAGTTGTTCTTAGATCAGGTCACTACACATGATCTTGGAATTCTGGGGGCTGAAATTTATTCTAACCTATTGCTAGTGTCTCAGCTTCATGGTTCTCCAAACTGGTTGTGTGCTTCATGGAATTAAGGGAATACATTTTTTAAAATACAAAACAATTGCCAGTGGCTTCAACTCAATCAGAGATGGCAAATAGGCTTATTTTTATATGCCAATGGACTGACAGGAATTGACTTGAGTACACTGTAGAGAAAGATTTAGAGGCCAGTATAGAAGTGGTTTCTTTACCATGCACACATTATACCTTCCTTGTTATTAGACTGAGTAATGATTCACAGAAATGGAGCACAAAGAGTAAAAAATCATTTTTGCTTAATGACAGTGTGAATCTCCAAATAAGATAAAATTAATCAGAATCAGAAAAACTTTGAGAAAACCCTTGTTCCTTACTGAAATCTTTATGCCCCAAGGTAGTTAAGTAGAAGAGGTGAAAGCCATAATCTGCCCTTCCCCCATTTCCCTTCCCCATTTAACTTGAGTTAATTATTCATTTATGGAAATGAGTGAGCATTTTTAGTCAAAGTAACTCAGGTTTTATGAATTATTTCTTCCTGTGGCTTTTGGTTACATATTTATATGGAGTAAGAATGACCTTTTTGAAAGCAATTGCAATCCATTCTTCCAAAATTTGTCTTTTATTTAGTGGTGGATTGTTAACCACTGTATAAAACCTGAGGGGGGGTCTTCCTTTTTTGTTATGGATTCTTTTTATAACTGAAGCATGAATAAGATGTGCATATTAGAAACATAACTTTGAATTCATGACCATATTTATGAGAAATGGATTCACTATCAAGGAAGAAGAATTTGTCTGAGAAGTCATATCTGAGTTTTAGTCCTGCTTTCTCTGTCATTGAACTCCCAGTAATTGTCATTCCGTGGTCCCTAATGAGCTCATTTATAAAATAAGAGATCGGGGCTCACTTTTCAGCTAGAATAATGCTACATTGTTGACATTGACATTTTACCAGTCTACATTGGTAAATTGCATAATTTGCCTTTGCTACTCATTGAGCACAAGGGGGCAGTAATTGGCAGATTGCTCTCTATTTCCTCTTGACAGTCTAATTCTTTGGCAGCTTGGAACCCATATTCTTGATTTTCCTGTCATCAGTGGCAGATGGATTTGACAGGATCATTAGCTTGTAGTAGCATTCAAAGTAAATTCTGTCATACTTACAGAAGCAGATACACTGTATTCAACTGCTACAACAAAAAATACATAATATACTTTATCTGTCAATGTTGAAATGGTCAAAAACTTTCAGACTTATTTGACTTTCTTTTCCCTGAAAACAATTATTTTTATAAGGATTAAAAAAAAATTAGGCACAAAGACCTCTCAATCCAGTAGGTCTGAATCTGAACTAATTTTGCTCCCACCAATTGCTCCTCCTTTACAAACATTTCTTATCTTGGTAAATGATGCCACCATCCAGCCTCTGGCCCAAGCCATAAACCTCTGAGTCATCACTCTTAACCTTTCTTTCCCCAATTCCCTCCATCATCCTGCATTCTATCTAATTGATTCTATAAATCTTGTTGATTCTACTTCCTGTGTATTTTTATCATCCGTCCCTTCTTCTCCAATGGATGTTTTTATGACAATTAGTTTATACTCTCATCTGGACCTTTGTAGATCTTCCCAGATTGTGTCCTCAATTTCTAATCTGTCAAGCTCTTTCCTTCAACCTCACCCCCAGGTTACACTTGAACAGGTAGAGCCGAGACTGTAATGTAGGCCTCCTATATCCAAGTTCTGTTATTTCTCATTCATCCCTTTGCCTTTATTTTAGAAGCTACCTAAATAGGATTTTAGAACTTTTTCAGTGCTATTCATTCTTGTGTTGCTTCTGCTCAGGATGGTCTGAAACAAGATCTATACAATGGGTTGTACCAATGTTTTAGGAAATGATTACCCCATTGTTTTTTTTTTCTTTTTCCGCTTTATTGAGTGCTTAATTGACAAAATTGTGCTCCCAACAGGTGTGAATTGGTATCTCACTGTGTCTGTGATTTGCATTTCCCTGATGGTGAATGACGCTGAACACCTTTTCATGTACCTGTTGGCCATTTGAATGTCTTCTTTGAGAAAATGTCATTCTCCCATTTTTAAGTTGGGTCATATATTTGCGAATTTTTGCTTTTGAGTTGTATGAATTTCCTGTATATTTTGAATATAAAGCCCTTATCAGAATTGTGCTATATTTAAAGTGTACAACTTGCTTTGGTATATGTTATGAAAGGATTCCCACAATCAAGTTAATTAGCATATCCATCACCTCATATATATATTTATTTATTTCAGTGAGAACTTATCTACTTTCTTAGCAGATTTCAGTCATACAAGACAGTATGATCAGCTACTGTTACCATGTTGTAAATTAGATCCTAAGTACTTACACACCTCATAACTGAAAGTTTGTACCCTTTTATCAACTTCTCCATTTCTCTAACTCCAAGCTCCTGTGAATGAACACTTTATTTTTCTGTTTCTATGAGTTTAACATTTAAAAAAAATTAAATTAGATTCCACATATAAGTGATACCATGCAGTATTGGTCTTTGTTTGTCTGGCTTATTTCATTAGCATGCTCTTCAGATTCACATTTTCTCTATCCATTCATTTATTGACAGACACTTGAGTTGTTTCCTAACAACCTTGTCTATTGTGAATATGCTGCTATGTACATGGTAGTGCAGATATCTCTTTGAGAGAATGGCTTCATTTCTTCTGAATATGCATCCAGAAGTAGGATTAATGGATACTATAGTACCTCCATTTTTAATTTCTTGAGGAAATACTGTTTTCTATAGTGGCTTTAGCAGTTTATGGTGCTACCATCACTGTACTAGGATCCCTTTCTCCACATACTCACCAGTGTTTGTTATTGCTTATCTTTTTGATAATAAACATCCCAACAGGTGTGAATTGGTATCTCACTGTGTCTGTGATTTGCATTTCCCTGATGGTGAATGACGCTGAACACCTTTTCAGGTACCTGTTGGCCGTTTGAATGTCTTCCTTGAGAAAATGTCATTCTCCCATTTTTAAGCTGGGCTACATATTTGTGAATTTTTGCTTTTGATTTGTATGAATATTTTGAATATAAAGCCCTTATCAGGTATGTGGTTTGAAAATATTTTTGCCCATTCCATATGTTGCCTTTTAATTTTGTTGATGGTTTCTTTTGCTGTACAGAAGCACTTTAGTTTGATGTTCTACTTATTTATTTTTGCTCTTGTGACCAAATCCAAAAATATAATTGTGAAGATCAGTGTCAAGGAACATTTTCCCTACATTTTCTTCCAGGAGTTTTATACTTTCAGGTCTTGTATTCAAGTCTTTAATCCATTTTGAGTCGTTTTTGTTTATGGTGTAAGACAGGGATCTGGTTTCATTCTTCTGCATGTGAATAGCCAGTTTTCTCAATGCCATTTATTGAAGAGACTACTCCTTGCCCATTGAATATTATTGACCTTTTTGCAGAAAATAAACTGGCCGCACATGTATGAGTTTATTTCTAGACTATGATTCAGTTCCATTGGTCGATGTGTCTGTTTTATGCCAATAACCTGCTGTTTTGATTACCATGGGTTTATAACAGTTTGAAATCAGGAAGTGATAGTTCAGCTTTGTTCTTCTTTCTCAAAATTGCTTTGGCTACTCAGCGTCTTTTGTGATTCCATATGGATTTTAGAGTTGTTTTCTCTGTGTCAAAAATGCCATTGGGACTTCTGGGAAGATGGCGGCATGAGCAGGGCAGCAGAACTCTCCTCGCAAAACCATATGTATCTGTGAAAATACAACAAATAAAACTATTCCTAAAAGAGAGACCAGAAGACACAGTACAACAGCCAGGCTACAGGTACACCTGCGAGAACTCAGCGCCTCACGTAGCTGGTAAGATACAAAGCTGCGCAACCCGGTGGGACCCGAGCACTACCCCACCCCAGCGCACCAGCAGGAGGAAAAGATTCAGAGAGGGGAGGGAGTGGAAGCACAGGCCCGCCAAATAACCAGCCCTGGTGATCTGCACCGGGAGCACTGACACACATCACGTGGTGTACTGGAGATTAGAGAAAGGGAAGGGCAGGATCCGAGACGGAGACTGTGAGCAGGTCCCCACAGCTGGCTCCCCTGGGACAAAAGAAAAGCGGGCACTTTTTAAAAAGTCTTAAAAAGAGACAAGGGCCCAACAGCGGAACAAAATCGTCCCAGTGTACTCAGACCAGCAGGCTGGGAGTCGTGGGCAATTTTGGACCTGCTGGCTGGCGGCCAGACAAAGCAGCCGCACTAAGGCTTCCCACAGATATCAGCAGCCTGCCATTTGTTCCCCCCACCCTGGCCAGTGCTGCAAAGGGTCCAGCGGAGCGACCACTGCTGTGGAACAGTGGAGGAGCGGCCCCGCCCACAGCAACCTCACAGAATCTACTCTCAGCTGGCACGCAGCTAAGCGGGAAGGACCCCAGAACTCAGAACAAGGGCTGGAAAGCACCAAGGGTACCAGAAGACACCCAGCAAGACTTCAAACCCCCGCAGTGCTTTAGGCTAGGCTGAGGGCGACCCCGCACACAAGCAGGTCAGGGGATTAACCCAGAGACTGCCTCCCGGTGTGCAAGAAACCAGTTCAGGCCCTGGAGAAGGACAAGGAGAATAACAAGCAGGAAGGGACTTTGTTCTCAGAGCTGACACACATGGCACCTAGCAGCGACCACTTCTATCACCAAGAAAAGACAGAGGAATATGGTACAGACATGGATCACACAGACAACCCCAGAGAAAGGGCCTGATGGGGTACACATACACAATCTTCCTGAAAAAGAATTCAGAATAAAAGTCATAATCATGCTGATGGATCTACAGAGAAATATGCAAGACTAAGGGAGGGAATGAGGAGAGACATTACAGAAATGAGACAGTCAATTGACAGGCTGAAGAGAAGACTGGACAAGGTGCAAGAGACACTTAATGTAATAGAAATCAGAGAACAGGAATACAGAGAAGCTGAGGTAGAGAGAGATAAAAGGATCTCTAGGAATGAAAGAATATTAAGAGAACTGTGTGACCAATCCAAACAGAACAATATTCACATTATAGGAGTACCATAGGAAGAAGAGAGAGAAAAAGGGATAGAAAGTGTCTTTGAAGAAATAATTACTGAAAACGTCCCCAAGCTGGGGAAGGAAATAGTTTCTCATACCATGGAAGCCCACAGATCTCCCAACACAAGGGACACAAGGAGGACAACACCAAGAAACTTAATAATTAAAATGGCAAAGATCAAAGGCAAGGACAGGGTATTAAAGGCAGCTAGAGAGAGAAAAAAGATCACCTACAAAGGAAAACCCATCAGACTATCAGCAGATTTCTCAACAGAAACCTTACAGGCCGGAAGAGAATGGCATGATATATTTAACGTAATGAAACAGAAGGGCCATGAACCAAGAATATTGTATCCAGCACGATTATCATTTAAATTTGAGGGAGGGATTAAGCAATTACCAGAGAAGCGAAAGCTGAGGGAATTTGCCTCCCACAAACCACCTCTACAGGATATCTTAAGGATATCTTAAAGGGACTGCTCTAGATGGAAGCACTCCTAAGGCTAAAAATATGTCACCAGAGAAAACAAAATCACAGCAAAGAAAGCAGACCATCCAAATACTAACTAAAGGCATAAAGTAAAATCAACTATCCACAAAAACAGTCAAAGGAAATGTAAAACAATACAGAATAAAACACCTAGTATATAAAGAATGGAGAAGGAAGAATAAGAAGGGAGAGAAATAAAGAATCATCAGACTGTGTTTATAATAGCTTAACAAGAGAGTTAAGTTAGACTGTTAGATAGTAAAGAAGCTACGCTTGAACCTTTGGTAACCATGAATCTAAAGCCAGCAATGGCAATACGTACATATCTATCGATAATCACCCTAAACATAAATGGACTGAATGCACGAATCAAAACACACAGAGTAATAGAATGGATAAAAAAGCAAGATGCATCTATATGCTGTTTATAAGAGACTCACCTCAAACACAAAGATATACACAGACTAAAGGTGAAGGGATGGAAAAAGATATTTCATGCAAACAACAAGGAGAAAAAGCAGGTGTTGCAGTACTTGTATTGGAGAAAATAGACTTCAAAACGAAGAAAGTAGCAAGAGATAAAGAAGGACATTACATAATGATAAAGGGGTCAGTCCAACAAGAAGATATAACCATTGTAAATATATATGCACCCAACACAGGAGCACCAACATATGCGAAACAAATACTAACAGAATTAAAGGAGGAAATAGACAGCAATGCATTCATTTTAGGAGACTTCAACACACCACTCACTCCAAAGGACAGATCAGCCAGACAGAAAATAAGTAAAGACACAGAGGCACTGAACAACACACTAGAACAGATGGACCTAACAGACATCTACAGAACTCTACACCCAAAAGCAACAGGATACACATTCTTCTCAAGTGCACATGGAACATTTTCCAGAATAGAACACATACTAGGCCACAAAAAGAACCTCAGTAAATTTGAAAATACTGAAATTCTACCAACCAACTTCTCAGATCACAAAGGTATAAAACTAGAAATAAATTTTACAAAGAAAACAAAAAGGCTCAAAAATACATGGAGACTTAACAACATGCTCCTTAATAATCAAAGGATCAATGACCAAATTAAAACAGAGATCAAACAATATATGGAGACAAATAACAACAACAACAACACAAAGCCGCAACCTCTGTGGACGCAGCAAAGGCAGTTCTAAGAGGAAAGTATATTGCAATCCAGGCCTATTTAAAGAAGGAAGAACAATCCCAAATGAATAGTCTAAAGACACAATTATTGAAATTGGATATAGAAGAACAAAGGAGGCCCAAAGTCACCAGAAGGAAGGACATAATAAAGATCAGAGAAGAAATAAATAAAATTGAGAGGAATAAAACAATAGAAAAAATCAGTGAAACCAAGAGCTGGTTCTTTGAAAAAATAAACAAAATAGATAAACCCCTAGCCAGACTCATTAAGAGAAAAAGAGAATCTACACACATAAACAGAATCAGAAATGAGAAAGGAAAAATCACGACGGACCCCACAGAAATACAAAGAATCATACGAGAATACTATGAGAATCTATATGCTAACAAGCTAGAAAACCTAGAAGAAATGGACTTCTTAGAAAAATACACCCTTCCAAGACTGACCAAGCAAGAAACAGAAAAACTAAACAGACCAATCAGCAGCAACGAAATTGAATTGGTAGTTAAAAAACTACCCCAAAACAAAACCCCCCGGACCTGATGGATTCACCTCTGAATTCTACCAGACATATAGAGAAGAAATAACACCCATTCTCCTAAAAGTTTCCCAAAAAACAGAAGAGGAGGGAATACTTCCAAACTCATTCTATGAAGCCAGCATCACTCTAATACCAAAACTGGGCAAAGACCTCACCAAAAAAGAAAATTACAGACCAATATCCCTGATGAACATAGATGCAAAAACACTCAACAAAATATTAGCAAACCGAATTCAAAAATACATCAAGAGGATCATACACCATGATCAAGTGGGATTCATCCCAGGGATGCAAGGATGCTACAACATTCGAAAATCCATGAACATCATCCACCACATCAACAAAAAGAGGAACAAAAAACCACATGATCATCTCCATAGATGCTGAAAAAGCATTTGACAAAATTCAGCATCCGTTCATGATAAAAACTCTCAACAAAATGGGTATTGAGTGCAAGTACCTCAACATAATAAAGGCCATATATGACAAACCCACAGCCAACATTATACTTAACAACGAGAAGCTGAAAGCTTTTCATCTAAGATCAGGAACAAGGCAGGGAAGCCCACTCTCCCCACTGTTATTCAACATAGTACTGGAGGTCCTAGCCACTAGCCACAGCAATCAGACAAAACAAAGACATACAAGGCATCCAGATTGGTAAAGAAGAAGTCAAATTGTCACTATTTGCAGATGACATGATACTGTACATAAAAAACGCTAAAGATTCCACTCCAAAACTACTAGAACTAATATCTGAATTCAGCAAAGTTGCAGGATACAAAATTAACACACAGAAATCTGTTGCTTTCCTATACACTAACGATGAGCTAACAGAAAGAGAAATCAGGCAAACAATTCCATTCACAATTACATGAAAAAGAATAAAATACCTAGGAATAAACCTAACGAAGCAAGTGAAAGACCTATTCCATGAAAACTACAAGACACTCCTAAGAGAAATTAAAGAGGACACTAACAAATGGAAATGCATCCCATGCTCTTGGCTAGGAAGAATAAATATTGTCAAAATGGCTATACTACATAAAGCAATCTACAGATTCAATGCAATCCCTATCAAAATACCAAAAGCATTCTTCAATGAACTGGAACAAATAGTTCTAAAATTCATATGGAACCACAAAAGACCCCGAACAGCCAAAGCAATCGTGAGAAGGAAGAATAAAACATGGGGAATTACGATCCCAGACTTCAAGCTCTACTACAAAAGCCACAGTAATCAAGACAATTTGGTATTGGCACAAAAACAGACCCACAGACCAGTGGAACAGAATAGAAAATCCAAACCTTAAACCAAACATATACGGTCAATTAATATATGCTAAAGGAGCCCCGGATATACAATAGGGAGATGACAGCCTCTTCAGCAGCTGGTGTTGGAAAAACTGGACAGCTACATGTAAGAGAATGAAACTGGACTACTGTCTAACCCCATACACAAAAGTAAACTCAAAATGGATCAATGACCTGAATGTAAGTCATGAAACCTTAAAACTTAGAAAAAAACATAGGCAAAAATCTCTTGGACATAAACATGAGCAACTTCTTCATGAACATGTCTCCCCGGGCAAGGGAAACAAAAGAAAAAATGAACCAGTGGGACTATATCAAGCTGAAAAGCTTCTGTACAGCAAAGGACACCATCAGTAGAACAAAAAGACATCCTACAGTATGGGAGAATATATTCATAAATGATGTATCCGATAAGGGGTTGACATCCAAAATATATAAAGAACTCACACACCTCAACAAACAAAAAGTAAATAATCCAATTAAGAAATGGGCAGAGGATATGAATAGACACTTCTCCAAAGAAGAAATTCAGATAACAAACAGGCACATGAAAAGATGCTCCACATTGCTAATCATCAGAGAAATGCAAATTAACACCACAATGAGATATCACCTCACACCAGTGAGGATGGCCAACATCCAAAACACAAACAACAACAAATGTTGGTGAGGATGTGGAGAAAAGGGAACCCTCCTACACTGCTGGTGGGAATGCAAATTAGTTCAACCATTGTGGAAAGCAGTATGGAGGTTCCTCAAAAAACTCAAAATAGAAGTACCATTTGACCCAGGAGTCCCACTCCTAGGAATTTACCCTTAGAATGCAGCAGCCCAGTTTGAAAAATACAGATGCCCCCTTATGTTTATTTCAGCACTATTTACAATAGCCAAGAAATAGAAACAACCTAAGTGTTCATCAGTAGATGAATGGATAAAGAAGATGTGGTACATATACACAATGGAATATTATTCAGCCATAAGAAGAAAACAAATCCTACCATTTGCAACAACATGGTTGGAGCTAGAGGGTATTATGCTCAGTGAAGTAAGCCAGGCAGAGAAAGACAAGTACCAACTGATTTCACTCATCTGTGAAGCATAAAAACAAAGCAAAAACTGAAGGAACAAAACCGCAGCAGAATCACAGAACCCAAGAATGGACTAACAGTTACGAAAGGGAAAGGGACTGCGGTGAGTGGGTGGGTGGGAAGTGGGGGAGAAAGGGCATAAGAGGTATCATGATTAGCTCACATAACACGGGGTGGGGGGGCACAGGGAAGGCAGTATTAACACAGAGAAGACAAGTAGTGATTCTATAGCATCTTATTAGTCTGATGGACAGTGACTGTAATGGGGTATGTGGTGGAGACTTGATAATGGGGGGTATCTAGTAGCCACAATGTTACCCATGTGATTTTACATTAATGATACCAAAATTAAAAAAAAAATTAAACACTGAAAAAAATCGATTTTTGTTTTTTTTACTCAGAAAGGCTTCAAGCTTTTATTCCTTTAGGAAAGTACAATTTTCTAATATGCTGAGATCTCATGAACCTATAGCCAAACATTTAAGTATAACCTGAATTTTTCTCTGCATTCTCAGTCTTTAATTTTATACCAAATCTTCCTATACTCAAGAACAAGCTTTAGATTTTGTCTCCTTTCTAAGAACAGTCTATAGCATCCTTATTCAGTAATCTTATTGTAAACTCCTAATGTTTTTTTTTTCTTGCTTACAGATACTGTCTTGTGTGAACTTTATGTATGTATGTCTAGATTTACCAAAAACACTATAAATATTTTGATGGCACAGACCATGCCTTTACATTCTAAGCTCTCTGATTCCCTTGCTTAACTGATGGCCCAGATATCAAATACTTGAAATTGAAATAATATTCTCCTCAGCCCCTACTCTCTTGTACCATCACATTAGCTGACATTATTTAGGACACTGAAAACAACAGAGGAGAGACCAGTGCTTCGTAAAGAGGACTTTTGTGACCTTGGAAATTTTAAACAGATTTTACTGTCAAAGTCATTCACCACCGCACAAGTAGAAAAGGTAGCTGGTGTTCGACCACAATTTCTGAATCTATTGGCCAAATCACAGGCATGCCAAAACTGAAGGCAGTATAGGTAAGTCCTCTTATTAATCTTGAAAATAGGGATCAGATATTTTCCAATTCCAGAGCCTGACTTCCCTTGCAAAGAGTATTCAAACTGTCCTTACATAAGAAGTCATTCATAAGGTGATCTTCCACAAGCAAATTATTAGTCTTTGGACTTACTGATAAAAATGTTGGCCTTCCTGTGGTAGTAGCAGATAGGGCAGACGGAGGTGGTGCTAACTGAACCCCAATAACGAACAATAGAAGTCTAAAGGCGTAAGGTGTGAGAACAGAAGAACTTTGCCTCATTGGCCCTTGTGGGCAGTAGTTCTGGCTGGCTACAAATGTATCGCCTTCCTTTCGCTGGGGTTCCATATTTGTACCTTGCAAATCTGAACATCTGAGTGAAGTCAATGATCTTCTGAGGCATAAGAGATCAGGTTTTTAGAAGTGGTGATTACAAAATAGAAATTGTAAAGCCATGTCACAGTTAAGGCTAGAGCTAGGAATACCTCAGTATCCACCCATGGTTTGTCACAGATGGGTCTCTCTATAATATTAAACCGTTCCTTTTTGTTCTAAGTTTGTATTCTCCTTTATGCCTCTATTCCCACTTTTACTTTAGTTGATGGGGGTAGCTTTAAGAGGGCCTGGGAAGGCAGGTGTTAAATTCTAAAGTTGTTCTTGGTAACCTTCATGATGAAATATGCTACTATTTAACAGATGACTACTGAATCTCATGCCCCAGGAGATAGGAGGTGTTTGTTCCAGAATCTAATCAAACCCTGGCCTGTCTGCGTCCTAACTTATGTAGTGTAATCACTTGTATCATTCATAGCATGTCTTTCATTAATCAGAGCTCCTGCAGGCACCAAGGGAACAGGGGTTCCATTAGTGTGACATATGGTGGCTTGCCCAAAGTTTGGATGTTTTGGAACAGGGTTTCAGGGTTTGTCCAAATCATACAAGAGCTAACTTAATGACTTAGATTTTAGTACACCTTTTCCCAGGGAGTTAATATCGTCCCAGTTTCCTTCTTAGTAATTTTATTTAGGTTCTTGATGTTTCCTGTGATGTTTTTGTATCTATCACATTCAAGTCCAAACTCTCTGATTTGTGGCTTCATCTTGGTCCCCTTCTATCTGCCTCTAGAGAAAAGTACGAAAGAGGAGCAAACTATCTTTTCTTAATGGCAAAAGTGATGAATGAGACAGGCCATCAGGACCATTTTTCATATTTCCTAGAGATGCTGAAAATACATTTAGATTTGTTTTCAAAACAAAATGAAGTTATTTTGGGGAAAAATGTTTTAAGTTTGATCACTTTGGAAATTTCTTTGAAGACATTTATCTCAATAACAACATTTATCTTTGATAGTCTCATATAACAATGTTGTTTCCTTTAAAATAGGATTTTTCAAAAATAAATCTAAATATCCTAGCTCTGCACATGGCCTCAGATATTCATAGATATATTTTATCATTAATTTTTTTTACCTTATTGGATAAGCTGATAAAAAGTACATTTTATCTGTTTTACATAGCTTTAATTTATAAAGATTTCATACTATTTTTAACTTCTTATCAATTTATTGTACTCTCTCTTCTACTCCCCTCCCCCCATTTTCTTACATATACATTCCCTGCATCCCCCATAAATAGTATGGGATTCTGTGATCTTCTACCTATCTATCTCAGAAGAAAATTGTTGGTTTATAGCACCTAAAATTCCACTCACATTGGGATAGGACAAAGATAGGGCTCTAAGAAGATAAGCAAGAGAAGATACACATCATGTGGATGATGAAGAAGTTTCTCCCTCCATCTCCAAGACCAAGCATGTGCAGAAATAGCCTTGGGTGGCCCAAGATTGAAGACCTGAAGGCTCCTGGGGGTATATGGAGAGGTGAGGATTTTACACACTTCTGGGTGAGGTAAACTGGGTCAACATTTTTGGAGAAAAGTTGGAAATACAGTGAAATCCCTCAAATAATGTGACAGTAATAACACGAAACTCCCTATAATGTGGTGGACGATATTAGATTCTGTTTTCTATCCAGTCCCTCCTCTCAAGGTGGTATAGGCTAAAGTACTTTAAAATAAAATTTGTGTTCCTACTATGTGTGAGGGACTATTCTAGGTGCTTAGGACATGTCAGTTAACATAAAATAGTTATCCCTGTCCTTATAGAATTTGCAGACAATAAATAGTAAACATAACTATGCCGTGTAGTATGTTAAAAGGTGATAAGTACAGTGGATTAAAACTAAAAATAAGAAGGATGAAAAGGGTCAAATGGTTGGGGCCATGTTCCAGAAGTGGGGAAGTCAGTTCATAATATTTAATGAGGTGGTTAGAATAGGCCTTCTTAAGAAGGTAATATTTAGATAAACTCTTGAAAGAAGTGTTGGAATTTGCCAAGTAGATGCCTCAGGAAACAGCATTCCAGGAAGTAGGAACAGTAACTAGAGAGAGACATGGGATACAGCAGGAGACCAGTGTAGCTGGAACAGGGAGCAGGCAGAGGGCAGGGGATGTAGTCAGACAGGCAACAGGATCCAGTCATGTAGGGCCATGCAGTAACCTTGACTTTTACTCTGAGTGAAAGAAAGCAATTTCAGGATTTTAAACAGAGGACATGAACACCATGATTTATGTTTTTAGAAGAAACCTTCAGATGGTTGATTGAGAATAGACAGAAGGAGGCAGGGGGGAGGGTTAGGGGTTACTATAGTGATCCAGGTGGCTGAGGATGGGGACACAGCTATCTTCTGGAGGAACTGAGGAGATACAAGGGAGATGGTCAGTAGCCATAATGTATAGTAGTATCCTAAAGCATGTTGGGAAAGGAGGAGACTTTTTACATCATTGCTTCTATTCTAGAATTCTCATTTAGACACAGGACCTAGAAACATCCCCATAGATATTTAAATCAGAGCATACAAGCATGACTTGGTGGTGTAAAACCACCGCACATTCAAGGATGGATTGCATCCCTGCTGGCTTTTTAGGCTGGCCAGCCCAAGTCATTTCCTTAACCTTACATTGACACCCACGTTATACGCAATTGAATTCTTTGGATGTTATATCATATTATGTAGTTTTACTACATGTGTCGAGAACCCTAAAGATGTTCTTACTTTTGACATACTTCTAGAAATTTCCTCAAAGGCAATTATCCAAAATATAGGGAAAAAAGTATGTCAAAGATATTTACGTACATTACGTAATAGTGATAAATCAGAAGCAATCTAAATATACATATACAACAATGGAGAAATGGTTAAAATACAATGGTATATTTATTAGATAAATATATAGTATATTTACTATAAATAAATATACATGAATTAATATAAAATAATATAAATAAGTGGTGTATTTATTGTTGAAAACAATTATAATGGGATAATTCTTATAAAATGATGCAGACAGTATTAGGATACAAAAGAATAGAAAAAGTCTGGGAGGAAATGCAAGAAATGTTAATGGAGTCTACATATTTACATAAAATATTTTTCTTTACACGTTTTGTATTTACCCACACCTACTCCCAAATTATTTCATAATGTTCCTTCTAGAAGGTACCATTAGCAGAAAAAAATTAGAGAAAGCCCCGTATTAAGTTCAAGGCCCCTTGTGCTTGTGTAGGGTGGAGATGGTGTGTCTGCAAGTGATTCAGTGTGCCGTTTGGACTCTGGGGCTCCCTATCCACATGCCTATCTTGCTTATTTGGCAGCTGGGTAAGATATACTTAACAAAGTAGTTCAGCCTAGAAGAAACATGCATGTAATTTGAAAAGATTATCATGTAAATGAATGTGTGGTATTTTAAACCAACATCTTTCAGTGAACCCTCAGGTACATCTTTCTCTTTCTGTCTGAGAGTCTAGCCTCCATGCCAGTGGTTTTCAAAGTGAGCCTAGAAGCTTATTAGAGATGCAAGTTCCCAGATGCCACTCCCAGGAATCTGTGTTTTAACAAGCCTTCCCAGTCATTCTTTGGCACCTTTACAAGCATTGTTCTATGTCAGGTATTCAGAAGTGGCAGACTTTGTTCTGCTTGTTGGAGAGGGCGTTTCCATGGGAGCTGATGGGAAATGCCGAGCTTCACCTCCTCACAGAGAAAGATGTGCCCTAGTTAAGATGAATATTAAGGGCTGGGCCTGTGAAAGAGGGCTGCAAAAATGCGGAGCCGATTTCTATGTCGGTGAAAAACGCAGGACTATTTTGTATTTCAAGATATATCTTCATTGAACCCAAATTGATGTTTAATGATCATAGAAAGGAAAAAAAAATATGCCCCAGAGATAAGCTAACTCAGGAAACTGCCATCTTGATAGGCAGTTGGGAAGCCAATATTGCAAGATGGAATGGAAGACTTCCTTCACACTTTTGACTAATGCAGTAAATTGATAAAATTCAAACAGCGCTGTTAAATCATCCTCGGTGATATTGTTGAACCACCAGGTTTTATAAGCTTGTAAGGCACCCAAGTTTAGAGCCAAAGAATGAAATTACTCTTCTAAGCAAGCTTCTTCCTGCCCTGTAATAATTTCACAAATTGGCTTCTGTGTCTTCTGTACCTGGTGATCTCCTACCTGTGGCTTACATAAGAGCCTTTACATGCACTGGTGTCGTTTTTCTTTTCTTTGAATATTGCAAAATATTTCAGCTTTGATGCTTTATAGAAACAGAGAATTGTGTCTCCTTAATATGAAAAGACAGGCAAGGCTGTTTGTTCATAGTTAATTATCTAAACCAGATGCAGTAACACATGGGAATGTGCTTATAAGGTTGGTACAGGGATTTGACTTTACTCCTCTACAACTTTCAAAATGTATCTTAGTTATTTTACAGAAGCTCATATGAATAACTGATGAAATCTACTTGTTAAAAAATTAAGCAAATTTGTAATATAAAGAATTCTTTTCACACAAAGTAATATTTGTTCATTATAGATCCTATCTTTAATTTTTAAATGTCTGTTATCTTGATCATGATGAAGTCTACTTGGTTTAATGATTAATGGAACACATGCAGACTAAAGTTGATGTGATTCTTTTATAAATCAGAATACACTACTCATGCATTTATAATATATACCAATATTTTTTTCTAGGAAATGATGCAGACAGTATTAGGATACAAAAGAATAGAAAAAGTCTGGGAGGAAATGCAAGAAATGTTAATGGAGTCTACATATTTACATAAAATATTTTTCTTTACACGTTTTGTATTTACCCACACCTACTCCCAAATTATTTCATAATGTTCCTTCTAGAAGGTACCATTAGCAGAAAAAAATTAGAGAAAGCCCCGTATTAAGTTCAAGGCCCCTTGTGCTTGTGTAGGGTGGAGATGGTGTGTCTGCAAGTGATTCAGTGTGCCGTTTGGACTCTGTTAAAATTTTTGATTTTAAAGAAATGGTTAATTTTAAAGGGGTGCCTTAGGTATTTTGTCTTAAAAAATTAGAAAAGTAAAAGAAAATAATTTAGTTTCAGCTAATTCATGCTGAACCCTCAGAACATAAGCTCTAAGCCATGCAAAGCCTTATTTGCTTCATTGCTCAAAATAGTATTAGATGGGACCATATTACCAAAAAATGGTCTTTCTTTCAAACCTTTTCTTCTCATGACATTTTTAGGAACCAGTTTTGTGAATACTCTTTTCCAAGCTTTCTAGAAGCATAAATTTGCAAATAAATATATCCATTCATACATGTATGCATATACACAAATGTATACCTACACTTACACACATGAATTCTCTAGGGTCATTTCCAGACAGCAGAACAAAGCAAATTTCCTTTGTCAGCTATCCTTTGTATTCACTTTGGTGTATTTTTCTTCTATCAGTTTGTATAAAGAGGCCATCCTTTTATCACCCTTGTGTGATAGTGAGTGTCCTTTTTTGTTGGGGACATAAGCTAAAACCATAGCCTTTTATGCATAGGAATTGAAGTTACAAGTCCAGAAAGTAAAGGGAGGGGAGGATACTGACAGAACGAGGCAGGCCTCCAAAAAGGCAGTGGCAGCTGGGAAGACTGGCTTTAGTGCAGAGGGAATAGACGCTTGGCTTTGGCTCTGGGTCACACTTAGCCTGGGACCAGCAATGCCTGGTTGTAGGAAGTTATCCCCAAGAGACAGATGCTGTTTAGGCTTGGATAGTATGGAAGAAATTTTGTATGACTGGAAGAACTCTTAAAGTAGTGTTTTTTGTTTTTTGTTTTTTTCCAGCAGGAACAAAAAGCTATTTACCTAGACCAAATTTCCCAGAGCTCAGACCAGCACCAGTCTGGAACTTCCTGGAGATGCAGATTTTCAGGCCCCACCCCAAACAACCTAAAAGGCGAACTCTAGGGGCCAGGCCTGGCAATTTGTGTCTCAACAAACTCTGCAGGGGACTCTAATTCATGTTCTAGTTTCCATTACCCTTTAGAGAGAACGTTGCTTTTTTCTGCTCTCCCCTCTAGCTGAAGAGCATTTAGTCTCCTCACTCAGTGTCCTTCCCTACCTTCTCTTCTAAATGGGATTATTTCCCTGACAGCTTAGACTTTTGTCATATAGAATGGAGAGGAAGGGGGAGATCAGGCAAGAACTATGAGAGGGGTTTCCCCAGGAGTTCAGAGGTGCACTGTAGGGGGAATAGACAGGTCCCTGTAAAGTCTGAAGTTGTGTCTGTGTTTGAATCCCAGCTCTGCCATTTATATAATACATGACTTTGGTCAGCTTATTTGGCTTTTCTAGGACTCAGTTTCCACATCAGTAAAATGGAGACAAAACCACAATAGTATCCAAAAGAGGAATTATAAGGATTCAATTAGATAATTTATGTAAGAAACAAGGGACAATGTTTACTATTCACTAGCTATCATTGCTCTGTACAATATATTTTCTTCGTGGTGTTTGGAAAAAAAAATGCAAAGAATCTCAGTGACTTAGAAATTACTTTTTAATTGCTAGAGTCATTGCTTTGCTTTAAAAAAAAAAGCTTTTTGAGATGACCCTATAGGTCACAGTTTTAAGAGAGTTTCATAAGGAATATATTTTTCCAATTAGACCCATATTAAAAGGTATTTGCTGTCCAAGAGAAATGAAAAGTCCTGTCGCTATAAAGCTGTTGTGGGTTCTCAGTTAAGATAGTATTGTCTTTGCTGCAGATCTCTGAAAAGTCCTTCTGCAAACACGCACACCAGTTCTTTGTCCGTAGTTCCCTCATTAACTAAAACTCTAAACTTACTGCCTTTGAGAACATGATTGCTTCAGCCCTTGATGAACCATCCAGTGGAGATTTCTGTAATAACCAAGTTTTCTTTTTTTCTGTTATCCCACTGGCCGGTAAGGGGACCATTTTGACTCACCAAAATAGACTTTTGTTTCTGATGTCTTCTCTGTATTATGGCTAAATAGTAAAAGATTATGTGGAATAATGGAAAACAGCAAGATATTTGGAGCCAAAGACATGGTCTGACTGTATCTCTAATTAGCTTTTGACTCAGGAAAGTCATTTATCCTCTTAGATCAATTTTCTCACTTAGATCAGTTTTTCAACTGGGATAATAGTGCCTCCTCACAGCGATGATGAGAAAATCAAATGTGGAAAAAGTGAATGCTTTTTTTGAGCTGTAAAGTGTCATTCAAACGTTAGTTCTTGAAAGCTAATGGTAGTTAACATTCATTGAATTCAAATCATCTGGACATGATGGAAAGCCTAGGCATGCATATCTATGTTTACATATACATTATTGCAATTATGCAATGTACTTAAAATTCAACTTAGTAAATTTGTATAACTAGTGAATACAACTTAGAAAATGCAATTTTCTTAAACAGTGTTTAAACCCTGATTCGAAGTAGTTTCACCTTCTGACTGAAAATAAAAGAAAAACTCTAACACGTGTCTTAAACAATAAAAAAATTTACTGTTGGGGAGGCAGAAATTTCCTTTACCCCCAGAGGTTCTAGTTGGTTTAAGGATCAGATTGACATGAGACCGATTAACAAGAGAAAAAAAAACAGAGTTTAATTACATATGTATGGGAAGCCACAGGTATAGATTCCAAAGACAGTTAGGGACAGAGATATATATGTCGTCCGGCACCAAGGAGATGTCTGAAACTTCAAAGGAAAAGGGAAGCAGTTCACAGGAATATGAAAGAGTGAATGTTTGGTAAACAAATGTTTGCTGGGCCACCCAGGAACAACAGGACACAGAGAGAAATCATAACAAACAGGCTTTGCCACATCCTTCCCTGTCCACCACCCCTAACATATAATGTAGTTATCTAAGGTGACAACACCCTTCCTGGAGCAGGACCTCTCTCTACATTATTTTTAGGCAGCTGGGGCAAGGTCAGAGTTTCTGCTCGAGTCTTTTGGACCTTGCTAGTTTTCAGCTCTGAAATAATCTGCTTGTCACAATGGCATATCTTGGGTGACGTGCTCTTGGCCCCTAAATCACTATCTCCCATAACATGAAGTCCCAGAGCAACAGTGGACTCCCGTGTGTCCTTAGCCACGTTCTTACAGCCTCTACCTTTCATGGCCAGCATCACAGAAGGCTATCTGTGCTTATAGGTTTTAAAACTGGGAAGAACCTCGCTGGTCATAGAATCCAGAACCATTATGGTGAGTATATCAGAACTGGAGAGGATTGTGAAGTTGATAACACAGTCTGTACAACTAGGAATTCTGGTTTCTTCATCCAATCTCTGATTAGAAAACAATTCTGGGCCATAGCAGTGATGGTGAATAGGCAGCCACCGTCCATTAGGGCATCGCTCAGGAGTTTGTGTGGTAATGACGAGCTCTTCACACATCTTAGGTAGGACTAGATATTGCTCCTTCTTTTCTCCAGGAAGAGGTTAATACTCCAAGTGCCTTTACTGTTATTTTTCAGTTCAAAGGGCAGCATTTTGTAGATGTGCTGTTACTGGCTAATTTCAAGTTATTTTTCTTACCATGTATTGCATATAAACAGAATTTTTTCTTTTCTTTTTTTATATTTTTTGTTGACACATAGTTGACATCAATATTATATTAGTTTCAGGTGTACAATATAGTGATTTGATAATTACATACATTACAAAATGTTCACCATGCTAAGTGTGGTTACCATCTGTTATCATACAAAGTTATTGCAGTATTATTGCCTGTATTTCTTATGCTGTATATCCCTGTGACTTACTTATTTTATAATTGGAAGCTTGTACTGCATGTAATCAGATTTGTATGTCCATCATAGAAATAGTCTTGTCTGTCTTTCTGTCTTTTAAGGTACTAGAAGGCTCTCTATTCCATTAAGGTGATTTTTTTCTTTTTATTCCTTTCCCTTAAGGAAGGCATGCATTTTGCTGTTTGGTTTTAGTTCTGTGTTTTAAAAATATCTGTATACCAAAAATGTGGTCCTACTAAGGCATGTACATAAGTGTAATAGTAATGCAAACAGCATTACCAGTTTGCTGTGAGGGGATTTCTGGCTGTGGTAATGATTAATTCCAGCTGCCCTAGATCATAATTCTCTTAAAGAATACAGATGTATTCCATTCCCTCAAACTTCCCTCATGTAGCAAAAAGAACATAAGAACATTTAGGAGGCTGAAACGAGGCTCTGAGCCAATCACCAGCAACAGTGTTAACTCCAGGTGCAAACACCCAGGACAGTTGTGGGTGCAGCGGGTCACATGGGGGATTCCATTGCCCCCTGCTCCCCATGCTTCCTGACCAACCGGTCTACTTACATTTCCTGGGACTTGGCTTTCCTTGACGTGTGCCTTAGCCCTTCCAAGCTTCCAGACCTTTGCTCACTGTGTTCCTCTCCCTTGGGATGCTTCTTTTAGTAACTCCACCTATCTGAACCCCAGCCTTTCACCAATCCAGTTGAAATACCCAGTTTCTTTAACATCGCCTCAGACAAGACCAGGCTGGCCAAAGGCCCAAGATCCAATTCTCTTTTTGCACGTCTTAAACACTCGCTGAACATCTCTTTTTGTTCAAATAAATGAGACCTTGTTCACATAACCATTTAAGTCTTATCTCCATACCTAGACTAGGAGGTTTGAGGGCAAAACCTCTCACTTGCAAATCATTGTAATCTCCCCCACAGAATCTCCTGGCTCTGTTCCTCTGGCTTGAAGCATAGTTTGGTGGATGCTTAATAATTTGTTTCTGATTGATTATGTGATTAGAATCTGATAGTGCAAACATTTTAAAGTAAGAAGACAATTTTGATTCACCTAAGAGGAAGTTGCAAACTACGACTAACAATGAATTTTTAACCAAAAAGGGGAAAGAAAAAAAGATGTGGAGTTTATCTTTTGTTTGCTGCAAATGTTTCCCTGTTAAGGCTTTTCTCAGAGATCAGATAGTTCTGTGTTCTCTCTTTGACCCGTGTTCTGCCTGGCCTCTCATCTCTTTCCGTGTCCCCCTCACATGGTGCTGGAGAGATTCATTATTTTTTTAAATGGAGTCTTCTCCAGGCTGCTCTCTGCTCCTTCACTGTATTTATATAATTTTCTTCTTAGAAGTTCTGGGAAGAATTCAGTGATATTTCAGAAGTCTTAGTTCTTCAAAATGAAACCTTTACCTCTGTGTGAGTTCTGGTCGGATATGCCCCAGCGCTGAGTCTCTGAGGAGCCCTTCAGAGTCAGTTGTCAGATCGGCACCTCACTTCCCGCTTGACAGACACCCTATCTCTTTTGCACATTCAATTTCTTCTTTTAACCTCAGCCCTGCTGCTTTTAAAATGTTGATTTTCCTAACTTCCAACATATTGTGTGTGTGTGCGTGCGTGTGTGTGTGTGTGTGTGTGTGTGTGAGGTGGGGGGGGGTGAGTGTGTGAATGTGTGAGCTTGTTCTTTACCATGTCCATAATTGCCTTGAGAGAGCCAAGGGAACCAAGCAAAGATATTTTCTTGAATAAGAGAATTATGATTGAACATAGCTCTATTTTTCTTCCCCTTGTCTTCAGTTTAGTTCCCTCACTTGTTTCATCTTTCTGAAACACCCCTAACATTTCTGACCCTGAACTGTATTCCCTCAATCATCCCTACCTGTGTTATACAGTTTTGAACTTAGGAAGTCATAAAGTCATTAAATAATTCTCAAGACTCTACAGTGGCTTACAACTACTTTATAAAACATATGAAGAAGAAGCCTCTCAATTAGATTAGCTAAGATATTTATCCCTATGGCACTTATTTCTCCCCATCTGACTCTTCTTTCTGCATGTGGACACAAAGCCCAATGAAGTCATAGTATTGCAGTATAATTTTGATTCTTATCCATTATGACTTACAAGGTGTTGCTTAAAAATAGCCTATCTTATATTTAGTCATTCAGATTTCCTCAGCCAGCTTTTCAACCATGATTGACCTTCATATGCCAATGAGTTTCTTCCCCAGAGGGTCTGGCGGTACCTTCTGAGGTCTTCTGCAAGCCTCATCCTGGAAGCTTCACTTCAAAGTACTCTGCTGCCCTGGCTGAATCACCAACAGTCTTTTGTAAAAGGCATGGGATTTTTTTTTCCTTAGTTCCAGTTATTGGTCATACCCTGAGGAGTTTTTAAGAGCTGGCAACCTAAGCTCAAGGTGGTAATAACAGCTGACATTTATAATGTGTGTCAGGCACTTTCCTTGTATTGTTCCATTTAATTCTCAGAAAAACTCCTCGAGATATTGTTATTGTTCCTTTCTTGCCAGTGAGGAGACCATGACATTGAGAGGTTAAGTTACTTATCTGAAATCTTTTAGGAGGCAGTGGAGTCTGAATTGTGAACACAAAGAGTCAGCTTCCAAAATTTCAGTTCTTAATCACCAGATGGTGCATGATATGAGAATGCTCACCACCTCCCATTCCCATTTTTTTCAAAGTTTGATTGTAAACACAAACATTAGAGTGCATTTTAAAGTATGATTCTACATTTTTAGTTTATAAGTACAACATTCACCATTTAGATGATACCCTTTGAAATGGTACATTCAGTGTACTTGGAGCATTTCATCCTGCTGTCACTGAAGCTTGTTAATGTCAACAACAGCCTTTATTGGCTCCTTCATCTAAGTCCATTCATCTGTGATAACTGTCCTCTAGCATATATTGTCATTACTAGGAACGCTATCATTGTGAAGAGTATTCACTGTGTTTAGAAATTGAGAAGTATTTCAAGCATGTGGGTATACGTATGTATACATACAATTATACAGATAGATCGATAGCTACCTCAAATTTTTTCAATTACAAAGTCACTTGGTATATAGTGATAACAGAGTTTCTTCTGTCACAGGTGAGGTGTTGGGTTGTGTGTATCCTGATGTTCAGATTGTGTTTTTAAAACCATTTGGCAGAGATGAGAGTATTGGCAGGTGGGTTGCAGCTTTGGTAATTTTCACTCTAAGAAATCAATTGACAGAGCACCAAACAGCAAAATGTATTACTCATTGGCTGGTAAGTCATAAACCCCAGAGGCTGTTGATCGTTCCGGATGCTGGCTGCTTGCCTGCTGTCGGGCAGATGGAGGAACTGGCTGCAAAGTCGTTTCTAGCACTGGAAGCCCAGCGTGAGTGGGAATCCTGAGCAGGGCTGGAAAAATATTTCTGTAGTAACTTCTCTGTACTTACCAGTGACTATGCATAGCCCAAGAGAGATCTGTTTTGTTGAGATGACTTCTGAGCAAGTCAAACTCCTGTTGCCAGGCCGACTTCTACACTATGATTATTCTTGGATATTATTTGAACCAGTTTCTATTTGTGGAACACAGAAAAATAAATTGGAAATATCCATTTTCTGATCTAAAGGTTATTTGTTGCTGTTTTGCTGGCAATGCTGAAAGTGAAAGTACAGCTACATATCATGGTATCATTCAGACTAATTTTATGACAAAAGCTTGTCTTGCTGTATTTCTCCTCCATTACAGTGTAGTTTTAATAACGCAGTAGTGAGTGGATCAGTAGCCAACATTTCCTACTCTTGTAGCTACAGAGAAAATAAGTTGTGCAGGAAAGCTAGCATGGCCTCAGTGGCTCCCGTTTATCTTTCTTAAATAATCTCAAAGGAGGGTTAGGTCTTTGTTTTTTTCCCCAGGTCCAAAAATTTGCTTTTTCCTCCATGTCAATTTTTTGTTGTACCTGTCCTTTGGGTAACTGTGACTCATGTTGAGTCTGTAACAGTACTTGCTTGGGTTTTCTAGATTCAGAGCCCTGGGAGTGATGAATTAGCAGCAGAAGATGACCTGGAGGTAGCAAAAGTAGAGTCTAGTGTCCTGGAGCTCTTTACTTCAGACTGACCCACCCTTGTCTCACAACACAACACACTTTTCTACACTTTGGCTTTTCACTCTCTCCTAGTTCAGAGTCTTTCTCCCCTGGTGAGTACTGCATAAAAGCTACAAATCCTTGCCTCCTGACTACTCACCCTCCACATACATACATTCCCCCAGACCAGACCCCTCCGTGCTTACTATTCTCCTTCCATTCAGATGGTCTTTTGTCAAAATACGATCTTTTAGATTTCTTTTCCAGGAAATTATATTTATGTTATATTCCTACCTTGCAGAAAACATACGAAAATAATTTTGAGTAGAGATGGGAATGATACAAATTCTTGAATTATTAATTTATAGCATTTGGGCCTCTTGTATAATTGGCTAATCCCTTACTGGTTTTCTTTTTTTGGGGTAGGAAGCAGCTTGTTTCATGCTATAGTGATATGTGTAGGGACACCCCACTCATTGCACAAAGCACTTCCTGCAAAATCATCCTGCACCCACACTCAGATCCTTTGCATTTTGTTTGGGATGTAAAATGGTTAGGAAGATAGTGACATATAGTTAGCATATTTTGATCATGTGATTTGCTCTTTGGTAACTTTTAAGATTTTAATGTTGTTCACTATGTAAGCAAAGTCCTAGTCATACAGACACCATCATCCATTCATGTTATATTAAATAGTGATTTAAAAGTCCATTAACTTTTACCAAGGTAGTGGTATAGTATCTAGTAATTGCCTTGATATGGTGTAATCCTGATGAATCCAAGTCTATCCCTATGAGAAAATGTACTCAGATGCAGCCAAGAGAAGATATGAGAAATCCTCAGAGAGTTTTATACCACTAGGCTTCACTAGTGGCAAAGCATGCCCAAAAGCCATCTTTGAAGAACATTTCTGTTTAATAATGGCTTTGATATTCATTAAGAAAAATGTTGGCAACAAATCTAGAAGATGAACTGAGGGCTTATTCACTTCACAAAAAAACATTTCTTAAATTTACAAAGGGACCACCTCTGAAACTTTTTATATTCCAGGCTCTTCTCAGATGGATTGGTAAATATTTCCCAAGAAAAAATAAAGAGAAGGAGAAAAAAATAGATACATTTAAAATTAAGGTATTAGGAATGATCAACAGAATGATATGCCTCTAATCTAAAGGTAAAAAATATATATCACATTATAATGTAAATCAATAGAAACATGTCATATTATTTATAAAATAATGGTGTACATATATTTTAGAGAAACATTTTTCATGCAGATCAAAGCAAGTTGCACTGATGTAACTATTGGCAAATGACCGCTAGCAATCAGAGCAAGATTTCTTACAGTTGATGGACCCCAAGGGTCCCAACTAGTGTCTGTGATTAAGGCCCATCAGGTCCCGTCGTGGGGTGGAGGTAGAGTGATGGCAGTGGGGATGGAATCCCTAGGGAGCAGTCAGTATCCCTGTCGTAAGAACTTGAGTCCCCAGGAATCCATGGATAGACATCAATAGATATGTAAGACCCTTACAAATGATCAAAAACTGCATGTGATGGGACAAGCCAGTGATTATAGTTCAAGTATTTCTGGTCTTTTCCCCTTGGTTAGGGAGGATTTTTTAATTAACTTCTATTAGACTACAGCCAGGGATGGATGACTGATGGAGTTGCAAATAGCAGAGGACTAAGTTACTTTAGCCTAGTGAAAATGTGATTTCAGACACTGAAGAGATTAAGGAGATGGCAAGAAAAGAGTGGGGAGTTTTGGGAGGAGTGAACTTTATGGCTGGTGAGGGAATAATTGTGACCTCATTTTGGAAACACTCTCCATCATTCACCCATCTTGATGTATCTGTATGATGAGTGGAGTGCTGCAGCATTAATATTGCCTCTTCTTTTTGAAATTTTTACCACACCATTTAACATCTTCCTCTTCTTGTTTCTTCATCTGTGTGCCTGGTATTTTGCAACTGACCTCCCTTGGAGGGATGTTGTAAGGTTTAAATCATTAATGATTATGAAGTGCTTTGGAAATAGAAAGTATTCAGTGCTAACTCAGATGCACCTGGGAATTTCAGCATGCACAGTACAAATCAAAAGGCATGTTGTCAGAATTCCTTATGGGGACCTAGATCAGCCAGGCCTCCCACTCACATCGGGGTGAATTAGGGCCATGGATCTGAAAGCACATCTGACGCTGTTTGGCTTGTGTGTGCTTCTGTTACAACATTATTTTGACATTTTGTGTGTTCATTTGTTGGATGACTTTAAACCCTTTTGTAACCAAAGGAAACTAAAGTGCCTATTACCAACATTTTCCAAAGAGGGTGTCAACATGATTGAGGATGAAAAATTGATCGACTGAATAAAAATGTTGTAATAGCATGTTTGTTTTACTTGTTTGGCCAGACAAATAGGGCAATGACTCATAAGTCTTCATTAGAACACAATCTTTATCTAATACGTTGATAATCAGGGATGTCTTCTTTCTCCCTACTCCTATTCTTTCTCTCTATTATATCTAACCTAACCCACCTCCAATATCACATGAGTAAACAATACGAGAGGCCACATATAAGAAACCAATGGAAGTCAATAATCCTTCTAGTTAGTGCTAAGATGAAAACTAGAAACCAAGTATCTTGTCTCCCCATTCAGGACTTCTGTATATGTCAGTATTTTAGGATCATTTCTCAGAAGAATCCCAAGTAGCTTTATAAAACATTCATTCTTCCTAAAAGGACCTGACTTTTCATTCAAATATCCCAGGATAACAATTTTTCATAAAGCAGACCAGCCATGAAAAGTGTGGTGGGGGAATCAGCTTTACCATCTGTCCTGGCACCAAACTCCCAAGATTTGTTTCTGTGGACTCCTTGCTTGATGATCTATCCCTCCTTTTCTTCCAGCACCCATATCCCTTCAGATATGACTGAGAGGTGGGCAAGGTGATACATGAGTAACTACATTTCCCTCCCATTCGTTCTCCTCTTATCTGTGTATAGAAAAGTGTAGGAAAGGGAATGGGAGAAGCAATCTAAACAAGCTTCTGGAGTTTCAGTTATCTAGGTTTGAACAGTTTCAATGAGATCCTTCTAGACTGAATTATTCAAATGATAACAGAAACACTCCATTTTACACGCCAAATACAGATCCAGACTCAGCGATAGACACCTAAATGTGATTCTCAATCCTTTTCTTTCTCCTTTTCCCCAGGTACCAGCCTTTTCTTCCCGCTTCAGAGATGCCTAACGCTAATCATTTTACTGGTCTTGCTCTCTTCTGCTTGCTGCTCCCCAGTCTATATACTGTCAAATAGGATCAGCCCAACTGAGAACGCGTGGGTGACCCAGAGATGGGAAGAGGCCTGACTGCATTTTGTCCCCACAGTTCTGGGTCATTGGGAGGGCCAGGAAAAGCTTTCCTATGCCACAGGACTGGGGACAAACAATTTCTGTGAAAAGATGTTAAACAAAGCGAGCAGGGGTTTCGCTGCTCAGATGTGGTCACAACAGGGACCAATTTGGCCTAAGCTCTGAGTCTGTTTGTTTTGTGCAGAAACTTTTTTTGTGTTTTTCCAGAGAACACCATGAAAACCAGTCTCAGAGAGAACTGATTTCTGAATATTTGTGCCAGTTTATTTAACTGCATTGTGACTGATTTAGTTTTGCAGCCACATGGCGCTGCCTATTCACCCCTTGTTGGTGTTAATGGGCCTAAGATGTAGAATTAGCGACTAAAAAATCGGTGACCATAGAAAAAGGATTGGAATGTTTAGTGAGTCACTTTATCTGACCTGGAATGGAGCCTGGAAAATTATTCCTATTCTTCTATGGTGATCCTCTTACAACTAACTGTGCCTGCCTAGTCATTCACTCAGTATGCATTTACTGTGCTTCTACACTATGCCAGTCACCATCTCAGGTCCTGGCTTTTATCAGTGAGCAAAATAGACAAAGATCCCTGCCTTTAATTATCTGTATCCTCCAGCCCATGCTTTAGATCTGTTAGAAAATTAGTTCCACTAGGGGCAGGATCAGCATAGCTCAACTGACATCTTAGAGTTGCATGAATGAATCAGGAATAACTCCTCTGGGCCCAATCCTTGCCCTTTGACATTTCATTCCCAGGCTTTAGATCAGTGCTGTCAGTGGAACTTTGAGTGCTGGTGGAAATATCCTTGGTACTGCCCAATGTGGAGCCACTGGTCGCTTGTGGCTTTGAGAACTTGAAATGTGGGTAGTTCAGATAAGGAACTGAATTTTTAATTAATTTAAATGCAATTAATTTGAATTTAATTTTTAATTAATGCCACTTTAGTTACTTTAAATTTAAATTTCAGTCACTGCCCATGGCCAGTGACCACTGCATTGGACTATGATGCTCTAGATGACCCACAGCTCCCTGTTTGCCTGTGGGGTTGGAGCCTGCTACTCCCTGCAGGTGGCTGCCCAACAAACAGAGCAACGGGACATTCTGGATGTCCAGGGATCCAGAAACGAGACGGCTCACATGTCCAGTGTCAAGTAACAGAAAGGTCCAGAGCCAGGCAGGAAGAGTTTGTGATCCCTGGAGAGGATGTCAGCAGGTCACCCACACAGATGTTTGCTACTTAGATCTTCAGCAGCACCCACACGGGAGATTGCAGCTGGTGGAAGCCTGACAAAGGGCCATATGTGACCAGAGTTCATAAGGCCTGGGCTAAAATGGCAATCTTTAAACACAAGGTTATGTACCGGGAACTGGATTCCTGTTTTTGGTTAGGAGGCTGTTGAGAGGGAGGTAAGACCCGAGTCTGAGAAACTCTGGCACTGAGAAGGATTCTGAGGGAAACCAGTGTAAGCAGCTACTCAGTGGCTAGATTTGGGGCACCAGGAAAGAGGGAGATTATATAGTAAAAATAAAGTAAAAAATACCTGTCTTGGTTTTTATTTGTCAGAGATGGAAAGATAAGCACGTTTTACTTATTTTATGAGCTAGTGGTTTATCACCTGAGTTTGCGCAGGAGACAAGGTATCAGAATCTCAGGGAAGTGGTCATATCCTGACAAGTCATGTTCAGGATTGATAAATTTGTAATGAGGAAAAGTTAAACACAAGCCACCTAATGAATGCTCGGCTGTATTTTCTCATGGCGCACATCATCGCTTCAGTCATGACCACCGTACTTGGAGCCGTTGCCCGCTCCCCCTGCACTAGTGTACTTTGCCTCTACCCTGTTCTCTGCTTTTCTTTTCCCCAGTTCTAATCACTTCTGATATCTTATAAAATTTACCATTTATTTTGTTTATTGTCTTATTATTCTCCATAAAAATACAATCTCCCTGCAGGGAGGGATTTGTGGGTTTCTGGCTAGTATGTATTTTTACACTAATTGCTTCTGGCACACCTAAGGCACTCAATAAGCACATGTTGAATGAATCACGGGATCTTCTCAGCTGGTAGGGATACATTGTATACGGACTCTGAGACAAGAGCTTTGTCGGTGGAACCGTCTATGAGGATTTATCAGGGTTTTCCTGGAGCAAGTGGCAAAGACTAGTAAGTGCTCACTCAGGCCATTTCCTTTTCTCCCTTGCCACCCACTAGAGTGCCACCCACCCTTGTGTGAGATGTCCCCATGTGACAGTGTTGTGTGGCCAGGGAAACGTGGGTGCAAGCAATGTGTGCTTCATCCAGGTCTGGACTTGACACCCTGTCTTCAGAGTCCTCCTGCTCTTTTCCTCCTGCAGCTGGCTTGAAGGCAGCTGATCCTTAGGGCACCTGTGGAATAGTTCATTGAAGGTGGCCCAGCGCACAAGAAGGACGGTTCTCAGCCCCTGACGAGAATCACCCAACTGCTCACTGCCCACCCCACTGAAACACTCACAATTCGATTTGATATTAGCAGTGTTGTAACAATGCAAGAAGGAAACTTTTCTGTATTAAACCACTGAGATTTGGAGTTTGATCTGTTAACAGCCACAGTTAGTGTTTCGTTAATTATGATCATTTGTGTGTTTATGAAAAGGACTCAAATTTCAAAGGCAGAAACATTCCAATAGAGAGTGAGTATGTCGCTGAACAAACTCAGTACCCCTCTTACAGTCCAAAGTGTCAGTCTGAGAAAAAAAAGAATCAGCTTTAAAATACAGAAAGAAAAAATCTTTCTCTTCCTTTTCCTGATCAGTTAAATGACATACTTTCGTGTTTTTTTTTTTTGAATGGGTTCATCTTCATGGGAGAGAAGCATTAACTCTGGAGAATTTTAGCATACATCAAGAAAAAAATTTTTTTTTCTCTTGGCTTAAACATTTCTTCCAGAAACCACCCAGTGTGTTATATTGTGTTTTAGAAACACTTTAAATTAATTGAATGTTTGTCTCATCTAGTTCAGTTCAATAGTGAGCCTGGGAGAGAACCAAGAAATGTAATCTCCTTTTTTCAGTTTATGTGCCATACGTTTTTCCTTTTTTATTTATTTGCGGGAGTGTCTCCTGTTTCTCTTTCATGTCTGGAGTGTAACTTGTAGGCCATTCGTGACTACCTACGTAAGCTGGCATACTGTGTTATTGTGGAGACACTCATCTTGTTTTCCCTCTCCTATTAATTTGGGAATTTGTAGCTAAAACAACTTCTTTCTTGGAACAAGCACTAAGAAAAAATCATGGCTAAATAATAAGGCTTAATTATAGTGGATGAAATGGTCAAAATGGAAAAGCTTTCTAAGAATGTGTTTTCTTTTGCTGGGGGTGTCTTTGAGGGGCCGCATTTTGGCAGGAGCAGGATGTCACATGGCAATGTCCACACCCTTTACAGCCTCACCGCCGTCCTCCACCATCCTGAGCCAGGATTCTAACTGCCCAGAGGTGAGGGTGAACTGGGGCTACCTCTTCCATAGACTTGAAGTGAGTTTATACTGCGCAGTAGATATGATTTTCACCCTGAGTTTTCAAAAGTGTATGTATGCAAAGAAAAGTCTATTGAAACTGGCTTTGGTTAGCTTGCAGATTTAATTAGCTGACAGACTAGAGAGGATACCTTTCAGCTGCTGGAAGCTTGGTACTCCTTGCTTATGACATTGGTTTCTCTATCACTACAGCTTTGTTTGCTGGTTTTCAGTAATGCTGCAATGATCATAATACTGAGGATACTCACAGTCATCCTGTAAGACTTCATTTACATAACTCGTAGGGCTGAAGAGGCTTAGGTAAAAATAATAATGATTAAATGTGTTTTTATTTGACTTTGTGATTTTTTTTAATTGCAGATGTACTTCCCTAAATAGACATAACTTTTAGTTTTTACCTGATGTAGGTAAATAGGAGGAAGCAATGAGTGGAAGGAGAAAAACAGCTTGATATTAAATATTCCCATAACCTTTAATCACAGATGCAAATTGGTGTTTATTCAGATGAGGAATTGAAAATTCTTGATCTCATATAGGATCACATTTGAGAATCTGAGTACTATGTAGATTGATCTGAATATGTATTCATCAAAATACTTTGAACTAAATTTATTTAATTGTACATTATTCCAGAAACCTTCATTTTAAATCTGCATGTGTATATGGACAGCATGTTAAAATATTCTTACATTGTGAGTCAAAAAAACTGGTATTCTAGGAATTTCTGAATAATATTCGTTGAAACAAGTTAAACTTGTTACAGATTCTTGATATCTTAGAGAAATCAATGTGTACAATAGTTGAGATTGCTTTTCTTTACATTTCTCCTTTGAACAACTGAACTGTTAACTTAATTTTTCCCCCCACTCCCTCCATGCATTGATTCCCATGGATTTATAGTAACAGCAATAGAAATCTCTTCTTTTTATGAATGTGGCACCTATAATAACAGAAGGAATTTCACTTGTAAGTTTTAGGTATTTGCCTTTATAAGGATATTATTCTGGAAAGTTTAATAGGAGTGATTTTTGCTGTCTTGAGTAAGGACCATTTTTAACTTTTTGCCCCTGATTCACTCTTAAACACTCCCTTGGCTTTCTGGTGATTCCCTTCCAAATAAATATTAGACAGGTGGTGCAAGGAAAGATGGCTTTAAATTGGGGTTAAGTGACTCTTTCACAGCTACACTATGCTACCAGAGGACAAACTGACACCTCTGAATCTCAGAAACTAGTTGTCACCATAAGCTGAGTGGTAAAGTGGGAAAAGAACTAGTTCTGAAGACTAATAGACTGGAGTTTTGATTCCCATTTTGGCATTTGCTAGCTACATGACTGTGGGCACATTATTTAACCTCTATGACCGTTATCTTATTCACTTGTATAACAGAAAAATTATTTGTCTTACTGGATTGATGTGAGGATTAAATGAAATAATATGAATAAAATATGTATACAGATGTTGGTTTAATTTTATCATGAATTTCTATTTAAAAAAAAAATTCAATTTGTGTAGTGAAGAATTAAACTTGCCCGAAGAGAAGATCTGACCTTTGCTCTTGGCTCCTGGGGAGTAATTCTTGTTTGCTTGGGAGCCTTACGCTAGACAGCAACAGTGTGATTTAGGGTGCAGGGTGACCACACCCATATAGTCTTGGGGTGGGACTGGCCATGCCAGATAGACCCTGTGATTTAGCCAGTCATCCTGGAGATTGAATTTAATCATGTTGGCATTTAACCAATCAGTAAAAACTCTGGACACTGAGGCTCAGGTGAGTTTATCGGGTTGACAATAGTCTGGGTGCATTATCACATGTGAATGCTGAGAGAGTGAAACGTCCTGACTTCTCAGGAGGACAAGGGAATGTTTCCATTTGGAAAATTCCCATACTCTGTCCAGTGTATCTCTTCAATAGGCTCATTTTGATCTATATCCTTTCCCTTTAATAAATAATAACCATAATCAAGTACAATGGCATTCAGTGAGTTCTGTGAGTCCTTCTAGCAAGTGACTGAGCCTGAGGTCAGGTCTGGGGACACCCCAAACTCACATTACGATCAGAAGTGAGGACAGTGTTGGGGACTCTGCCCTCTCACTTTCCCATTTGTCTAGCTCCAGGCATGTGTGAAAGTCAAGGTTCTCTGTTGTACTTTGCACTAGGCATGCCAATCATTTACTAAGCCAGTTCCATACCTTTTTCTCAGAGAAAGTTCCCTGCTAAGGTTTAGTAGAGACCAATCCCAAATAACACATGACTTCAGAACCTTGAACACAGCTGGTGCAACCAGGTGGATATTTCAGTAAAAATGGTCTAATCTGATTTGGGATATAGACAGAAAGACTCAGTTAGCTGATGTTGGGCACTCAGCTTATGAGATCACCTGGACTTAAGGGCTGTAGCCAAAACTGAGAGGCAGCCAGAAGGGTCCATGTGCAGCAGAATGGACAAAGTCAGTTTATAGAGAGCGTGAAGAAATGAGAGCAATTTGCTGGGGGAAGCAAAGCCAGCAGCTGAGGCTTTATCATGATGAGAACAGAACAGGTCACTTTGCTGGCCCTGAAAGACAGAGTATTTCTTCCTTTACTTTCTTTTCATGATTTTCCTCTGTGTCCTTCCAAACACCCTTTACCTAAGCACAAGTATGAGGATTCCCATTCCTTACAACCAAGAGAATGCTGGTGAAGACATTACCATGTCTGTGTGATTTTAAAATTGCTACAGAGGAGAGTTGGGTAATATCTGCATTCAGTGAAGAACTCATCAAATTGATAAAACATACTAAAATATCAATAGATACTCAAAAACTGTCAGGAAGAACTAATTTAGAAGAGGAGATCCTTTTTTTCTTAGGTGGAAAAATATTTAACTTCATCAGTGTTAAAATGTAAGAAAAGTATATTAGTGCATGAGAATATACCATTTTATACATTTAAAAATAATATATTAAAATACTGTTTAAGTCTCTTGATAGAGAGATTGTGGTGACAATGTGCTCCCTTATACATTGCTGGTGATTGTAAAATGATATTATTCTTTTGAAAAGCAACTTGAAAGTATGTTTTAAGCTGTAAACATAATTATATCCCTTTGCCTAGTAATCTGATTTGAGGAATTTATCATGTGTAAATCATCAAAAAGAGGGAAAAGTTTTATACATAATATTTTATAATTTAAATATAGAAAATAAACTATTTTCAGAGGGCACTGGTAAAGTAAGCTACTCTGTCTCAAAGCATTATCAAGCAGTCATTAAATGGGAATTATGAAGTTTATATAGCATCAGGGAAAACTCACATTTATGACACATAGTGAAAAATAATGGTGAACATAAAGTTGTATCTATATCATAATAAAATTGTATGTGATAATATTAATAGTGATAATTTGTCAGTTGACTGTAGATTAGGTACTATTTTGTTGTTGTTTTATATGTATTATTTTCTTAAATTTCACAGCCACCCTACAAGGTGGCACTATTCTTATTCTCATTTTACAAATGAGGAATTTAGGCACAGACAGTTTAAATAATTTACCTAATGTTCTGTAGTTTGGAGTGTCATTCCCTGGCAATCCAACCAATCTGACACCAGCTGGGAAACCTTAGCACAATTTTCACGTTAACCACCTGGACTGGTGTCAGCCTTCACAAGCTGAAACCTCAGGTCTCCCAGGATTCCCCTTACTTCAGGTGCCATCCACACTGTGGTGGTCCCAGGCCACCCTCACTTGTAAATGACTGACTATAAATTCTGAGGTTCCCATGATACCCTCAGGTTTGATAATTTTCTAGAACAACTCACAGAACTCAGATACATGCTATGCTTAGGATTACAGCTTTATTATAAAGGATACAGATCAGGAAAAACCAAATGAAGAGATGCATAAGGCAAGATCTGGGAATGGGAAGGCAAAGAGCTTCTATGGTATGTGACTCTCCTAGCACGTTGATGTACACACCAAGCAGGAAGCTTCACTGAGCCTCAGTGCCAGAATTTTTATTGGGTTTCATTATGCAGGCATGATGAATCAAATCACTGGCCACGTGAATGCACTCAATCTCCAGCCCCCCATTCCTTCCCAGGGGTCAGGCTGGCCCAGTTTCAACCCCACTAGTCATGTGGTTGGTCTTTCTGGTAACCTGTGTCCATCCTAAAGCTATCTAGATGTCCTTCAAGTTACCTCATTAGCATAACAAAGACACTCCTATCACTTAGGAAATTCCAGGGATTTAAAAGCTACTGTACCAGAAACAGAGGACAAAAACCAAATGTATTGTTTATTATGTCTCAGGTGTTTTTTCAGGACTTAGAAAATGCATATTTGTTACCGAGAAATCATTAGGCCCTCTAATGTAATGATGATCCAGAGGAAAGAACACTGGGCTCTTCTTCTGTTCCAATCCTTATAAGCTCTGGTTTCAGTAATTTACAAGCCCTGTAATTCTCCCCAAGCCATGTCACCTTCCAGCCTCAGTTTCCTCTTCTGTAGTGGCTCCTTAAATGACGTTACAGTTTTTGTCTACTCCTAAATTTCCATCACTTTCTGGTTATTTGAGCATGGCTTACATCATAATTGGAGGTTATTTGTGATTTAGCCCAAGACTCATGAGCCATATTCTGTGGATACAAAGCTCATCTCTACCATTTCGCAGCTGTGTGATCTTAGGCCGCTTAGTGAATTCCTGTGTGCCTCGATTTCCTCATTTGTAAAATGGTGAGTAGTAGTGTCTTCCTCACAGTGTTGTTAAAGGAGCAGATATGACAACACAGGTAAAGGCTTTAACCTTGATCCTGACAGAAATATAATAAAGACTCAATAAATGGTCTGACAAGTCATTTAAAATGTAGTAAAGTTTTATATCATTTTTAGTCAGATCATTTCTAGAATAAAAGTTGAATACATCAAGTGTTTATAGAACTTCAATGGATTCTTGGTAAAAATATCAGGTATATTACCAGTGACATGTAATTAAAAAAATACATATAACCAAATGTGTAACATTTACTGTAACAAAATACTGTTATAGATTACACAAATTACTGCGAAAGAATGTGTTATGGATGTTTTCACTGACTTGGAAGAATTACAAACTGAATTCAGAGTATAACAAACTTATTATATGCAGGTAAGGGGAGGATAACAGAAGTCTTGGAAAATCCTTTTTATGAATGGAAGAGCTGAGGTAGCAATTATGCAATCAATGATGAATGCAAGATGAACTTGTATACAAGGTCTTGAATACAAGATGAACTTGTATACTTGGTTATTGAAGCCTAGTTACAGAATTAGAAAGAGTAGATTTGCCTTTGAACAATTCTGGTGTTACCATTTCTAGCCTTGGAACTTTGACTTCTGTAACACACCAGTTATAAAAGTAGCTAATATGAAATACTTGACTAAATAAGGAGGATTAAATTATATGATGCCATCGTAAAAATGTCAATTATTTCGGTCTTTTTTTTTAATTTGCTGGCTTACATTTTATAAATACAATTTTAAATTATCTTAAAATTTAATTTACTTTTTAATAAATTAAGAGGACAACAGTATACAAGACTTAACTTTATTAAGGATTTCATTTTTAGCATTATTTATGCATTTATAGAAATAATCAATTATGAATTAATATTACCAATACCAGATAATAATAAGAATTCCTCATTCATTACATATTTATGAGGTATGAACATTTATAAGGTTCATTATCTCTGTACTTTTATTTCTTCTTATTTACATGTTTTTAGTATGTAATACATGCAACTTTTGGCCAAACGTATATAAATAATTTTAATAAGTCTTAATACCATGTTTTTCCGATGTTAAGACAAATCGATCTATCAAGGTAAAAATGGTGTCCACATGACTACTGTTCATTCATCCTCTCATGCATTCATTCAGTTAATATAGCCACGAAATGCTGATGGTGGGCAAGCACAGTTTTAGCTCTGTGAGAAGTTGAATACGGAGCAGTCAGCAAGAGAGACAGGTAATGTATCCACATGGCTATAATCAAAGACATCACACATTGAAAAGATTCAAGGAAGTACAAACTGTTGTAGGAGTTTGAAGAGGAAAGATATTTTGGGGACTTAAGTGATCAGGAAAGACATCTAATTTATTGAATAACTGAAATAAATGTGTTTTCCAGTGACACTATTCTAGAGGAATTCCAGGTGCTTTTGGATATCTGATCAATGTCTTAAAAGTTTTACCAAATGAGTATATCATAAATATGTCTGAATTTAATGGACAAATAAATTACTTAACAATATATCATCATATACATAATTATATCTACCTATCTTTAGATATGGGTAGGTACAGATACAGATATATCTTCTGCAAGAGACATTAATTACTTAGAGGTCAATGATCTTTTATTCCTCTCCCAAATATTATCCTCTTGTTGTAGATATGAAATAATTTCATATTACTGGCCTACTGAGGTGAAAGTTTTATTAGCTGTTTCTCAAGGAGACCAGTGACCTGATTTTTCACTTAGAAAGGCTATAAAGTTGCTCTTTGGATTTAGAGTTTAATAGATTCAGTCTTAGAAAATAGATAGCCAAGGAACTGTACTCATCATTCTGTATTGGTTCCTTTATGGTTTAGTTATTCATTCATTCATTCCCCAGAATATATATTGATGGCTTGATCTCAGGAAAAAGAACCTTCAACTAAGGAAGCTCTTCACTCAGAATGGAAGATATTTTCCATTTTCTTGGCCATCTAAGAGGACCAATTATATTAAATGATATTCTGGCAGCCACAAAATGATCTGTACTGTCCAAAGTTGTCAGCTTAAGAAACTTGACAAGAAAAGCAATCTAAATATTTCTCAGTCATATACGATGTCTGATTATTTTTCTCATGCTCTCCAGATTTTGATGAGTTTAGATCTAGTTATAAATTTATTCAAAGAACATGTATATTTATAGGTGTGCATCTATGCGCATATAATCTCTACATGCATATATAAAACTTATATCCCTTGTCACTAATTAAAAGAGCATTTAATTTTTTGTGAAATAAATATAGGTTAATTGGAAGTTACCAAAATAGTACAAAGAGGTACTGTGTACTCTTCATCCAGTTTCCCCAAATGAAGAAAACTACATTTTTACATAACTACTTGTAAAGCAAACCCGGGAAACTGACATTGGTTCAACGTATGTGCATCGTTCCACGCCATTCAATCACATTTGTAGATTCCTGAAAATACCACTACACAGGTACAGAAATATTACATTACTACAAAGATCTATTTCGTGCTACCCATTTTGTAGTCACACTCACTCTACTACCTCCACCATCCCTAACACTTGGCAGCCCTGAATCTATTTTCCATCTATATGATTCCGGCATTTTCAGAATGTTATATAAATGGAATCATATACAAGGTGACTTTTTGAAATTGGCTTTCATTCACCAAGCATAATACCCCTGAGATCTACCCAAGTTACTGCATGTATCAATAATTTGTTCCTTTTATTGCTAAGTAGTAGTCTATGGTATGGAAAGATTACAGTTTGCTGAGCCATTCACCTACTGAGGGACAGTCTGGTTGTTTCAACTTTTTGAGTATTGCAAAAAAGCTGCTAGGAATATTCTCATGCAGGTTTTTTTGATGATATAAAATTTAATTTCCTGGGATAAATGCCCAGGAGTGCAATTACTGATATATATGGTAATTACATGTTCAATATTTTAAAGAAACTACAGTTTTCCAGAGAGCTTATATGGTATTACATTCCCACCAGCAATGCATAAGAGATCCTATTTCTCCACTTCTCATAGGTGCATAATAATACCTCACCATAGGCTGAATTTGTGTTTCCCTAATGGCTAGGTGATGTTGAAAATCTTTACATGTGTTTATTTGGCATCCAAATATCCTCTTGAATAAAATAGCACTTAATGCCCTTTGCCATTTATATTTTGGTTGTTTGAATTTTTATTCTTGGGTTTTGAGAACTCTTTATATATCTTAGATGTGAATGTTTTGGAAGATATATGGCTTGCAAATATTTTCTACTAGTCTGTACCTTGTCTCTTCATCCTTGAACAGGGTCTTTCAAGAGCAACCTCTTGTAATTTTGGCAGTCTAATTTTTCAACTGTTTTGTTTTGAGGATTGTGCTTTCGTTTCCATGTCTAAGAACTTTTCATCAAACCCTGGGTTCCGATGATTTCCTCTTATGATTTTTACTAAACATTTTTTTAAATAATTTATTTTGGATCATTAATCTACAATTACATGTGCAATATTATGATTATTAAACTACCCCCTTCATCAGGTCCCCCCCACCAACCCCATTACAGTCACTGTCCATCAGCGTAGTGAGATGCTATAGAATCACTACTTGTCTTCTCTGAGTTCTACAGCCTTCCCGGTGCCCCCCCCAACATTACATCTGCTAATAATAATTCCCCTTTTTCCCTCTTATCCCTCCCTTCCCACCCATCTTCCCCAGTCCCTTTCCCTTTGGTAACTATTAGTCCGTTCTTGGGTTCTGTGAGTCTGCGGCTGTTTTGTTCCTTCAGTTTTTTTCTTTGTTCTTATACTCCACAAATGAGTGAAATCATTTGATACTTGTCTTTTTCGGCTTGGCTTATTTCACTGAGCATAATACCCTTTGGCTCCATCCATGTTGTTGCAACTGGTAGGATTTTTTTCTTCTTATGCCTGAATAATATTCCATTGTGTATATGTACCAAATCTTCTCTATCCATTCATCTATTGATGGACACTTAGGTTGATTCCATTTCTTGGCTATTGTAAATAGTGCTGCGATAAACACAGGGGTGCATCTGTCTTTTTCAAACTGGGCTGCTGTATTCTTAGGGTAAATTCCTAGGAGTGGAATTCCTGGGTCAAATGGTATTTCTATTTTGAGTTTTTTGAGGAACCTCCATACTGCTTTCCACAATGGTTGAACTAATTTGCAGTCCCACCAGCAGTGTAGGAGGGTTCCCTTTTCTCCACATCCTCGCCAACATTTGTTGTTGTTTGTGTTTTGGATGTTGGCCATCCTCACTGGTGTGAGGTGATATCTCATTGTGGTTTTAATCTGCATTTCTCTGATGATTAGCGATGTGGAGCATCTTTTCATGTGCCTGTTGGCCATCTGCATTTCTTCTTTAGAGAAGTGTTTATTCATGTCCTCTACCCATTTCCTAATTGGATTATTTGCATTTTGTTTGTTAAGGTGCATGAGTTCTTTGTATATTTTGGATGTCAACCCCTTATCGGATACGTCATTTATGAATATATTCTCCCATACTGTAGGATGTCTTTTTGTTCTACTGATGGTGTCCTTTGCTGTACAGGAGCTTTTCAACTTGATATAGTCCCACTTGTTCATTTCTGCTTTTGTTTCCCATGCCCGGGGAGATATGTTCATGAAGAAGTCACTCATGTTTATGTCCAAGAGATTTTTGCCTATGTTTTTTTCTAAGAGTTTTATGGTTTCATGGCTTACATTCAGGTCTTTGATGCACCTTGAGTTTATCATTGTGTATGGGGTTAGACAGTAGTCCAGTTTCATTCTCTTACATGTAGCTGTCCAGTTTTGCCAACACCAGCTGCTGAAGAGGCTGTCATCTCTCCATTATGTATCCAAGGTTCCTTTATCAAATATTAATTGACTGTATATGTTTGGTTTAATGTTTGGATTTTCTATTCTGTTCCAGTGGTCTCTGGGTCTGTTTTTGTGCCAATACCAAATTGTCTTGATTACTGTGGCTTTGTAGTAGAGCTTGAAGTTAGGGAGCGTAATTCCCCCTGTTTTATTCCTCCTTCTCAGGATTGCTTTGGCTATTCGGGGTCTTTTGTGGTTCCATATTAATTTTAGAATTATTTGTTCCAGTTCATTGAAGAAAGCTGTTGGTAGTTTGATAGGGATTGTTGAAACTGTAGATTGCTTTAGGTAGTATAGCCATTTTGACAATATTTATTCTTCCTAGCCAAGAGCATGGGATGCATTTCCATTTGTTAGTGTCCTCTTTAATTTCTCTTAGGAGTGTCTTGTAGTTTTCAGAGTACAGGTCTTTCACTTCCTTCGTTAGGTTTATTCCTAGGTATTTTACTCTTTTTGATGCAATTGTGAATGGAATTGTTTTTCTGATTTCTCTTTCTGTTAGTTCATTGTTAGTGTATAGGAAAGCAATAGATTTCTGTGTGTTAATTTTGTATCCTGCAACTTTGCTGAATTCTGATATTAGTTCTAGTAGTTTTGGAGTGGCGTCTTTAGGGTTTTTTATGTACAGTATCATGTCATCTGCAAATAGTGACAATTTGACTTCTTCTTTACCAATCTGGATGCCTTGCATGTCTTTGTTTTGTCTGATTGCCATGGCCAGGACCTCCAGTACTATGTTGAATAACAGTGGAGAGAGTGGGCATCCCTGTCTTGTTCCCGATCTTAGATGAAAAGCTTTCAGCTTCTCGCTGTTAAGTATGATGTTAGCTGTGGGTTTGTCATATATGGCCTTTATGATGTTGAGGTACTTGCTGTGTATACCCATTTTGTTGAGAGTTTTAATCAGGAATGGATGCTAAATTTTGTCAAATGCTTTTTCAGCCTCTATGGAGATGATCATGTGGTTTTTGCTCTTCTTTTTGTTGATGTGGTGGGTGGTGTTGATGGATTTTCGAACATTGTACCATCTTTGCATCCCTGGGATGAATCCCACTTGATCATGGTGTATGATCGTCTTGATGTATTTTTGGATTCGGTTTGCTAATATTTTGTTGAGTATTTTTGCATCTACGTTCATCAGGGATATTGGTCTGTCATTTTCGTTTTTGGTGAGGTCTTTGCCAGGTTTTGGAATTAAAGTGATGCTGGCTTCATAGAATGAGTTTGGAAGTATTCCCTCCTCTTCTATTTTTTGAAAAACTTAAAGGAGAATGGGTGTTATTTCTTCTCTATATGTCTGGTAGAATTCAGAGGTGAATCCATCAGGTCCGGGGGGTTTTGTTCTTGGGTAGTTTTTTGATTACCGATTCAATTTCATTGCTGGTGATTGGTCTGTTTAGTTTTTCTGTTTCTTAATTGGTCAGTCTTGGAAGGTTGTATTTTTCTAAGAAGTTGTCCATTTCTTCTATGTTTTCCAGCTTGTTAGCATATAGATTCTCATAATATTCTCTTATAATTCTTTGTATTTCTGTGGGGTCCGTCGTTATTTTTTCTTCCTCATTTCTGATTCTCTTTATGTGTGTAGATTCTCTTTTTCTCTTAATAAGTCTGGCTAGGGGTTTATTTTGTTTATTTTTTCAAAGAACCAGCTCTTGGTTTCATTGATTTTTTTCTATTGTTTTATTCTTCTCAATTTTATTTATTTCTTCTCTGATCTTTATTATGTCCCTCCTTCTGGTAACTTTGTGCCTCATTTGTTCTTCTTTTTCCAATTTCAGTAATTGTGTCTTTAGACTATTCATTTGGAAATGTTCTTCCTTCTTTAAATAGGCCTGGATTGCAATATACTTTCCTCTTAGAACTGCCTTTGCTGCGTCCTATAGAAGTTGTGGCTTTGTGTTGTTGTTGTCATTAGTCTCTATATATTCTTTGATTTCTGTTTTGATTTGGTCGTTAACCCATTCATTATTTAGGAAAATGTTGTTAAGTCTCCATGTATTTGTGAGCCTTTTTGATTTCTTTCTAAAATTTATTTCTAGTTTTATACCTTGGTGATCTGAGAAGTTGGTTGGTAGAATTTCAATATTTTAAAATTTACTGAGGTTCTTTTTGTGGCCTAGTATGTGGTCTATTCTGGAAAATGTTCCATGTGCACTTGAGACGAATGTGTATCCTGCTGCTTTTGGGTGCAGAGTTCTGTAGATATCTGTTAGGTTCATCTGTTCTAGTGTGTTGTTCAGTGCCTCTGTGTCTTTATTTATTCTCTGTCTCATTTATATGTCCTTTGGAGTGAGTGATGTGTTGAAGTCTCCTAAAATGAATGCATTGCTGTCTGTTTCCTCCTTTAATTCTCTTAGTATTTGGTTCACATATGCTGGCGCTCCTGTGTTGGGTGCATATATATTTATAATGGTTGTATCTTCTTGTTGGACAGACCCCTTTATCATTATGTAATGTCCTTCTTTATCTCTTGCTACTTTCTTCGTTTTGACGTCTATTTTGTCTGATGCAAGTACTGCAACACCTGCTTTTTTCTCCTTGTTGTTTGCATGAAATATCTTTTTCCATCCCTTCACCTTTAGCCTGTGTATATCTTTGGGTTTAAAGTGAGTCTCTTGAAGGCAGCATATAGATGGGTCTTGTTTTTTTATCCATTCAGTGACTCTGTGTCTTTTGATTGGTGCATTCAGTCCATTTACATTTAGGGTGATTATGGATAGGTATGTACTTATTGGCATTGTAGGCTTCAGATTTGTGGTTACCAAACGTTCACAGTTAACTTCCCTACTATCTGAAAGTCTAACAACTAACTTAATATGCTATTACAAACACAGTCTAAAGGTTCTTTTTTTGTTTGTTTGGTTGGTTCTTACTTTTTCTTTCTATTCCATTCTTTATATATTAGGTATCACATTCTGTACTGTTTATCTATCCCTTGATTGACTTTGGGAATAGCTAATTTAGTTTTGCATTTTCTGAGTAATTAGCTGTTCTATTTTCTTTACTGTGGTTTTATTACCTCTGGTGACTGCTATTAATCTGTAGGAACACTTCCATCTCTAGCAGTCATTCCAGTTTACACTGTAGAGATGGTTTGTGGGAGGCAAATTCTCTCATCTTTTGCTTATCTGGGAATTGTTTAATCCCTCCTTCAAATTTAAATGATAATCTTGCTGGATAAAGTAATCTTGGTTCAAGGCCCTTCTGCTTCATTGCATTAAATACATCATGCCACTCCCTTCTGGCCTGTAAGGTTTCTGCTGAGAAGTCTGATGATAGCCTGATGGGTTTTCCTTTGTATGTGATCCTATTTCTCACTCTGGCTGCTTTTAATAGTCTGTCCTTATCCTTGATCTTTGCCATTTTAATTACTATATGTCTTGCTGTTGTCTTTCTTGGGTCCCTTGTGTTGGGAGATCTGCGCACCTCCATGGCCTGAGAGACTATCTCCTTCCCCAGATTTGGGAAGTTTTCAGCAATCACCTCCTCAAAGACGCTTTCTATCCCTTTTTCTCTCTCTTCTTCCTCTGGTACCCCTATAATGCGAATATTGTTCCGTTTGGATTGGTCACACAGTTGTCTCAATATTCTTTCAGTCTTAGAGATCCTTTTTTCTCTCTATGCCTCAGCTTCTTTGTATTCCTCTTCTCTAGTTTCTGTTTCATTTATTGTCTCCTCCACCGTATCCAATCTGCTTTTAATACCGTCCATTGTGTTCCTCAATGATTGGATCTCTGACCGGAATTCATTCCTGAGTTCTTGAATATCTTTCCGTACCTCCATGAGCATGTTAATGATTTTTATTTTGAACTCCCTTTCAGGGAGAGTCATAAGGTCCATATCATTTAAATGTTTCTCAGGAGTTGTGTTCATAATTTTACTCTGGACCAGGTTCCTTTGGCGTTTCATATTTGTGTATGGCGCCCTCTAGTGCCCAGAAGCTCTACACTCTGGAGCTGCTCAGCCCCTGAAGCAATGCGGGGATTGTAGGGCAGTGGTATTGGTGCCTCCGGGGAGGAAAGGACTGTTTGCTGGTTCCTGGCTGCTATGCCTGTCTCCACTGCCGGAACCAGTGGGCCGAGCACACAGGTATAAGCCTCTGTGCTTTGCGTTTTTAGTTGCTGTAGACACATCTTCCCTCTGGCTGGCCTAACACCAGGGAAGGATTTCCCGGTTTGTAAGCCCAGTGGGGCTGGCCAGATAGAAAGGCGCACTAGTTTGCCTGTCACAGAAGAGGTTCTTGGAGCTGTGTAGGCAGCCAGGGAGCTGGAGCACCTGAAGATCGTGAAAGCTCCCAACCTGCTGGGCAGAGGGCACCTGGACAATTTTGTCTGCCTGTCCTTTCTCCTGAGCAGTAAGCTCCATGCAATCCTTGCCCCTTTAGCAGCCCTCTTGCTAAGGGCTTCTTTGTTAGGAAGTCTCTCAGACTGCCCGCCTTTCTTTTGTCCCTGAGCAGCTGGGTATGGATCCCGCTTTCACAAGCAGCTGGATTCTTAGTCTCTCCAGGAATTCTGCCTGTCTTAGCTTTCCAATCCCCTAATTACAAGAGTATCATGCAAGCACCATGAAATGTAGGTTTGTGCTCCCAGAGTAGATCTCTAGAGTTAGGTATTCAGCAGTCCCACATCAAAACTCCCTCCCTGCTCCATCCCGTTCCTGTTCCTCCTGCCAGTGAGCTGGGGTGGGGGAAGGGCTTGGATCCCGCAGGACCACAGCTTTAGTATGTTACCCTTTTTTTGTGAGGGCTGCTCTTGTCTCCAGGTGTACGCAGTTTGTTGCTGACCTCTTTCCCGTAGCTCTTTCAAGAGTAGGTGTAGTAGCTTTATTTTCATATTATATGAGGTTTTAGGAGGAAGCCTCTGCCTCACCTCTCACGCTGCCATCTTTAATCCACACTTCTTTTACTAAACATTTTATAATTGTATGTTTTACATTTAGATATATAATGAATTTTATGTGACATTTGTATAAGATGTGAGATTTAGGTTAAGGTTATTTATTTATTTTACCCATGGATATCCAACTGCTATAGCAACATTTGTTGAAAAGGCCACCTTCCTTCACTGAGCATCTTTTTTTTTTCTCTTCTACACCTTTGTCAAAAATCAGTCGGCTGTGTTTGTGTGGGTCTACTTTTGAGTTCACTATTCTGTTTCATTGATCTATGTGTTAATATCTCTGCCAATACTGTACAGCCTTGATTAATGTAGCTATAAGTTTTGAAATCAGGTAGAGTGATTCTTTCCACCTTATTAGTCTCTTTCATAATTGTACTAGTTATTTTAGTTCCTTTCCCATATAAATTTAGGAATAAACTTTTCTGTATTTCCAAAGAATCTTGCTGAGATTTTGGTGGGAAGTGTGCTAATTTATATACAATTTAGGAGAAAATTTAATGCATGATACCAGTATGCATTTGCATTTACTTAGATCTTCATTTGATGTCTTTCGCCAATGTTTTATAGTTTTAAGCATGAAACTCCTATACATGTTTTGTTAGACTTGTACATGTCATTTTTTGAGTGATTGTAAATACAATTGTGTATTATTAATTTTTGTGTCCACCCATCTTTATTGTTGGTATACAGAAATACAGTTAGTTGACTTTTTTATTTTCATCTTCCATCCTGTGATCTTACCGAGCTGACCTATCCTGGGATATTTTTTAGATTATTTGGAATTTTCTATGCAGACCATCATGTCCTCTGCAAATAAGGGCAGTTTATTTTCTTCTTTTCTGATCTGTTTACCTTTTGTTTTATTTTCTTGCCTTATTACTCAGGACAGGAGTGCAAAATGAGTGGATGCCTTTACCTCATTACCAAGCTTAGGGGAAATATTAAGTCTTTCAACATTAAGTATGATGCTTGCCATAGGCTTTTTGTAGATATGTATTTTTTTTATCAAGTTCCATTCGATATTTAGTTTTCTGAGAATATTTATCATGAATGAATGTTGAATTCTGTCCAGTGCTTTTTCTGCATCAATTGATATGGTCTTTTTTTAGCCTGTTAATATGGTGATTACATTGACCGAATCAAAAGAACATTTTTAAGTTATTTAATTCATTAGAAATTAGTCATTCTTGCATAATAAACAAGTATTTCATCTTGTGATCAACTAAACTGTTGGATGCTTATATAAGGGGGAAAAAGATAAAGCTATGGATTTGGTATAGTGTTGATATTAGAAATAAATAAGGAACAGACCCATAGGAATTCATGGTAGTAAACAGGTTAATGTCATTTCTGTTCAACTATATTACACTCTCTCTCTCTCTGATACTTTTGGTTTTGTTTATTTTCTGCTACCATTTCCTTTTCTTTGTAAAGATGGATGCTCCTTGCCTTGGGAGCTCTCACTGAGTCCAGGTGCCAAGAGACAGGTGGCCATGTGCTTATTTAGTGGTGACACATTAAATGGTGTGATGTTCAGGTAGAACCATTCTGTTAATAGAAGATCTAGGAGTCTCCAGTTTCAGCAGACTGTCTCTGACAGAGACAATGTAGAGTAAATGCAGGTTGAACAATGAGGGAGAAATAGTATTACCTGTAAACCTATGCATGGTGGAATAAGGACACTTAAAACTGATAAGAAAAAGTTTCAGAAGACACAATGGTAATATGCTGCCTTTACAGAAGAATGTCATGAATCAGTGGTAGAAACGACCAGCTGTGGGGAAGCTATCAGCTTTTACCAAGTAGAGGAAGTAAGACAGTACCTATTGTGACTGATCAGGAAAGCTGACTGTGGTGTGGGTCATTTGACCCTTACTATATAGATTACTGCAGGCAGTTAGAATCAACTGCCTCCCATCCAGTTCTGGCCTGTCTTACATGCTTAGATTGTATTACTGCAAGAGGATGAGAAAGAAATATGGACCCACAGATTCATTTGGGAGCAATAAAATCTCAAATTTAGTGTAATATAAATAAATGCCGCAGAGATGGAATGCAAGATGAATTAGCATTATTATCCAGTATTTTTATAGTACTTTATATTTTGCAAATGGCTTCACAACCCAGTATAATGTATCTGTGGGGGACTAGTGGATGGAAAAGTTGCAGGCTACAAGGAATAGCAGTTAGCACATCCATTAATAATTCTCTGCTTATGTTTTAATTGTCTGAATTGTTCACATGTACTTACCTCTTAGTTTTTTTACAATGTTTTTTGTAACTTTTAGTATTAACAAATATAATTTTAATGTATATGTTTAATTTTTCTTGGTTTCAAATTCCCTGGTACAAGCCTGACTTTATGTGACTTTATTTTTGCAAAAAATAACAAGCATGACAACTGGGTTAAACTAAGACATTTTCAGTTGTAATAAAACAATGACTAACATGGCCTTTCTGGTTGTGCTTAATATGCTTTATTAAAGGTCTCCAGGTTTTTGACTTTTGCTGTCTCCTTTAATCCCCTTTCCTACTTAAATACGCATGGATGGCACTATACCAGTGTATTCTAGAGGCCTTATGTGTACGGGCCATCTTTTCAGTTTACTCCATGGAAGACCCACTTTGAAGTTTCCTGCCCTGTTGTTCCCATGAACTCAACCATACATGTCAGCACATGCACCTGGGGTTTTTTATATGGACAAAACTGTCAATGTACCCAGGCATATCCCACTGTCCTTTGCTGTGCAAAGTATCTATTTATTATGCATCCAGTGTTGACAATAGTTCTCGATTGTTCTATTACTCTTGTTCCTATTGATTATTCTTCCATCAGCTTGGATCAAGGTCTTAATTCTCAGAGGAGTGGATTTCAAGAATTTACAGAGGTTTATTTAATAACAAATCAATGACAGAATTATGAATCATATCAATGATTTCTCAGATCTCCTTTTTATCAGACGATTGCAAGTATGCCTTCCTTCTCTCTCTCACTGAGATTACAGATAGTTTAGGGCAGGGATCAAGGACAGTGCTCTGCACATAACAGCACAGCCCCTTAATGTGTGTGTGCTCACTGGTGAGCTGAGACCCTGGAGGGATCTTTGCATGAACTAGAGGCTGCAAAAATGTTACCCTTAAGTTTAAAACCTGGAGTGAACCGTGTGACATAAAATTATATGAACTGGGGTATGTGTTTGATCCAGTTTGTTCCCTCTAACACTCTAGTAGCTGTAGGACAGAAAAAAAAGGGAAGTCTCAAAGTGAGTCATGAGAGAAAAGTTAAAAAATGACAAAGTTTAATCTGTTCACAGCTGTTTTACTGACAAAGGCAGAAAGAAATTCAACAGCGCATTTGTTGGAAAGAATCACATTTTACTCTGATTAAGAATATGCTGAGACTAGCTTTTTAGGGCTACTTTATAATTGTACCAAACATCAGTTTTTTAAATAACTGGAAAAAATGTTCTGTACTTCTAAATTATTCTTTTAGGGTCAGAAATTTAAGGCAGATGTTTTAAATCAAAGGCAGTGTTTTGTACAGAATATATTTAACATTTCCAAAAATTTTTAAAAATCTGTGTAAAGATGTTATAATGAGAAAAGAAGAAAGCCTTGTGCCTTGTTCAGTGGGTAACAATCTCAAAGCCTCTCTGCAAACGTCAAAATCTTGAGCCTTTTTAGCAAAAATATCAGGTAGAAAATATTGTTTACAGTCAGCCAGATCTCTGATTTCATGCCAACTTTTAGTTACAATGAAAAGAGGTTTATTTTTTCATTTGAGGAGATAAATGGCATTTCTTTAAAAAGATCAAATGGATCAAATAATTAAAATTTCAACTTGGTTGCAGTAAAAGACAAAGTGGTCTGAAAGGATGTCCACTGAGAAAACCCCTGGAATACAGTTCTTTTATGCTCAGTTTATTTTAAATTGTAAAAATAAGGGAAGCTAATTGAAATGTCAAGATCCAAAAGTGATTGTTAATTTCAAGTGGACAAAAACCTTTCTTGCTTTAACTCAAGAGGAAACTACTCAAGTAAATGCAGCTATAAGGCCTTAGGTGAACCCCAGCATTACGTCCAAAAGTCAGCCAAAGTTGGAGGCAGGAAAGAAGGGAGGAGGATGTTCTTAGGAAAAAATTTCCGTTGTCTCATTTGAATGTATGATCCATCTTCTTCTGAATATTTTCTAGCTTGGACCAACTGTTTGTGTCCAGCGAGCCCTCATTTAAGATATGAAGGGAATTAAGATATGGAAACTTCCTTTTATCCAGCTTTTTTTTTTTCCTATTAACTTTTTACCTAACTATTCTAGAAATGTCTACCATGGTCTGAGCTTAATGCTCTTAATATCAGCTGCAAGGAAAAATAAAGTGATATTTTTGGGGGGAGAATGAACAAAGTGATGGTAATATTTTTAAATGTTCATATATTGTTAAAATACCATTGACATTGACACATTTTTTAAAGGAAAAAAAATTATCCATATTCTCAGTACTGTAATTCAGCTGCTCTCCTTTCTCCCTGACCCTCCCTGACCCTCCTTGTGAAGTGCTGTCTGAAAAGGGAAGTAATTCTGAGATCTGTTATTACATGTAGCATCCTTAGGTTGTCACATCCTTCATTACTTTGCTGTTAATTCTTGAAATACTGTCTCATCCATTTAGTATCCATAATCTATTAACCATTTCCCTATTTGGAGGCATTTAACTTGTTTAACGTTAAATATATTATAGATAATATTGGAAACATTATTTGGGGGCATAAGCTTTTTTCTTTTGAATTATTTTCTTGCAATAAATTTCCTTGGCAGAGTAAAATCTGTGAATATTTTTCATTTTTACAAAATTATTTTCTGCGGTGGTATGAATTTATAGTACTACCAAGTGCTTATTAACATAAGAGTCTCCCTTTAGAAAAACAAATTTTCAAACATCTTACCACAAAGCCCATGAAAACAATGAACACTTAAAGACCAGAACCATGGGAAAACAAATCCAAGATCTTTTAAGGTTAGTAAGACTTTTTAAACAGCTTAACCTTCCATCTTCTAAGGAAGCCCTTGATTATAAAATTTCTAAATGGAAAAATTCCTTAATAATATGTTTTGAACCTTAAGTATTTGATATTTCCTGATATTATCTATTCTTCATTTCACGTTGATTTTTATGCATTAGAATATTAAATTGTATCTCTCAGAAGCAGCTTCACTATTATCATAAATTGCCATAAATTGCAAGGAAAGGATAAATATTTTCAGGAACTGTATCTACTATTTTTTTTCAATTTTCAGAGGTTTATTAGTTATTTCTAAAATGTCATATTGGAAATAAAGGGGTCAGTTTTTCCCTTGGGTCCAGAATTCTTTCCCAACTGAAAGTTTTTTCCCAGTTAGAGGACCATAAAACAACATTTCTCAACATATGTTACAGGGCACACTAATACTTTAAAGGTGAAATTTTCATGAAGAAAAGGAAAAAAAAAACAATAAAACTGTGAAATGTATTCTTAAGCTCAAAGCTTTTCGAATGTGGTCACCAGACTACCAGCATTGACGTCATCTGGGAATTTGTTAGAAATGTACAATCTCAGGCCCATGCAGACCTTTGGAATCAGAAGACGCTGGAGGCTGCATTAGAGTAATCCATGTTTTCAAGCCCTTCAGGTGGAGATGTTGCCTGCTGAAGTCTGAGGACCCCTGCTTTAGTTTCTTTTGGTGACTTATGATGTCATCACCCTTATTAAAGTTATGGAGAAGTTCTGCAAGGGGAAGAAAAACCATCTACCACAACACAACAAAAATATCTAAGCCTTGGCTGCCAAAAACGTTGATCATGGAATATCTATTTATGTTCCATCGAACACACACTGCTATAAAAATAGTGCTTGAATCAAGGAGCGAGTTGCAGTTTCTAGCTTTAACCTGAGTTGTCAATATAGTTATGTGAGCTCATTAGTGTTTGATGTATTTCTTGAGGCTAGACCTTGAGGAAAACCACAGCCCTTTATTAGTCAGTCGCATGAGACTTTACTGCCTGCTAAGTTGATTCACCTTTGTTCTCCCCACTACTTGCCTGTAGTGTGTACTTTAGTGTATGTGGGTATACATTGTGTATGAAATGTGTGATTGTGATGGCTCCTGTGTAACTGAGACTACGAGGAGAGATTCTGTTTGCATTTGCTTCCTCTTAGAGATGACAACATATCTGAATAAAAATTAAATGTTAGTATTTAAAAAGCAAACAGATCCTAATTGAAATTCAGAGCCTTTGGCCTAAATATTTATTTTCTGACAAGAGAGGAAAAAAACCAATGTTATAAAAATGAGAGTACAAAAATAAAAAAATGGAAAATTGGAAGTAATTATCTTTAGATGTGCTGTAAAGTTGCAAGTTGAATTTCTGGCCAGTTCAAGGGTTAGTGGGAAAACACTGTTTTGACTGTGGACTTGCGACAATTTAATAATAGTGATCAAGCTTTATGCAGTTTATTTAAACATCTCTGGGCAACATCCTCTATTAGTAGCTCTCTTTGTATCTTTTGCAAAAATAAGATTTTAAGGGAAATGTTATGTTTTGCTTCAACAAAAAAGTCTTGATTTGTATATGTTTTATCTTTGCATGTCTCTTTTCCTGTGTGTTTGAATTACAAAGAAGTTCCATAGTTCCAATGAGCATGAAGTTATTTGGCAAACTGAGATTACATAGCTACAAAACCCTTGGTAAATTGTGACTATAAGTAGAGATATCTAACATGGAAAGGCTTCTGAACAATATAAATGGCCCTTTTAGGAAAAAGAGTGGAGAAGAGGAAAGCCTAAAGCATTGATTTAAAAGACCGTAATTAGAATTAGTTTCTGATAATTAGATCCCAGTAGACTGGGTTCAGACTTCCTTTTTCCTCAAACAAACAAAACATAAATGAATGTAGGATGTCATTTCTAACAGAAATGGAATTTTAAATAGAGATTGTGGAACAAAATGAGGCATTTTAGTTCTTGTACCTAGAGTCATTTCATATTGAAATACAAATTAATTTTAAAAAATCTGGCCTCTGTTTTGCTGATTACTGCCTAAGATCATTCATTTAGCTTTTAGAAAAAGAGAAAATACATATCAAGATGAAGCTATTTAGTACATCTACCTTGATGGATGAATGATTTCCCATTTCTCTTGAAGAAAAGTCAAAGACAAGGATGGAATACTTTATATACACTGAAGTGAATCCACTGTGGTTATTTTAAATCATCCATTGGCTTAAAATTTTATTCATTCTTCACCAATAAGCTCTTATGCATATTCACTTATTATGGTATCTTCATTTCTAAATTTCTAAAAGAAGTAAAAGTGGAATCTCCTTTTTAGCTTTGAAAAATAAAAATCTGTGTTCCACTAAGCATCATTTATGCAAAAGAAGACAGACTCTATATGGCACGTTCACATAGATGTTTCAGTAAAAACTTATATTTCCATGGTGGAATGTATGTGAATTGATAAGGGGAAAGGACTTTAAATCTTTTGGAGTCTACTGCCAAATTACATCTTTTTTTCTGTACCATTTTGGCGACTGCTTTCATCAGTTTAGTAGAAAAACAAACACTGGGATGTCATTAAAATATTTACCACCTCAAAAGTTTCTATTGCTGTAGATGAAGAATAAATAGTATATTCACAGATATTCATAATATGCCTATTGGATAAAATTGAGAGATTAGAATAAAAAATTTAGATCTAATGAAAATGTCTTATCTGTTTATCTACCCACACCTCTTTCTAAAAAGAATTTGCACCTGCTTACAATAAGACAATATTGACTTTAATTTTTTAACCACAAATAGAGATGGAAAATCAAAACATTTTCAAAAAATAAAATAAAAGCAAAAACATAAACAAAACCATGAGACAGGATGATAACCCAGAGGCTTCATTTAGTATAATTTATGAAAGTGAGACTGAGCTACTTGTGAGCAAAAGTAAATAAAACCTGTATGTTCACATTTGTCTTAAGTTTTATCTGTAAGTATATTGAAGGTTTTTGTTAGGCTTAGTAATATACAGCATAGACCATTCAATAAATGCAACTTTCATTCATAGATCACCTGATTCAACTGTCATGTCCTTCTTATCTTTTTAAATCTCTCAGAGCTTTTATCTTGTTCTTAAATTACTCAAAGCCAACAAACAACCGGTATTTTGTTTTTCTTCATTTTATTATGCTGCTCAGCTTATTAATGTTAGAAACGTGCAGGGGAGAATCCATTGGTGATTGACCAGGCTCCTCATTCTGGCATGACTTTCAGTTTAAGATATTAGTATAGTGGTTTTCAAATCTTGTTGCCTAGAGTCCTCTTAGAGGATTCAGAAGCCACTCTGGGTAAGAGGAAGAACAAAATACCTGGGGCATTCTACCTGATGCCTCTTTACCTGAGCAAGTTAATTTTGCTCTGTCATGTTGGATTCTTCTTGGATTTGCTTTAAAACAAAGTTCTGCTGAAAAAGTTGGATCACCACTTGGTAAAGACCATCAGCTGTGCCATAGTAGAAGGAATTCATAAGTGACCCTGAAGGGTGAGGCTTGTGGAAGCTCTTACCAGAGGATCCTAACTCAGACTGATGGTTTTAAGAATGTTAGCAACTTCCTGAAATTATAGGAAAATTTTGTATGCAATTTATTTGAAGGGATGACCCATAGTTTTCTTTGGTTCTTTTTGTATTATTATTATGTTTCAGAAATATAAAGAATAAAAAGAAACTTCTAGAGTTAGTATTAACTAACTTTCTAATAAAAGAAAAAAAAATTGAAATCCCTTTTTTAAATCTTCCTAAACTTATTCCCCTTGTTCTTTCTCCAAACACTACTCTCTGTAATTTGTTGTGTTGATTCCTGGCTATGCTTTTTAGACTTTTACTACATGCATTAATATAGTCACTAAAATGTATATTGTATTAATTGTTAATTTTAAAAAATTCTAAGAAGTATTATCCTGTAAATACATCAACCATATCATTTTCTCACACGTTTCATTTTTGATTTTCATGGTAATATAGAGAAAGTCTTATTTATTCATTTAAATGACTTGCTGCAATTCTACATTCTGAATAAGCCACATTCAATCAATTCATTCCATTTCTATGGAAAAAATATTAAAGTGCCTCCTACTCCCTCGCTCTGACAAACAGAATGGCAGATAACATCCTTGCACACATGTCCAGGGGTTGAGCTGGGCTGGGCATTAACTAGAATTCTTCTCGATACTCTTAGACTGTGCTCATCTTTAACTGTATTCATGAAAGCCCAATTACTTTCCAGAGCGGCTGTGCTGTTTATGTTCTCCACAATATAGCACAAGGGCTCATGTTTTCCTGTATTCAACAGTGGTATTTCCAGACTCAGTCTTAATTTTTTCCAGTCAGATGAGTATGAAATAGCATCTCATTGCAGCTTCAATTCCCTGATTACTAGTAAGATTGAGTATCTTCTCAATTCACTGTCCATTGGGCTTATTTTCTGTGAATATTACCTTGAATGTGCATTGCTTATTTTTTTTTCCTTAATGGGTTAGTGTCTTTTTCTGATTGAAGTACAGGAGTTATTTATATGTTTGTTGTTATAATTTTTTTGCCAATTGTGTGTGGTGGTATTTTGTTTTGTTTTTTTTCTCAGACTGGAGCTGTACTTTTGATTTTTTCCATGAAGACTTCTTATCATGTTTTAAATTTGATTGTCAAAAAATGTACTGATCCTTTTATTTATGGTTTCTGCCATTCATGTCTTATTTTAAAAATCCTTCTCTATCCAATTTCATAAAACTATCCTTTCAATTCTATAAATTCTTGTAAAAGGATTAAAACTTCGATATTCATACTTAGACCATTCATCCATCTGTTCTTCTTTGATAGGGCATGCTTCCATAAATGTACAACTTTATTTCTATGACCTCTTTTTGATACTTTCGTCCATTCCAGCTCCAAATTTAGGCTGCTTCAATGATTCTCACTTCATAACCTTGATATCTGGGAGGGCAAAATGCCATATGTTTTATTTATCATCTTCTGAACTGATTAAAATATTGTTGAACTTTCCTCCTCCAGTTGAATTATAAGGTAAATTGTCCTGTTTAAAGAGGTTTCGTTTTGGAATTTCTATTGATGTTTCATTGAATTTATAGATTAATTTGCCAATAATTGATAACTTTCTGAACTTGAATCCTCCAATCTAAAAACATTGTATACTTATGCATATTTTTACTTTTTCTTTTGTAAATATTTGCATTATGTTTCCTAGTAGCCTTTAATATCTTTGTCTTTTATATATATGTGTGTTTTGTCTTCATTTTGACATTTCTGGATTTGCTTTTATTTATCCTTTTCTGGTGTCCATGTTTGGCTTTTGTTTTTTTCCCCCATGATGGGTGCTCATGTCTTTCTTCAGTTCTGGAAAATGCAGTCACCATTGCCTTTCTCCCATTCTCTCTATTATTTCATTCTTTCTAGAACGCTTGTAATTTCTAGAATATATATATATATATATACATATATACATACACATTATATGTATATTTGACTCTGATTATATATGTATATTTGACTATTTGACTATATAAGTATATGTACATAAGATCTGGCAAGAGTTGCAGAAAGTGTCTATCTATATATGTATATATATACTCATATAGTCTTTCATGGTCCCCAAATTGTCTTTCATATTTTCCATCTATACCAAACCCATTTTCAGCCAGAATAATGTTATTTATATCTTTACATATTTGCCTTTCACTTAAAATTCATTTAAAAAAAGATCACAGTTTTCCCTGAACCTATGCAGCTTTCCTGTACAGTTATTTTTTAAGACTGTAGAGACATTTGATGTAATTAGTCCTTGGAAACACTACCCTCAAAAGGAGAATACCACTATTGATGAACAAGACAGACAGATACTTTTCCAATTTCATGTTCAGAATCTATCCACTCTCCCACCATACATATACATAAACACATACACATATTGTATTGCATTTACAACCATCAGAGATCCAAGTCAGAAAATTGGCCAGGATGTATATTAATCACTTTTGCTGCTAGTGATACAGAGAACACTTTTTTAAAAAAGGCATACTGTTTGCCTTGAGGGGATTAGTTGCCATGTAAAATGTATGGCTTTGCACCACACCAGCACACAACAATCATGCATGGACGAGGATGGATTGGTTTGGCAAAAGTTCTTCACAACTTAAAAGAAAGGATTTGTTTGTTCAGGAAATAGGCTGCTATTGGATTAGCTTCCATTAGTTCCCGCCTCCACTCATGTACTCTCACATTTTGCAAAATATGCCAAACTTGTATTATTTGAGTACATGTTTCAACTGTCCATATATATGATTCTTCTTGATATCTGCTATTGATGAACTTTAAATCATCTAGTTCCAAGTTTATCCACTAAGGGCTTCTCTGTTCACTGTCATTTTAAATCTATTGGTCTACCCAGTAGTAGAACATTTACTGACATAATAAAGTCATATAGATTATACATTAACTCATGGGATACCTGCGACTTAGAACTACAATCTCTATATGATGCCAAATAATACACTGTTTATTTGGACCAACAAGGTAGAGTAAATTAAGCCTTGCCAATTCCAGCTAGTTTTTTAATTGAAAGAGCTCCAAGAAAGCCCCAGGTGCTACAGTTATTTGGTAATTTGGAAAGGCAGCTACTAATTATGAATTAAGAATGAAGAAACTTTGGGAAAAATCTCAGTGTGCCAAGATTCTCCCATTGCAACCTTAGAGTCTAAGCCAAACAGTTATTTGGAAGGTTATTAAAAGACTACTAAAGCAGAGGTACCTGGACCAGATGACAGAAATTGTTCAGAGTTAGCTTTCTGGAGATTTTCCATTTACCCCTTCATTCCCTGAAAGAAAAATAAAATCAAGCTTTAGAGGGAAGTTGAAAAAACAAGGAAGAAATGGAACTAGCTCTTATTGTGTACCTACTGCATAATGGATACTATGCCATTTTCATATTTTAGCTCACTCAATTAATTTATCACAACCCTGTGAGGCTAGTATTATCCCTATTTTATACATAATAAAATGGTATTTCAGAGAGGTAAGCAATCTCTTAAGGTCACACAGTTAATAATCATCCAAATCCAGTTGGTCTTTTTCCAGTGTGCTCACCTTCTTCTATACCAACAGGAATAATGAATATATGTATCAACTATGTTCACCTTAACTCTGTCTCAATGCTCCTTGATTTTTAAGTATTATCTAGTTTGACTGGAAACTTACTTGAGGCCATTTGTTCCATGGTTATCAGATAATTTTGGCATGTCTGGCTGGCCTTGAGAACTTGTAGGTGGCTTTAAGAGAAGAAATATTGTTAGTAATTGTTATTGACACTTGTTTCAGGATTCTCCAACTCTGTAGCATGTCTTTTAGATTGGGACTCAATGAACAGAAGATAGCCTTACATAATGTTAGATAATTTTATAGCTCATTTGATGCCTAAGACTCAGAATTTATGAATCTATATCTATCTATCCCTCTATCTATCTATCATCTATCTATCTATCTATCATCTATCTATCTATCTACTCTCTATCAACCTATGGTACAAGGAGAAGGAATTAGGATTGGACAGGGGGATAAACTGGACCCTTTAGTTCCTCTGTAACTGGACGAGATATCTCAAGATGAGGCAAAGGGATAGTCCTTTACATCCTCACGTTGACTGGTCACTGTATGTGAGCTTACCCTAGAAGGAGGTGTGACTTTGAGTGAGGTGGTTCTCTTCAGCTAAGGCAATTCCTGGGGAGGGCTGATAGCTAAGAACTTTCAGCCTTTCCAGCAGTTGATGCAATACATTTTTTTTATTAGTTTTCTATGATTATATGGCACATTACCAAACTGAGCAGCTAAAACAATACACACTTGCTATTTCACAATTTCTATGGGTCAGGAGTCCAGGCATGGTTTACATGTGACCTCTGCAAAGCTGAAATCAAGATGTTGACCAGGATGGGTTCTCATCTGGTGGCTCAGCTGGGGAAGGGTCTGCCTCCAAACTTACTCAGTTTGTTGTCCCAATTTATTTCCTTGAAGCTGTAGGACTTAGGACAGCTTGTGTTTTTAAAGCCAGAATGCAGAGCAAGACTCTAGAGCAAATCTGCTAGTACATTGGATTCTTACATAATGTCACATAATCACACCATGTCACCTTTGCCATATAATGTAATCACAGAGACATCCCATTTTCTTTGCCATATTTTATTGGTGAGAAGCTTGTTACAGGTCCTGCCTACATTCAAGGGGATGGGCTCACCCAAGGACACAAAACACTAGGAGGTTTGGCATCATAGGGTCTAGCTAAAAGTCTGTCCAGCCCTTTCCAGATGGGGAAGTCTGTGTGGCTTAGCACAGTTACCACTGCATTTGTGTGCATCACTTCCAGATAACATAGACAGTAAAATTCCATAAAGCCTGCAGATAATCAAGAAGAAAGCTGAGGCAGATTTTATGACAAATGGAACTATAAAGTATTACGCTAATAGGTAAGAAAATGCAGAATCAGCATGGCCTATCACTATCGGCATATTTACTGCTGGGGAATAAAAATGAAGAAATATTAATCAAAACAGATTTTTCTTTACTCTGTTGCTTAATAGTAGAATTTTAGAGGATCCCCTTCCAATTTCAAAAAAGCACCCCTCTCCCATATTAGCTTACTTTACCAACAGGACTGTGAGGAAACATTTGTTAAGCTCCTAGTGTTGTCTAAATCACTACTACAGAGTTACTTGAGCCAGAAAATGAGAGATTAGATAATTACGAAATTTGAATGCTAGATAAGACCTTTGGGATTGCTTCTGTTTTACAGATGAGGAAGCTGTGAAGTAGAAAAATTAATTATCTACCTGAAGACCAGGCAATTAGTTACCAATAAGATGAAGAGTAAAACTCAAATTATCTGACTTCTAGCTCAGTAATATACCCACAATATCATGTCAACTCCTGGTTTCTTGTAGTTTTGTAATTCTTATTTCTAACATTCATGTGCTTAAGTGCATTTCATTTTAACAGTGTAAAGATCATCTTTATCAGAAAACAGATACAACTCTAAATCTCTTACTAATCATTAGTCTCCACAAAGAAAATGAAAGCCAGAGACCAATACAAAACAAAACAAAACACTAAAAAACTCTTACTTCACTACTGGTGTTTACTTTCATACAAAATTGAAAAGTGAGATCTGGAAACCCTTAAACTCATGACTTACTTTCTGTATCAAGGAATTAAGACTTCTTATTATCTTCCAACTCCCAAGAATTCCCTGTGTGAATTTGAATATTTAAGAAACACCACAGGAAATGCCCACAGTCTAATATGTTTCCAAATGGGAATATTTTCCCTAAAATCTTTTCCTCCTGGGTAAAGAAAGATGTCCTCTACCTACTGGTTTTAAAATTAGAGAATAAAACAATGGTCTTCCTTTATTTGCTCCACATATATTGGAACAAATATCTTTGCAAAGTAGTTAAAATTCCATACCCATCCTCCTACAGAAAGGTCTGTAGTGGGCCATACATATGGTGTCATTAGTCACCAATTATGCCAATGAGGGTAGAAAGATTGGAATATCAGGATTATAATAGGGAGAAAGGACGAGTAGTGGGGAGAACCTTTAGAGAGAAGCTTTGGTAACCCAGGCAAGAGGAAATAATGCCATACTAGACTGATGGTGGGAGAAGGAAAAGGTGAGAGCACATGCTGGAAAAGCTTTAAAGGAAAAGTTGAGATGTATGACTGATTGAATGAAATGGAGCAATGACACTGATAATTTTAATAATGTATCTTGCATGTATAGGTTACATTATACATTTATTTGTGTTCAAAAAAAGTCCCTTATACCATTAATTAAATTATAATGTGGTCTTCCTTTACTTTGAGAGGGTAATTTATTCCTCAGAAGGCAAAATAGATTATCACAGGTTAAGTCTTTCTAAGTCAAAAGTTTGTTTTTCATCAAAACTCATGACCCACAGTTACCGCAACAGTTAACAGAGTACATGTGATAATTGATCTTTATGTATTTTAAAGCTTTATGCAAATAAAACCCAAACAGAAGAGTAAAAACATAAGAAAATGGAAAAAAATTGCAAATGGTGCATAAGAATATCTGTACTGGAAATGGCAAACTGCCAGTGTCCTGGGAGGGGAGCTCAGCACAGCACGCGCCAGCCATAAGGTTGCAAGACAACTGCACGGTGACTCTCACTGCACAGTGCTCGGCTGCCACTGAGGCATGTGATTGCTAAATTGGTCCTCATAAATGTGAAGAAATTCCTTTAAGCCAAAGAGGAGTATTTAAAGAAACCCTTGTAGATGATGAATTCTCAAAATCTGACTCGTTGTATTGATGGGTACGATTTTATGCAAATGTGTTACAAATAGTACCATGATAGATTATACTCACATGGCATTTTATGTTTAAAAATCACCTACAACCTTAACAGTTACGTTGGCTTCATTGTGTGGATAGCATCTTTACATATGTTCGATCTTCCCATTGGGTTTCAAATGCATATGAAATTAAAATATATGGAATTTCCAGTATTTGGTCATTTTGGGTCTAGAAAAATAACCATGGGTTTATCTAATGTATGTCACTCTCACCTTGACATTTCCTCTTGGTGTTGTCTTGATGTCATCCAGGCATATCAAATAAAGCCTCCACTGACAGCTCTCACAACCACTGGTGTCCACATTTCAACGCATAATTCATTCAGTTACTCAAGCTTCCAACCTGGGCATCATTCTTGTTTTTTCACTTTCCCTCACATCTCACAGTAAATTCATCAGTTTCTTTTATCTTTCCCTGAAAAATACATATCTAATTTGTGTACTTTTCTTTGTCTCCACTGTTAACAACCTGGTTTGTCATTATCTTTTGATTGAGTTCATGCAAGAGAATCCTAGCTAGTCATTCATCTTTCTGTTCTTGCCTTCTTTAAATCCATTCTCTAAACAACAAAATGAAAAACATTTAAGAATGTAAATAAGATTATGTAACTCTCTTGGTAAAACTCTCCAAGGACTTCCCATGACATACAGAATGAAATCCAAGCTACTTATAATGGTCACAAAGCTCTGCACACTCTAGCCTGGTTTATCTTTCTGATTTCTTCTCCTACCCTAATATTTACCACTTTCAATGTACACTGAAAACAGAATAAACATCATCTCTTGGAGCCTCTGCTGTTCACTCTTTCCTGAAAAATTGCCCTCCGCGTCTTCACATGGCTGGCTCCTTCTTGTCCGTCAGGTCTCAGATAGAATGTCATGTCTTTTGTGAGGTCTTCTCTGACAAATATTCTAAATAACCACCCCCATTTGTCATTCTTTATCATGTCCTCATATAAAAAACTCTTCAGAGCACCTACCACTATCTGAGGTTGTCTTGCTCATTTATTTTTCTAGCAGGATGTTAGAATGGGTTTTAATTAGGGAATATTCCTTTACAAAGTGAGCAAAATTCAAATAAAGTTTAAAAGTAGGACTCAGGAGTTAGGTAACTGACAGTAAAAATCCCTCATATGCAAGGAAAAATACTAAAGAATTTCAGAACTGGAAATTAAGAGATGATTTAGAGAGTTTCTTTTCTTAAGAAAGCCATTAGAGCGCTAGTATTAAAAATTAAATTAACTTAGAGTTAATATTATATTAAAAATAAAGATAATAAAAATGCAAAACTTATAAATTCCTAATTTTGTCATTATGTTTTGCTATTATCCATACTCTTGAGATTACTTACATCTATCTGTACCTACATGGTGGAAATACTATAGATATAGTTGAATATTACTGCATGTGTCTTCTCAGCTCTGTTTTTAGTGGCATTACATTGGTGGTTGAAAGCAGCCATGGTGGGAGTGTTTACACCAAGAAGTTGGCAAAAGGTATAAGCTGGGGCTTAATTTATTGTTTGTTGGTAATTTGAATTTTAAAAAGTAATTGAGTAAATATCAATAATGCAGACTAACCTTAAAACTGTCAGGTCTGTAGCTGTTTGTCTTGGTCTATTTGGGCTGCTATCACAAAATAACACAGATGGGCTGGGTTATGAACAACAGAAATGTATTGCTCACAGTTCTGGAGGCTGGATGTCTGAGAACAGGGTGCCGTGGTTAGGTGAGGGCTCTCTTCTGGGTTGCAGACTCCTTATCCTCCCACTGCAGAAAGGTTCAGGATGTCTGCTGGGTCTTTCCCAGAGGAGCATTAATCCCATTCATGAGGGCTTGTGCCTCATGACTTAATCACTTCCTGGATGCTCCACCCACTAATACCATCACTTTTGGGGTTAGGGTTTCAACATATAAATTTGGGGGTGAAAAAAATTCAGGCCACAGCAGTTTACATTATGAATAACACAAGAATTGAAGAAACATTCTTCTAGTATTTCAAAACTATGCATAACAAGACACATTATTGAGAAGAAGTGAAGTTCTGAGATACTTTTTCTTTAAAGAACCAACCTTACTGAGGTTTATGATATACTTTTTCATGACTCCACTTTCGTGTTACCCATTAATGTAAATGAAAATATCAACCAATATTCATGTTGGAATTATACTTGTTTATCAGTTGCAACTCTAGGTTGGCTACAGATACAGAATTTTGGTAAAAATCTATTAAATCATTCTATGAGAATTAATTATCCATGCAATTATAATAAATAACATTTTTTAATTTTTACTTTATAGAGCACATGCTATACCTCCTTTGTCAGTAAAATTTATGATAAAACTTATGTACATGTAAATATGCATGTATTTTTTTTTCCAGAAATCTCTTTGTTAAACATTTACCAGACCAAACTGAGCTAGACCCTCTGTTTATCCCGAAGAAGGGAAGGTTATTTCTCTCTTCACCTCAAGTTAAGAAAGAGGCACTTTCCAGAGACCACTGAGAGAGCACAGACTATGCCCCCACGGTTGGGAGGGGAGTGCTGTGCGAGTGGGTGTCTTACTCCTCCTGGAAAACCTAAAAGGTGAGAGAGAGACTTGGTTGACTGCCTTAAGTGGAGGAGCCTATGGAAAGGGAGCTCTAGAGACTCACTGGTGTGACTAGCCAAGAACCAAAGAAGGAGATGACTGTCTTATATAAGGAGGTTTCCAGGTGAGAAGTCTCTATCTAGGAATTGGGAATCTCTGAAGAACACTTTAATATGCCCAAAAGAGAAGGAAGCTGCTGGGAACCCCTGCATGAGAAGAGGATATTCCACATATGCTACAGTCCCAATCACTTTTGGATTTTGCTACTCTATTTGTGCATGTCTATCACCATATTAGCAAGTTGGGGGAGAAGAACAAAAGACACCATCTAGTCTTTTCTTCCGCAGCAGCTGGTTTCCCACCTGTAACAGGCCTGGCTGTGATAAGAAAAACTCAACTTTTCATCAGGTTTACATTCTGGCCATTACCCAGGACTAGACATTTTAGGAGAAAAGAGGTAGTGGGAGACAAAAATATGATTGCCTTATGGTTAAACCCTAGAAGCCATTCTTGTTGAATGAACCAGTTATATTTATACAGTATATTTATTGTCTTTCCTTTAAACTGAAAGCTTTAAGAGAGCAGGTACCTGACACACAGGGGACACCCAGTAAATATTTGTTGCATGGATGGATGTGCAAAAGAATGAGTAATAGCTGATTGATTCTTCTTCCCACACATGATGAAGCTGTATATGTAAATTGATTTAAATATAGATGTCCTCTTGGTAGGAAGAAGAGAAGTGATGAGAAAATTCAATTCTGGATGATTAAAAGGGTTGAAATGGGTGTACATAGAGAAGGAGCCACTTTTATGTGGGAAACCAAATCATACGGTATTTAATCAGTGAAATGGAGGAGCAGTGGTTCTACACATACACACACATAAACACACACATACACAGTTAGAATAGGACACTAGATTTTAGAAGAGGGAGACAGAAAATCAATCAAGAGCAGAGATATTACCAAGTGATTTGGAAATTTCTTTGAGTTTGTGGGAGAAGCAGGAAGGAAGAAACCTGAACTCAGAGATATGCAGGGGCAGAAAAGCCCTTAGATGAGGTAGAGCTTTACACAGGGCCTCTAGATTTGTACCTTCAAAAAAAAAAAAGAAGAGGAAATGACAAAGAAAAAGCTACATGAAATCTTTACTCTAAAATAAAGAATTGGAAAACTTCCGAAAGTAGATGGTAGGAGCTTAAATTAAGCAGGATGAAGAAAGAAATATTTTTTAGTTAAAATTTGAACGCAAGTTGTATGAAAAGAACTAGAATTTAACTCTGCATATTTAGAAATATTTTCAAATATTTTCTAACAAATTCTCAAACATGTTTAAGGATATAATTGGTAAGTGAGAAATTTGTAGTTTCTGTCAGAGTGAACCAGTGTTGGCTAACATGTATTGAGTACCTGCAATAAACCAGACATTATGTTTTTAATTCTTAGTGCAGCCTTGAGGAGAAGATACTATTTTTCCAGTTAAAGGACTCCAGTTAGAGCTTACCCAAGTTCCCTCAGTGGAATGTCAACCACAGGCTGAACTAATCTAGAGTCCAGGTTGTTTTCACAGCAGCATTTGCCTCCCAGTAAGGGTTTCAACTTAATTTTAACACGATGTTCCTTTTGGATTTGAGGTTATTAAGGGGAAAAAATGGATGAGGCCGAGCACATTTCACTCTTTCATAATTATCAGACAATTAGATTCCCTTTCGTTATTATTTTTAGTCCTCTGTATGCAGACTCACAGCATTGATCTACAGGAAAGCTTGTGTTTTTCTGTTGTCATGGTGCACTTCCCAGAAAGAAAATATGATGTATGTTCTCTTTTGAAAACAACTGATAAGTTTCACATTGAACAGAAACATTTCATTTTTCAAGTCATTTATCCATTCTTCATAAAAGGAGTTATAATAGAATGTTGCTCTCAGTAATCTAGGTCCATTTTCTTTAGTGGATTTGCTTGTATTAATATTTCTTTACTTAAATTCTGATCTCAAAGAGTGGCCATTAATTAGCTTAGGAACAATTCAGCCATTTTTTTTTTTCTGGGAAATGGAAAGTCTGGTAAATGCTTTGTACTTCTGCTTTGTCAAAAATATTTATTTTTCAAAAGTGCATGGGAACATTTAATGGCACTCCATAAATTTCATGCATTCAGTCACATTGGAATGCAGGCCTTGGGGACTGCATGCCCTTCTTAATGACATGTTGGCTTCGCCTCACCACCATGGCTTCAATTCAGTTCTTAATGGACATTAATCCATAGTATATAAACTTTAGGTACCACAATTGGTTATTTGTATATTTATTCCTGGAAAGGACCAAGACAGATCTAATATTGTCTCCTGAAATCATTTTGAGAAAATTATGTTTTTGGTTTAAAAATATTTCCAATCAACTACATGAAACCTCTTAAGATGGAGGGCCTCTTGAGAACAAAGGCTGAAAACCTTTACATACTCTAAGGCACTAATTCTGTAGTTCCCCCATTCACTCATTCAACAAACATTTATTGAGTTACTAATATATGCAAGGCACTGTGTGAACTGCTAATGATCCATACTTTTAAAAATTACATAGTGATGTAGAACCTTCCAAACCATTACTAAGTAGTACATTTTTACAATTAAAATATGACATAAAATTCTCCTGGTCCATATGCCTAACTATAATAACTCGCATTAAAATCTACAAGAAACCCATTCACCTAGCATTCATTCTCACTTGCATCTTGGCAAATAGGAAAGGGATCCTTCCAAAACTGGGCAAGTGCACACATTGGTTTTAATTAGGCAAAGTAAGACTTCCCCCTTTAATTTGGCTTTCTGACTTGACAAGTCTTTGTGATGCTGTGATAATATTTCACAGGAAATAAACTGCTAAGTCTGAGTACAGGGGAGACAAAGAAAATATTGGTGAAACAGCTAAAAAAGTTATTCTGTAGGCTGTAATCAATAGGGCCTTGAGATCCAAATGCAAGTATTATTTCCAAATGCACACAATGGGTGGGGAGGGGAGGAAAGGTTTGGAGTGGGAGACAGGACAGGGCAGATGGTATCGACACAGGACAGATTCAAGTTCATAAAAACAGCCTGAAGACAGACAGAGAATCTGTCATGAATAATTTTTAATTTAACAAGATAGAACTTTGACCTCCTAAAGTGTGGAGGTCAGTGAGTTTTGGAATAAGATGACTATTTTTTGGACTCAAACTATGGAAAGCATTTCCCTGTAGAATATAATGTATCCATTTGACATTAGCAGGAACTAAATGAAATTATTTCAGAATGGTGTCCCAGAGAAGGCCTGTGGCAGAGTCATATTTTCAGTATATGAATACTGAGTGACATGATTGCATAATTCAATGTGGTCTGGATTATTTGAGCAAACCATGGGGACTTACTTGTTTGTTTATTTTCCTATGTGTTCTTGACATTACTGTCTGAGGACTACCCTGAGACTGTCTTAATATCCTCTGGAGAATGGATACATGACCTGACATAAATTATAAACTTCTCCCTGGACAGGTTCCATTAATGTTCTGTGAATTATTATGGCTTTATTTGTTTCTCATCAGTTATTCTTGGTCCACTCTTACTTAAATTTATGTCTTTACAGCGAAGGTGAATTTAGCCAACTGCTGTTTGAATCTATTTAATCCCAAAATTATTTCTTTAGGTAAATTTTAATGTATTCTCAAGAGTCTCTTTTCCTAAAGATGCCAAAGAGAAACTTCTCTTAATTGGGCATAAAATAACAGTTCTTAGATTTGAGTTGTTCTATAAATGACAGTCTGTTCTATAAGGTTAGTAGGTCAAAGTAGTTGGAATCTTTAGTGGTTTTTACAAATTGGTACTTGAGAGTCTGAAAGAGGGCTCTGTTTCAGTACCACACTGACAAATATTAAGATGTCATGCTTCCAGAAGTGAGTTCTTAATGCTGGGAGATGACAGCTATGGGGATACGACCAGGAAGTGTCCACAAAGTGATAAATCATTTGTATTTTTTCTGCACTGTCCCAGTAGAGGTGTTCTTAAGCAAAATAGATTACATGTCATAGTTATTGGCAGAAACAGTACACTTCACTACCTTTGCCCTGAGCTGCATTGTATTTGTAAGATCTTAAGCAATAGTTCAATATACACCAGTAATATATTAGCTCATTTTCTTCTGTATTCTTCTGTTATGCTCCATGTGATTTTAGAATTTTTAAGTTGGGAGGGACCTTAAAAATAATTTTGCACAAACCCTTTACTTTAAAGATGAATAAAGTAAGACCCAGAGAGAGTAAGTGACCTGCCGAGGTCAAACCACTTACAGCAATAAAACTTTTAACAGACAATTTGGGAAATTCCATTATGATTTCAATGGAAGTCACTAAAAGTACTACTGAGATGTTCAAAATCCCAGTGTCAAAGAGTGATCCTGAATTGCTGGGCCCAGGACTGATAAAAATTCCACTGAAGCTGTAAGAGCTTAGCCAGTAATTATATTATAATTTCAGACCCCTTGTAATACATTGCAGCCATTGTCTGAAATGGTGAGAATATTAGTAACAAAATATGTTCTTTCCAGAAATGGGCCTAATACTCTATTCATTTCTCCTCCTTGGACAAGAGAAGTGGTACTTTAGTCCATATTGACCACATTTTTGGAAAATCAATTATTATTGAGTTTGAGAGGAACAAAAAGTTTTGAAAAATGTTTAATTCCTCATAACATTTCTTTAAAGTTCTTGTCATCTGTGATCCCTGGCTGACTCATCTGTGATTCCTGAAAGAGAACTTCATTCTCAAATATTTTTCTTTTTTTTTTTCCCTCTCCCCTCCTAGCATCCCAAATAAGAAAATCATTAAAGGAAAAGAGAAAAAGCATGCATCACAGTGAGACAGAGGAACAATTCAGCCCAAGAATTATTAGCATAAAGCTTGATTCCCTAACTAATCAACATTCACAGGAAGTGTGAGGAAAACAAAGCCAGACTGGCAGAAATAATACATTTAGACTTAGGAAAGATGTAAACTGCAGTCTAGCTCATAAAAAGGTTATCCAGGAAGAAATTTGACGGCTGTGAGGTGAGACATTAATGCTGCTGTGGAATTGAACTTAAGCCACTTGGTGCTTGGCTGTTTCTGAAAAGGCTGCCTGAAGTCATTCCCATAGTCCGGTCCCCTCCCCTCGGTGTCTGTTTTCTGTCCCGCCCTTCCCCTCCTTCTCCCTGTGGCCGCTCCCTCTCCTCCCACCCCTCCCCTCGTTCTCCCGCCCCCTCACTCCACGGCACTCCCCCCTGTCTTTTAACACCATTTTTCCTCTCTCTCCCTCCACTTACCCCACTTCCTTCCACAAACATTTCTCCCAAATTTTTCTTTTGTTTTACTTTCTATACCAAGTCCTGGGGCAGCATATGGAGTCCTCACTCCCCAGACCTCACAGACAAGGGCAACAGACAAGTTCCTGATACTAAAATAATGGCTTAAGTCTGAAAACTCAGGGATGTTTTCAACTGGTATTGGAGAAGGGGTTTCTCTAAATGAACCCAACCTGGGATGATTGGGAGAGGGGAGCAGTAGGGGAGAGAGAGAGCGAGAACGAATACAAAGAGGAGGAAAAGAGTGACTTAAAAGACACATTATTATTATTATTAATTATTATTAATTCTTCATCTTCTTCTTCTTCTTCTTCTTATTATTATTATTAAAACCCCAAGGGGACTGCTTCATGGTCAAGAGTATGGTGTTAACAGAACTTTTCCAGGATCTGTGAAGATAATGACTCTTTCCTGGGTAAGCCCATGAGTCTGTCCCCATATTCAAATTATTTGATATTCAAAGTACTTCACAGGTATGCCTCAGGCACCAACCAATCAGAATGGTCATAGGCTCAAGTGCTGAAAAAGGTCTTGGTCTTAGAAGAAGCTCCATTAATTTCTTGTTTAAGAATGTCAGGAGCATTCCAGAGGAGAGCCTGGGTTAGCCAGGATTATTTGAGGGGAATTTTGGGAACTTGGAGAAACAGCCATGTAAAAACCACCACCAACAGAGTCTTTTAGCATTTTAACTACCAACATGTATATAAGCAGCCAAAGATTGGCTCTGTCTGTTCCTGAGGTGCCAGTCAATGTTCCAGCCCCAGCCCAACCTCCAGGGGTCCCTGCAGGACCTTAGAGAATCTTCCTCCCAGGAAGAGCATGACGGAAGCTGACCAGAGCTCCCCAGTACTCACCAGATCAGGAGAGACTGCTCCTCTGAGCACCTGCTGCCTGTTCTCAGACATGACGCTCAGTGGAATCAGTCGGGAGGCTGGCACCCAGCACACTTAGATCATGTGCAGGCCCATGGTCCCACAGCTCAGTCCTGAGGACTGAGGAAGGGAAGGAAGGAAATGGTTGGAGTATTTGTCTCCAGGCTCCAAAGCCTAATGGTGGGTTATACTGGCAGGAAGGCCATGGGGTCTGTAGTCCTCATTCCCTGTTCCTCTTCCTCCTCTATTCCTAACCTACCCCTAAATGGCCTCTACCTCTGCCATGCTCTACTCCCTTCTCGAAGGTCACAAAGACAGAAATTTCTCTAGGCTCACTTACTTCTCATTCCTAGTCATTCATTCAATGGTTGTTTTGAGCACTGAATGAGTTGATGAGTAATGAACTTCCCTCTGTCTCTGCTCTAGACATGGGAAGAGAGGAAGCAAAAATAATCCATATTGAAAGGAGAGAGACATGGTCCTAAAATTCCAAGGGACAACTTTGAAATTATTTTCCCATAGATCATCATAGCTGTGTCCCTGAAGAATAGCAGTAGAGATGATTTAAGGTATATGTTGTTCTACACAGTTAGAACAAAATCCAAATAACTTTACCCTGGCTGGGAAGTTCTCTGTCATCGGACCACCAAGGAGCTCTCTACATTCAGCTAGCATCCTCAACCTTGTTCATGTCATTCCGGCCATACTGTTCATACATTTGTTTTTTCTACACACTAAACATTCCCACCACAGGACTATTCTTGCTATTACTGGTCTTTCTGTTTAAAAGAATCTTCTCCCTGATTGTCTCATGGCCAGATCCCTCTGTCCCTCAGGTGTCAGATCAAATGTGAGCTTCTCGGGGCTATCTTCTTTGTATACCCTATCAAACGTAGCCCCACTCTTCCCACCTGCCCAGGTTCACTGTGATGACATTGCTCAGCTTCATTATTTTCTTAGCATTTATTACTACTTAAGATAATGTTGCTTATGTATCGTTTCTTCGGCTCTCTCTTGATTTCTCTTGCCACTATGATCTAAAGCCCCTGGAAAATGTTACCTTGTAGGTTGTGTCCTCACCATCTGGAATAGTGTTTGGCACATAGTAGGTGATCAGTAACTATGTGTTTAATGAGTAAATGCATTAGTGGGGGTAGACACCACCAAAGTCTATGAATCAAATGGATGTCGGTGGCCTGGTAAAGTACGTTCTAAGTTTCACCAAGGAACATTATTAAAAAAATCTGTTGGACTATAATCCATTTATAAATTTCAAAATTTCTGCATTTTAAAACAACCAGAAATGAACCACTTGTATATGCAGACGTTTTGAAATGTAACTACTCCTGATTTATTGGTTGTATAAATTCAACTTTTTGCAAAGCAGATTTAGTCAAATAAGTGAACTGAAAAAATAGAGCTCAGTAGCCCAGAGCTATCTATCATCACACTTCCTAATCCATGCTATTTCACAGATGCATCATTCATCTGGAAGCTAGAGAGGATACCAATGACTGTGTGTCCAAGTATCCTGGGATGGGAGAGATGTCCAACACCATCACATCTCATCAAAACAGGGAAACAGTGTGAGAACTGTCTGTGGTAACTATAAGAAAGTAGCTAGAGGTAACTGGACAAATTCACGGCAGATAAAACTCTACTGCTAGTAAATAAAAGTGAGCTAACAAATCTGGGGCTGGATTAGCTGAAAGAGCCTTTTTAAAAGTGTAATATTTAATGGAAGTGAAAAAATGGGAAAGGAGTAATACTGGAGATAAAAAGCTGCCTGCCGAGATTTGATGATTTCATGACGTCACAACCGGGTTAGTAGTTTTCATTAGCATTTGTAAGGCCTTGCTAGGTGCTTGGAGTAGTGAAACGCGGAGAAGATCTGCAGTGATGGAGCTGGCACTGCCAAAGGAGGGCAAGTATCCCAGCCACAGCCGGAAGTCAAAAGGAGCTCGTGTCTTGAAGTTCGTGAAGATTCATTTCTGAGGAAGTGGGACAGGGTTTCCCCTCCCTAGGGTTGGGTGGAGGGTACTCTTGTAACCTTTTGGGGTTTTAAGAGGGCTTTCTGAGGAGTCAGCAAGGTCTTCCATTAACCCCCATTTGCTCATTTCTCCTTTATTGTCTCTAATTTCTTTGCCTTTATTTTTCAACTGTGTAAGCTCTTTTTGGAAGTTACATAGAATTATCTGGGTAATTGCCCATTAAAAGTGAAAAGCCCTTCTAATCATTCTATTCTTACCATCCCTTCTAAACAATTTATATTCAAGGAAAATACTTGCTAGAACATGTCTTACCTCACTATCAGGGGTCACCATTAAAGGGCTTTGGGATGGTTTCAATTTAAGTCAATTTATGTTATCATTGAAGGCTCCACTTTTATTTATAAAACTTACCTATAAGTAAGAAGAATTAAAGTTCCACATTAATCTCTGATGATCAAACAAAACAAAGCTCAGAAGTTATCAAGCTATCATCTAATGTAAGTCAGTCCCTGAACTTCGTTTTTAGATCAGTATTTTGGCTCAGAATATTTGTTTGTTTGTTTGTTTGAAGTAGGAAAAAATGGGAAGAGAGAGGTGCTCCTGTTTGGTTATTTAATTAGCCTCACCAAATGTAGATAATGCACATGAGTCTAGTGAAAATAAATTTGCAAGCTGATATAAGATATAATTATTATCCAAAGGAGATTTTGATAGACAACCTACAGGGGCATATCTTTCTATATTCTAAAAAAAAAGATCCTTATTTTTGCCAGTGTGGCTAGGGTTCACTAATAACTAATTATCAACCATCACTGACTTTTATTATGATTGGTTTTCTAATAGGTGATATTAATATGCAGTGTTTGAATATGTTGCCCATTCATGTAAGGAAAAGCCAATAATGTGACACTAATATCATATTTAATGTGATTTATTATTTTAATTTTTAAGATGGCTGTTGATCATGCCATACCTTTAATATTCACTTTTCAAGATTGTTAGATTTTTTCAATTTTTTTGTATTTTTACATAATTGGTATCCTTTTACCTCATACCAACTCTCTTATGTGAATAATCATCATTATGCCTCTTTACCAATAGGAAGACTGAAGATTCAGACATAATAAAGTAATTTACCTAGTTTTTCGAAAGTTCTTACCTTCTCTTCTAAGGGCCTTTCTTCCCCTTCCTTCTATTTCTTCCTTTTTCTTTCTTTCTTTCCCTTGCTCACTACCAGTCTTCTTCCCTTCCTATTACTCTCTGAATTATAAGTTCCCGGTAACTGTTTTGATGGTGGTGAAGATGAAGAGAAAGAATAAAGTAAATTCCAAGGGGAAAGTTATGGGGTAAATTTCTGGCCCAAAGGCTCATGGTTGGAAATGACTTACTTGCCATGTGGCCATTTGCCAGAGATGCCTTAAATGGATGCAAGAGGGAAGAACATCTCTTCCCATCATTTCTTATAACAGTGGAATAAAAGTAACTGTGATATAAAATTGATATAAACAATTATGGACCTACTGACACATAAGCAGATTTTCCCTTTGATTTCAGAGCACACATTGGAATAAGAAAGGAAGCCAATGGACGCAACTTGGGTCTCTTCACACTAGCCAGGGGGCAAGGGCAGCAGGTTAGTCCTGGAACAAGACAGCATCCTTCTTCCAGTGCTTGTTTTCTGGGCTCTTGGAGGCTTCCCAGCTTTTTGTGTCCCAGCTTCTGTCTCTTCTCCAGGGGTTGTGATACTTAGAGTGAGAGTCAACAGAAGGGTCTGACTGATCCTGTTTTACATCTTAACTTCTTCGTTAGATCGCAGTCTGATTAAAACTTGACATCATTAAAAGCAGATGAAGGAGTCTGATCAGTCAGCCATCACTTGAGGTCACCACATTTTTCAGTAAGTTATTCTGAGGGACAGCCTTCACTCACTTTGGGGCTGCTTTTTTTTAATATAATTTATTTTATTATCATTAATCTACAATTACATGTGCAATATTATGGTTATTGAACTACCCCTTCATCAGGTCCCCCCCACCAACCACATTACAGTCACTGTCCATCAGCGTAGTGAGATGCTATAGAATCACTACTTGTCTTCTCTGAGTTGTACAGCCCTCCCCGTGCCCCCCCCATTACATCTGCTAATCGTAATGCCCCTTTTTCCCTCTTATCCCTCCCTTCCCGCCCATTTTCCCCAGTCCCTTTCCATTTGGTAACTATTAGTCCGTTCTTGGGTTCTGTGAGTCTGCTGCTGTTTTGTTCCTTCAGTTTTTTTCTTTGTTCTTATACTCCACATATGAGTGAAATCATTTGATACTTGTCTTTTTCGGCTTGGCTTATTTCACTGAGCATAATACCCTCTAGCTCCATCCATGTTGTTGCAAATGGTAGGATTTGTTTTCTTCTTATGGCTGAATAATATTCCATTGTGTATATGTACCACATCTTCTTTATCCATTCATCTACTGATGGACACTTAGGTTGCTTCCATTTCTTGGCTATTGTAAATAGTGCTGCAATAAACATAGGGGTGCATCTGTCTTTCAAATTGGGCTGCTGCATTCTTAGGGTAAATTCCTAGGAGTGGAATTCCTGGGTCAAATGGTATTTCTATTTTGAGTTTTTTGAGGAACCTCCATACTGCTTTCCACAATGGTTGAACAAATTTGCAGTCCCACCAGCAGTGTAGGAGGGTTCCCTTTTCTCCACATCCTCGCCAACATTTGTTGTTGTTTGTGTTTTGGATGTTGGCCATCCTCACTGGTGTGAGGTGATATCTCATTGTGGTTTTAATCTGCATTTCTCTGATGATTAGCGATGTGGAGCATCTTTTCATGTGCCTGTTGGCCATCTGAATTTCTTCTTTAGAGAAGTGTCTATTCATGTCCTTTGCCCATTTCTTAATTGGATTATTTGCTTTTTGTTTGTTAAGGTGCATGAATTCTTTATATATTTTGGATGTCACCCCTTTATCAGATACGTTTTTTATGAATATATTCTCCCATACTGTAGGATGTCTTTTTGTTCTACTGATGGTGTCCTTTGCTGTACAGAAGCTTTTCAGCTTGATATAGTCCCACTTGTTCATTTTTGCTTTTGTTTCCCTTGCCCGGGGAGATATGTTCATGAAGAAGTTGCTCATGTTTATGTCCAAGAGATATTTGCCTATGTTTTTTTCTAAGAGTTTTATGGTTTCATGACTTACATTCAGGTCTTTGATCCACCTTGAGGTTACCTTTGTGTATGGGGCTAGACAGTAGTCCAGCTTGATTCTCTTACACGTAGCTGTCCAGTTTTTCCAACACCAGCTGCTGAAGAGGCTGTCATCTCCCCATTGTATATCCAAGGCTCCTTTATCAAATATTAATTGACTGTATATGTTTGGGTTAATGTTTGGATTTTCTATTCTGTTCCACTGGTCTGTGGGTCTGTTTTTGTGCCAATACCAAATTGTCTTGATTACTGTGGCTTTGTAGTAGAGCTTGAAGTCAGGGAGCGTAATTCCCCCTGTTTTATTCCTCCTTCTCAGGATTGCTTTGGCTATTCGGGGTCTTTTGTGGTTCCATATGAATTTTAGAATTATTTGTTCCAGTTCATTGAAGAAAGCTGTTGGTAGTTTGATAGGGATTGCATTGAATCTGTAGATTGCTTTAGGTAGTATAGCCATTTTGACAATATTTATTCTTCCTAGCCAAGAGCATGGGATGCATTTCCATTTGTTAGTGTCCTCTTTAATTTCTCTTAGGAGTGTCTTGTAGTTTTCAGAGTACAGGTCTTTCACTTCCTTCGTTAGGTTTATTCCTAGGTATTTTATTCTTTTTGATGCAATTGTGAATGGAATTGTTTTTCTGATTTCTCTTTCTGTTTGTTCATCATTAGTGTATAGGAAAGCAACAGATTTCTGTGTGTTAATTTTGTATCCTGCAACTTTGCTAAATTCAGATATTAGTTCTAGTAGTTTTGGAGTGGAGTCTTTAGGGTTTTTTATGTACAATATCATGTCATCTGCAGATAGTGACAATTTGACTTCTTCTTTACCAATCTGGATGCCTTGCATGTCTTTGTTTTGTCTGATTGCCATGGCTAGGACCTCCAGTACTATGTTGAATAACAGTGGAGAGAGTGGGCATCCCTGTCTTGTTCCTGATCTTAGATGATAAGCTTTCAGCGTCTCCCCGTTAAGTATGATGTTAGCTGTGGGTTTGTCATATATAGACTTTATGATGTTGAGGTACTTGCCGTCTATACCCATTTTGTTGAGAGTTTTAATCAGGAATGGATGCTGAATTTTGTCAAATGCTTTTTCAGCATCTATGGAGATGATCATGTGATTTTTGTTCTTCTTTTTGTTGATATGGTGGATGATGTTGATGGATTTTCGAATGTTGCAACATCCTTGCATCCCTGGGATGAATCCCACTTGATCATGGTGTATGATCCTCTTGATGTATTTTTGAATTCGATTTGCTAATATTCTGTTGAGTATTTTTGCATCTACGTTCATCAGGGATATTGTCTGTAATTTTCTTTTTTGGTGAGGTCTTTGCCCGGTTTTGGTATTAGAGTGATGCTGGCTTCATAGAATGAGTTTGGAAGTATTCCCACCTTTTCTATATTTTGGAAAACGTTAAGGAGAATTGGTTTTATTTCTTCTCTATATGTCTGGTAGAATTCAGAGGTGAATCCATCAGGCCTGGGGGTTTTGTTCTTGGGTAGTTTTTTGATTACCAATTCAATTTCGTTGCTGGTGATTGATCTGTTTAGTTTTTCTGTTTCTTGCTTGGTCAGTTTTGGAAGGTTGTATTTTTCTAAGAAGTTGTCCATTTCTTCTATGTTTTCCAGCTTGTTAGCATATAGATTCTCATAATATTCTCTTATAATTCTTTGTATTTCTGTGGGGTCCGTCGTGATTTTTCCTTTCTCATTTCTGATTCTGTTTATGTGTGTAGATTCTCTTTTTTGTCTTAATAAATCTGGCTAGGGGTTTATCTATTTTGTTTATTTTTTCAAAGAACCAGCTCTTGGTTTCATTGATATTTTCTATTGTTTTATTCTTCTCAATTTTATTTATTTCTTCTCTAATCTTTATTATGTCCCTCCCTCTGGTGACTTTGTGCCTCATTTGTTCTTCTTTTTCCAATTTCAGTAATTGTGTCTTTAGTCTATTCATTTGGGAATGTTCTTCCTTCTTTAAATAGGCCTGGATTGCAATATACTTTCCTCTTAGAACTGCCTTTGCTGCGTCCCACAGAAGTTGTGGCTTTGTGTTGCTGTTGTCATTAGTCTCCATATATTCTTTGATTTCTGTTTTGGTTTGGTCGTTAACCCTTTGATTATTTAGGAGAATGTTGTTGCGTCTCCATGTGTTTGTGAGCCTTTTTGATTTCTTTCTAAAATTTATTTCTAGTTTTATACCTTGGTGATCTGAGAAGTTGGTTGGTACGATTTCAATATTTTTAAAATTACTGAGGTTCTTTTTGTGGCCTAGTATGTGGTCTATTCTGGAAAATGTTCCATGTGCACTTGAGAAGAATGTGTATCCTGTTGCTTTTGGGTGTAGAGTTCTGTAGATGTCTGTTAGGTCCATCTGTTCTAGTGTGTTGTTCAGTGCCTCTGTGTCTTTACTTATTTTCTGTCTGGTTGATCTGTCCTTTGGAGTGAGTGGTGTGTTGAAGTCTCCTAAAATGAATGCATTGCTGTCTATTTCCTCCTTTAATTCTGTTAGTATTTGTTTCACATATGCTGGCGCTCCTGTGTTGGGTGCATATATATTTATAATGGTTATATCTTCTTGTTGGACTGACCCCTTTATCATTATGTAATGTCCTTCTTTATCTCTTGCTACTTTCTTCATTTTGAAGTGTATTTTGTCTGATACAAGTACTGCAACACCTGCTTTTTTCTCTTTGTTGTTTGCATGAAATATCTTTTTCCATCCCTTCACTTTTAGTCTGTGTATATCTTTGGATTTGAGGTGAGTTTCTTGTAGGCAGCATATAGATGGGTCTTGCTTTTTTATCCATTCTGTTACTCTGTGTCTTTTGATTGGTGCATTCAGTCCATTTACATTTAGGGTGATTATTGATAGGTATGTACTTATTGCCATTGCTGGCTTTAGATTCGTGGTTACCAAGGGTTCAAGGGTTGCTTCTTTACTATCTAACAATCTAACTTAACTTTCTTGTTAAGTTATTGTAAACACAGTCTGATGTTTCTTTATTTCTCTCCCTTCTTATTCCTCCTCCTCCATTCTTTCTATAATAGGTGTTTTATTCTTTGCCTTTAGTTAGTATTTGGATGGTCTGCTTTCTTTGCTATGATTTTATTTTCTCTGGTGACATTTTTTTAGCCTTAGGTGTACTTCCATCTAGAGCAGTCCATTTAAGATATCCTGTAGTGGTGGTTTATGAGAGGCAAACTCTCTCAACTTTCGTTTGTCTGGAAATTGTTTAATCCCTCCATCATATTTAAATGATAATCGTGCTGGATACAATATTCTTGGTTCGAGGCCCTTCTGTTTCATAACGTTAAATATATCATGCCATTCTCTTCTGGCCTGTAAGGTTTCTGTTGAGAAGACTGATGATAGTCTCTTGAGTTTGCCTTTGTAGGTGATCTTTTTTCTCTCTCTAGCTGCCTTTAATACCCTGTCTTTATCTTTGATCTTTGCCATCTTATTTATTATGTGTCTTGGTGTTGTCTTCCTTGGGTCCCTTGTGTTGGGAGATCTGTGGTTTCGGTTGACTGTGAGAATATTTCCTTCCCCAGCGAGGGAAAGTTTTCAGCAATTATTTCTTCAAAGACACTTTCTATCCCTTTTTCTCTCTCTTCTTCCTCTGGTACTCCTATAATGCGAATATTGTTCCGTTTGGATTGGTCACACAGTTCTCTTAATATTCTTTCATTCCTAGAAATCCTTTTATCTCTCTCTGCCTCAGCTGCTCTGTACTCCTGTTCTCTGTTTTCTATTCCATTAACAGTCTCTTGCATCTCATCCATTCTGCTGTTAAGCCCGTCGATCGCTTGTCTGATTTCCGCATTGTCTTTCCTCAGTTCCCTCACTTCCTCCCTCAGCTCTTGCACATTTCTCTGTAGGTCCATCAGCATGGTTATGACTTTTATTCTGAATTCTTTTTCAGGAAGACTGTGGATTTCCATCCCTTCAGACTCCCTCTCTGGGGCTGTCTGGTTGATTTTGGTCTGAACCATATTCCTCTGTCTTTTCATGGCTATAGAATTGGTCACTGGTAGTTGCCACGTATGTCAGCTGGGCTCTTTAAGACTTTAAAAAGAGAAAAAAAAAGAAGAAAGAAAGAAAGAAAAAAAAGAAAAAAGAAAGAAAAGAAAAAACCAAAAACCCAAAACAAAACAAAACGAAAAGAAAACAAAAACAAAAATACGCCCACCGGGAGTAGATTCTGTGGGAATGCTGTAGGTGGCGCTCTTGCCCCACTATTCCGCAGCCGTGGCTGCGCCGCTCCGCAGGGCCCTTTATCGCTCTGGCAGGGGTGGGAACGAATAGGAGGCTGTTGATCTCAGTGAGAAGTGTAAGTATGGCTACGCTTCCCCAGTCGCCAGCTAAGGCGTCTGAAACTCCCCAGGACTCCCAGCCTGCTGGGCTGAGTGTGCTGGGGCGATCTGGATCCTCCGCTGGGCTCCTGTCTCTTTAAGACAGCTGAAGAAAGCGCGCACTTTTTTTTTTCCTTCCTGGGAGCCGGCTGCAAGCACCCTGGCATGTTCCCTGCTCAGATTCTGCCCCTCTGTCTCTCCAATCTCCGCTGCACTGCACAGTGTGGGTCAGCGCTCCCAACACAGATCACTGGGGCTGGCTACTCCACGGCGTGTACTTCCACTCCCTCCCGGCTCTGAATCCTCTCCTCCCGCCGGTGCGCTGGGGTGGGGGAGGGCTCGGGTCCCGCCGGGTCGCGTCTCCGTATCTTACCCGCCTCTTGGGGTGCCGAGTCCTCTCGGATGTAGCTGCACGCTGTGCGCTTTCCCGTGTATTCTGGTCTCTCTTTTAGGAATAGATGTATTTGCTGTGTTTTCATAGATAAATATAGTGTTGGGAGGAGATTTCTGCCGCCCTGCTCACGCCGCCATCTTCCCAGAAGTGTCTGGGGCTGCTTTAAGAGAACAATAGCTCAGGTCTTACAAGCCAGTCCGAACTCTCATTACGGTGCATCTCAATGTCGTGTTCTACTCTGCTACTTTGAGTTTCTATCAAATCCCAAATATTTCTTAAAATCATTCCGGTTACAGGGCAGCAGTGCCCCTGCTGGCAACATGGCTTCTTTTTTATCCTTTTTTTGTTTTCTCTGGCTCCGAGGCAGAGAACCTGACAGTCTTATAAGTTAAGCTCAATGAGTATTTTAGGGCAAAGATGTCAGACCCACATCTCTTCAGGGTCATGGGGGTCGAACAGAATAGTCTTCCTAAAGCCCCTCAGAGCACTTCCTCTACAAATTGATGCCTGTCGTCCGGGTGCATCAGGACTGCTAACTCCCCTTTCTCTTCTGGATGGCCAATGTAGAAAGGAGACAAGATCAATAGAAGGTATTCTCTATGCTCTGTAATTTATTTCACAATAAAATCCTAGAGAGGACCTCATTTTATTTGTCCTTGCTTATTACCCTAGCCACATTCCACCCCCTACCACATTCACCATAGAATGCTTTGAACACAGATTTTGATCATAAACAGGACACAGTATGTGCTGAAGAGAATGCATTTGAATGTGGTCCATTATTCAGCAATAGTGAGCTTCCAGCCCTTTTTACCTTTCTATTATCTGTTTTTCCCAATTTTTTTGCCCTAAAACAAAAATCAGTCATTCTTCTGTTTCTTTTTTTTTTTTGGAAAATATTTTAAAATTGTACAATTATATTTATTTATTCATTCATGTATTCATTTATTTAACACAAAGATTGGCAGATTTCATCCGTAAAGGGCAAGATAGCAAAAATAACATATTTAGTCTTTCCATGCCATACAATCTCAGTCACAATCACTGAAATCTGTTGTTGTGCATGAAAGCAGCTATAGATAGTATGCAAATGAATGGGCCTTCATGTTATACAATGAAACTTTATTTGCAAAAAACAGTAAGTGGCCCATTGTTTCCTGACCCCTAATTTAACACACTGATTAGCTCCTGTGTTCTCATTATTATGCTAGGTTTTGAGGGATGCAGGTGAATAAAACTTGGTTCCTTCCCCAAGGTACTAATAAGTTACTGTTTCTAGAAACAAGGCTGGTCTTTCACCAAGTGATTTTTGATGTCCTGTCCCTCTCTCTGCTGATCTTTTCCCTTATCTAAGACCTTCTGTTGCCCATTCTGACATGCCATTCACTGTCTCTGTATTATGTAAATTCTCTTCCATTCCTCCCCCATCACAAACTTGGTGGCTCTTAGCACATTATCCTCAGCTAGCCAGAGGACATAATAAAATAATATACATCAAAGACTGAATCACTGGCAGTAGCTTAATTTGTTCATCCTTCAGGAGTACTTACATATTAAAATAAGATATTTTAAATTCACAGACATCTACTTCAACTTGTAAAAATCCTGGCAGAGGACAAGGGGAGAGTTTTCTGGTTAGGGAAGTTCACGATGCTTTCTAAATCGCACAGCACTTGTGACCACACGTTCCTTTCTGTGATAATGAACTTAGCCAATGTATCTTAAGTCAGTGCAACAGCAGTCATTTTCCTGAGTGATTTTCAGGTAAGATCTACTTTGAGCTTTCTAGCAACCCATCAATCAAGTGCCATTATTATTATGCCAATTTTATAGATGAGAAAACTAAAGCTAAGAGAGACTAGATAATTTGGTAAAAGTCACACAACTCCTATGTAACCCAGATGGTGTTTGAACACAAGAAAGCAGCCTTTATACTGTAACTGAGAAGAAGGAAGTCTTCTCTAAATCAGAGGTAATTAAGTTTCATAATAAAATCTTATAAAAGGAAGGCAAATTAGAGGTTGTTTAGTATAATCTTATTTGAAGAGCAAGGAAACAGACTCAGAAAGAATTTTGTATTTGATAAAGTAGTTGCAGACTGCTGGAGTAAAATGCTGTTGTTAACAGTTAAAAAAAATACTTGTTTTTTGTTAGTGTTGCATTTTAGTACTACATGGCCTTTTAATGGAATAGCAATAAGGAGAACATGAATTCCTTAGAAAAAGATTTCTTCTTGCTGGGGACATTAGTCTGTATAAGTCTATATAACATGTACAGCTTTGCTCTTTTAAGCTTCCACTCATTATTAACCATCGGCCTGGGGGGGGGACACCTTATTGCCCTTCATCTGCTGTGTGAGTGACACTTCATGAAGTAAACCCACCCACAGAGTTCTATTGAGTGGGAGAGCAGAACAACACGTCTCTTCATTAAAAGCTCACATCTAGACACCTGGACTGACTATGTCTTCTCTGAATTTCCCAGAGGGCAGAAGAGAGCCCTAATAAAACATAGTCAAGGCAAAAGATTGCTGTCTGTTTTATAAAGAATGTAAAGAATTTCCCAGTCAGATGGCTCAAGGAAAGCCTTTGCCTGAGCAGTCTACTTTTAGTAGTGAATTCCAGTGAGTTAGAGCAACAACTGTTGAATTAAAAACAACCATAATTGTAAAAACACTTAAGGTCAGATGATAAGGTCAGGTTCTTACATCGTATGTTTATTATAGGTACAATTTTAGCCTCTTGCATTCTCTATGGGTATATTTTTTACAAATGCTTTTAAAAATCAAGGTGGATCTTAGAATAAGATCTAAGTATACATTCTTGAAAGATGGGAATCTGACTGTGTAAGTTGTCGTAACGCTAATGGAGACTCACAGCCTCAATCTGCACATTGTGTTGGAAGTTTATCTTCCCGGTGTCTTCTCATGAGGACTGGTTCACATAAACACAAGGATTAACCAGCAGAGATATCTTCACCGACTCCACTGCTGCTTTCATTTTAATTTGAAAAAAAAAAAAAAGAAGTTGGTCAGAGAGCAATTATCTCTCCAATGTATAAGTTGTATGTCGAATCCCTTCTATATACACCAATCTAGTAGACTCCGAGCAGAAAAAAGCCACAAGGTCTTGCTACAGGAGGTATACCGAGCATAGATAGCTTTGGTTAGCTGACCATGCAGAGGGCCTAGTAACTCTGAGCAACACTAAACTGACAAGGCAACAAGAAGGCAGCACATTCCGGAAATGCAGAATATGGTGGTGAAAAGTGGGTGACTTTGAAGCTGATCCATGAAGAACAATAAGCAAATTGCTGTTTATCTCCTGCCCCTATCAACTTTTTGATTTATTGAGATCCTAAGGCAACCATTACATTTTTTTGTGTTATTCAGCAAATGAACTGTCACTCATATCATTCTCTTGATTTTTATAGAAGAACTTGAGACTCGAAAAGTTAAGTGCTCAGTAATACATTGTTATTAAGTTGTATAGCTGGAATGTAAGCCCAGGTATTCTTATTTCAACCCAGATACTCATTCTGTATCAGGCTGCCCTCCATGGTGGAGGCTGCAGCATGGGCAGCCTTGGGGTTGGGGACAGGAAGAGAGACTGTTTCTCTCTCCTCACCAATGCTTCTAAGCTTATAAATAATAGAAGTACTCTGTCAGGAATAGACCCATCTGTAAAGAAGAAAAGAAGAATTATCTCACAATTCCAGAGCTGGTTGTCCATGGCAGGCAAACCTGCTCAACATTGTTAAGAAATAAGCGTTGTCTCTTTTTTTCTGCCCTGCAACTGTAGTGCGTTAGCTGTGGCTTCATGGGGATAGAGTGGCTGCTACAGTTCCAGTTAACACGACTGTGTTCAAGCATCTATATCTTTACTAGGAATGGGAAAAGCAGGTGTTTACCCAGAATCCCTAGCAGTCTTCTGCTCCCACCTCATTAGTTACAGTTGTGTCACATGGTCACCCCAGCGTTACAGGAGTGCTCGTCTCCCCTGGGCTGGGCACAATACCGTCCCTAAGCAAACAGGGGTCTGTTAGGCAGAACAAGGGGAAAATGGATATTCGATAGTTAATACTCATTGTCTGCAGCAGTCACTAACAGGGTGCTGTCAGCTTTCGTCTCTACACCCCAGAGTCCATGGGTTTCATTTTCAGTACTCAGCCTGGTCTTATCCTTGTGATTTTGTTAGGCTTCAGGGAAATAAAATGCAGCTGCTCTTCAGAAGAAGGTGGCAGACCCTGATTTACTGCATGATACATTGTTCGCACTCCTGTAGTGTTTTCCCCAAAAGAAAAATAAACCTGGACCCAGAAGCCTCACTTAGTGCAGTGTATCTAGCATGAAATACTACCGTACTTCATCCCCTCTATTTCCTTTAGCACTTCCTGAACATTCCTCTCTATTTCATTATTTCTCTAGGACTTATATACTTTTAGAAGCCATGTTCTCTTATTCATATATGTCACCTCGTCTTTCGCATAGCTGATATGAGCCATCCAAAGGATGGAAATTCTACTTTTCTCTCAGAGAAGAATAAGTGTTTTGTATGAAGGAATATTAGAAATGTAAGTTGCTGTTTCTTAAAACTAAGGTTGACTACTTAAAGCCATTCCACGTTTGGGACCTTTCATGACTGGCTTTTCTTGCATTGAGAAATGAATTTTTAAGGGTCATCTTAGAATGGCATTAATATACCACTTGAAGTAAAGATGCATCAAGGGCCTCTTCCCAGGGAAGAAGGAAAACCTGAGCTGGGGCTTAACAACGGCCCCACTCTGTTCTGAATGGGTCTTCCTCTGCCGCCAGAGGGGTCATTGTCTCATGTCCCCTTCGCTCCGGTGAACCAGCAGCTGTGGAAGCCATCCATGCTCAGGGGCCAGCAGCGCTGACCAGAAACCACTCTAGAAGACACACATTCACTTCCCTTCAAGAAAACCCACTCTGGAAGAAGTTGGGAAGTTGAAAAGACAGTGAGTTTTCCTTCACTTAGTTTTTCCACTAAAGGCTTAGAATAGTTCAGTACTTTCTCCTTAAATTTAAACAACAAACCTATAACCTGTAAAATACAAACTTATTTTCTTTAGCTTCATCTGCATCTTTTCTCAGGCTGCACTTGTGCAGCCAGCGGTCCCCAGTTTGTCTCCTAACTGGCTCCACTGAAAACATTGAGCCTCAGGACAGCATCCTTATTCATTTAGCCTCAGCTTAGATACCTCTTGCTTTCCAGAAGCGTTCACTGACCTCATGGTTTAATTGCTTGATCCTCCTGGGAATCTCATCACACACTTTAATTTTTCTTAGGACTCATATTTTGTGGTTGAGATATGAATTGTGAAGGTGTGTCCAGCTCACTCTTCTAGCCTCAGGGCCTTGTTGTGTACCGTCTGTCCAGTGGCAAGTCAGTGCACACTTCTGGATGGAAACTGATCTTGTAAGGGAAACTGGGTGCACAGGATTAGTCTCAACAGCAAGAGAAGGACTACGGAAGCTCCTGAGGACCACTCACGGCTCAGTGGGGAAAACGAGGCAAGTTCCTTGGCTCCTGGCTTTCTCTCCAGTATCCTGAGATGCCGTCATAAAGGTTGGCTTTGGTTATTTATGCTATACTGTCCCAAGTAAAATAAAGTGCCTTCATTTGAAATATTTCAGCATGCTCTGCCGACCCACGATAGTTACTTGGTTTGTGAAAATCACTGAGGTTTTAAAACTCTACTGGTTTGCCTCCAGATTTTGCCAGGCAGCATTGGCCAACAGAATAGAGAGACATAGTTGCAGGCCTCTCATTTGTGCCCCATGAGAGAGGAAAGAGAAACAGAAGCAGTCTCCTAACCAGAGACCTCAGCATCCACGGGTCCTCCTTGTTGGACATGAAGCCAGTCACATGAAAGGACATTCACCCCTAGTGATTTAGATAACAGATCTGGAGGGCATCTTATCCTAAGGAAATAAGGAATTCAAGTCAAAGCTGAACAACTGTCTTTCACAGGGGCTCTCAAAGGCATTTCTTGGTCAGTAGAATTTGATATAATCTCTAAGGTCAAGGTCCTTTACTCCAATGAGATGTGATATGATTGTTTGGTGGTTAAAGCCTGAAGCCAAAAAGCCTGGGTGCAATCCCAGAACCCAGCACTTATTAGCTACATGATGTTGGGCAAATTATTGACCTCTCCATTTTCTTCCCCTGAAAAATGGGGATGATAATGGCAATTACTTCATAGGATGGCTGGAGGATTAGTTAATATTTGTTAACCTCCTAGAATAAATACTAGGAATATAGTATACGTGCTCGTTAATAAATGATCGGCAAACTAACGAAGGGCTTGGAGGCTGATTCCAGATAGTAATAGACTTTTAGTCACAGGACCTACTGGGGTGAGCTGCGACACAGACAAAGGTGATCCCGCTGATGGATAGAAACCTTGAGGGAAGGGTGTCAGTGATGATGGCCGAGATGTGGGTCAACAGCTGGAAATAGCCAGGGCTTTGTGAAGCTTCTGGATACCAAGAACTTTACATTTCCTAAATATAATCTTTTTCTTTTTGAGATGGTAAGGTTTTCCCGTGTTCTGCTGTGGCATTTTCCCAGTGGTGCTCTCCTTCTGCACCTTTCATCATTTCACTCTCCTGTGGGGCATTTTCCCAGGCTTAGTAACCTCCCTTGACAAGAGGAATACAGCTGAGGCTCTCAGCAGTGGTCCAAGCCCCGCAGATGTTATGGGTCAAGGAAGATCAATTACATTTCTTTGAGGTTCTTTTCACTGGGCGGCGGTGGTGTGTGGTTAGCACTGTGGATATTCATCCTTGGAAACTGGATGGTTGAGGGTTCAGTAAAAATAAGAGTACATTAAAAGGTAAACCTGACTGTGTCTGGCATTCCATTTTACAAATTGCCTAAATAGTAAGCACACTAGCAAGAATCGGACTATAATAAATGCAATGAAATTGCCCGTTACTTGCATAATTGAGAACTATAAATATTTTGAATGATAAAATTGTGAAAAAATTCTCTGCTAATGCTCTGGGAATTTCTTAAATCTGTAAGGACTGGGGGATTTGTAGGGATGGCTGAATATGAAATCTTCCCTTTCATATCTTTGAGGTCAAATATTTTTTCCTAGATGTTTCAAAAGGCTTCAAAATTAAAAATAGTAAATATGGAGCAGCCATGAGGAAGGGAGCCTCGGAGATGGAGTACAGCATGGTCCTTCTGGGAAGACGAATTTAGGACATGGGGTGAAAACAAAATAAGAAAAAGAAATGGAAAAATAAAACCAATTTGACACTGTATATGTGTCCTTCTTAATTGCTGTACATTGATTTTGCCCCCAAAGGATAAAATTTGATGTGATTGAGTAAGTCTTCTGCTTTAATTAGTCATCTTAGTCCTTGAAAATTGAGACTAATTCCCAATGTGTGTGGAGAGGCATGAGATATTTAAATATTATGAGAGAAATGCAAGAGCAATATAAACTAATATCCCAAGGCAGATCCTCTTAATGGACCTGTAATGCTTGTACATAGAGGCAGAAAGACAAATACTATTTGTTCTAACATTTTCTATAATTCAGCCTTTAATATGTTTGCATATCTAAGCATGTGCATGTGTGTGTGTGTGTGTGTGTGTGTGTGTGTGTGTGTTATGTATCTTTGACAGACTCTTAGTTTTAGATGTAATACCACTTTTATTTCTTCACTGACAATAAACCCAGTTTTATTTGGGATGGCAGTGTATCCAGTTATGTTCTGAAAAACATTTCCCAGATTGTTCGTTGTGGTTATGGGCAGTGCAGTCTATGTGGAAGTTTCCTAGGGATTTGTAGCAAACTTTTGTTTCCTGATATGTGCAATGCCCCTGACCCCTTGTCCCTTCCTTCTTGTTTGGAACTCACCCCACAGGGCTGGGAGACCATTAGGTTGGGAGAGTCATCCTAAGGGAGGCAAATAAGAATAAAAACAATCCAAGGACATTGATGAACTGTGTCTCCACCTGTTAGGGAAGAAAAATAAAGTCGTATTTGATTAAGCCACTCATATTAATTATAATTACATGCACCAAAGGAATAAATGGAGCAAGAGAGCAAGAAGGGAAATGAAAGCAATTTTTGAATTGCTATTTTATGATTTATTATCGTTCATTCAGTGTCTACCGTAGGGACTTAGGCATGTTTCAGATTCAATACCTTTTGGATGGCCATGGCTATTTGGAATTTGTAAGGAGATCCAACTCTCACTACAATGTAATATTTTCATCTCTCTAGTGCTTTAAAGTGTAGTATATACATATACATAATCCTGGTGTATTCATTTTTAGAATAATTCCAAGTTTGTTTTTTCCTCTGGGTGGTTATATATCGATAGAAACTTATTAACAATATTTTCATTTTATGCAAACTATATTTAACTTATTTGATTTCCCTCAATATCTTTTTTATACAGCATTATAGTCTAAGGAAATCTAATTGGCAAGATAGCTTTTAATGCTACTATGTAGAGAAGAGGACACATTTTGAAACAAATTGAAACTAATTATAATTAATAAACCAACAGATGTTAAATGTTAAGAAACTGTCCTTGGGAGCAGGATGTGTGTGACACAACAGGATTGGGCATGTAGGCACCATTTATTTTCTTACCTGCTCTAACCTCTGGGACAAGAAGAGATGTTGATCTTCCCTGGTTGTTTCAGGGAGCTACTGCTCCAACTGCTTGTAAAAATCCCATTCCTTCGAGATTTATGCCATTGAGCTACCACCACTGTTATCTTGTGCACATTCACCTTCACTCACTGAAGACTGTGGCCAGAGATGCTCAGTCTTCCTGCTCAGGACTTGCTCTTCCTGGGTGATTGAAATCTTTTCATCTATAACCTGCCAGCAGCGTTGCCTCTCATTTGCAGGACAGCATGTAACATTCCATCCATAAGTACTTCAGAATGTTCCTCCAAAAGATAAAAAAACAACCAAGAAACACATCCGGAATACATTAATATGAGTGAATACTCAGTCATAGTTCACATATGTCTTCAGTTGTCTCATTTGTTTTCAGTTTGTTTGTTTAAATAAGGATCCAAATAAGTGCCATGTGTTGCATGTAGTTGGTATGTCATTTTAAGTTCATCTCTCTCTCTTTTCAATTCTTATTAAGATATAAAATGCATACAGTAAAGAGGGAAAAGCACACTCACCTGAGGTATAGGGCTCAATTAAATTTTGAGTAACTACCATCCAGATCAAAATATATAATATACCAGCACCCCAGATTTCCTCATGCCCCTTATAAATCTTGCCACTCCCCACAAAGGGACCACTTATCCTGCCTTAAATCTGTTTTAATCTCTCAGTCTTCTCTCTGTTTCTCTCCTTCGGTCACAGTCTTTTTTCCCTTTGTTTTTGCAGTTGTTTGTTCTGTAGAATATCTGAGTTGAAAATTTGCCAATGTCATTGGTGTCATTTAACATGTTCTTCTGTCCCCTATATTGCCTGTATCTGATAGTTATGGCTAAATGAGATATAGAATACAAATGCACACATGTACATCCACACACAAATAGACAGGCATGTTTGTTTATACATGTATACATATATATGCATATATGATAAACGCACAAATACATACATACATACACATACACCATTAATTTATTAAGAGTTGCAACATGGTTATATTCTAATACATTCCTTCTCCATTTATCAATTGTAATTGCCTATAAAGTAAAACTTCCCTTCATCAGCTATTAGGTTACCCAGAATTACATTTCCAATAAGAAAGGCAGGAAAATTGCCTCATACTTTCTGTTAATTTACATTTTCAAAATAGTGAGTTTGTTCTTTAGGAATCTCCAAAGGTGACCGATGATTTTACTTTTACATATCACTAAGAAACATAACCTATGAATTTAATCCTATTTGGTATGTTCCAATCCATGCATTTATTATCCTTATAAATAGTCTAATTTCTCATCATGGCCTCTGAGAGCCTATTCAAATGGACTCCTGAATCTTTAAAACTCTCTAGTAGTTTTTGATAGCTTCCTTGCTCTCTGGTGTTACAAGATGTTGCAGGCTTACCTTACATATTTTCTGCCCCAAATCTGGAATCAGCTATTTCTCCAAGGAGCATAGAAAAGGAGATATTTGGGGATAACAAAACCGGTAATACAAATAATCCAGTAGCAAAACAAAACAAAAACTGATGACGTGGGAGACAGGGAAGAAAGGCTTGAATGTTTTTGAGTAGGCATGGGAGGGGCTGGGATGTGGGAAAAGGATTGAACTTTAGTGGGAATATTAGGAAGGAAGGAAAGGACTTGGCTCAGTGTCACAGGAAGTCAGATACAGTGAGACGAGAGACCAAAGTCAAGAAAGCAAAGTGAGTTTTACTACACACTGCATAGAGTCATAGAGCGGGCCTGCCTGAGGCGAGACAAGCCCGGATGCCCATTCTAAGGCTTCATGATGCTTCGGCAGGGCAAAGAAGTCCTTGATTGACAGTTGTCAGCTCTCTAGGCTTGTTCTGATTGGTGAAATGGGGACAGGGGCTGTGCTGTACCTGTGACTCTCATGTTTCTTCCCTGGGGGGACCCTGGACATTTCCTGAGTCACTCTTGGACGCTATGGCTTCATCTGATTAACTCTCTGAGTCATTTTGGGGGAGCTTCCTCACCTTTTCATCCTGCTCGTTTCTGTTCTTCTGCCTAACATCAGAACACAGCGAGTCCCTGTATATATATAGAGAGAGAGGGAGAGAAAGAGAGAAGAGAGTTTAAGTATTGGTTCCTATGATTGTTGGAGGCCGCCAAGTCCCAACCCTGCAGGGTTGGCCAGCAGGCCTTGTTTCAGCCCTCAAACAGGCCATACTTCACAAAGTGGATGTGTGATCGAATCGGCACATCAGTGTGGGGCCACCTGCAGAAGCAATAGGAAGATACCCCCAAATAAGATGCTACTTAAGATCAAAGCAAAAATCACTAATGAAATCCTTCTGTCCCATCTTGTCCATGTGTCTCTACGAGTCTGAGCTCCAGATCTGTCCTAGCCCCGTACGCCTTGCAGTACTCAGGCTTTGCATATACATTCTGCTGTTGCCTTACACTGTACTCCTCTTCATCCTACATACCTTACCTCACATGTCACTGTCTCAGGGAACTGCCTCCCCGACCTTTGTGTCAGGTCAAATTGCCAACTGTATACACTCTTTGTCATTGTGGAGTTCTCCTTGCCCATGACTTTCATGGGTGCACACTCACATAAGTGTGTTTCTGTCACTTGTTGTCTTTTCCTGCCAGAGCTTGAAGTTTTGAGGGTGGGGATCTGCCTGCTTTTGCTCACCAAAATAATGTCAGCACATCTCAGGGGCTGGTGCACGGCAAGTGCTCAGTGAGGACATGGTGACCCGCTGAATGGTGACCCCATGAAGCTACTCTATAGAATATGGGGTTAGGGACCCCGAGAGGGGAGGTTTGTCCCTGGTGGCCATGGGATATGTTGAATCACAAATGAAACCTAGCAATCTATTCACTACTCATCAGCCTATTTCCTGCTGCAGCCTTCCTCCAGTAGGTTGCAAGCATTTGGTCATCTTATCCTCAGGGGAACCTGGTGATGTAGTTCGATGTCTCAGTTGTTATTTACATTTGAATCACCTGCACTGTAACACGAAGACATGATGACTGAGTGATCACAACACTTGGCTCAAGTGTCCAGCATTGTATTGTAGGTCATGTCCAGTTTGCTTACTCAAATTCTTCCTCATATTCTGTTGCCAGGTCTACAAAAGTCAAAAAGTAACAACCCTTGACCTCTTGGCTCAAAGCTAAGTGTACTGCCAAAGGAGCCTCACTGACCTTCTTTAATAAAAGAATCTTTAATATGGATTAATTGTATAATAATAATATATTTGTTCTTTTTATTAGAGTCCTTAGGGGATGTCTTTCACGGATAAAATATTATCTTGCAGGACAATAAGATCAAACTAAGTTTTATTCTTTAATTAAGAGAAGATGAAAGGTTTTGCTTAAAATATTTTTTAAGTGCTCTCCACCTCAGAGTTAAGTGGCAGGCATGTATCATTTTGCACTTACATTAACTTTACTAGTCTTGGCAATTGAACTAAAAAAGGAGCCTGGTAGCTAATGGAACATGAGTGGAAAAGACAAACAAATTGTCCAGAATTAAAGCCAATGTTTATTTTTAATCGATAGCTGAACACAGGGAGATGCCATTAGCTCAAGACACAGACCAAGTTCATTAACTACCCTGGGCTGCTTATAAATCATGGGATGTGTTGAATCTCATACCAAACAAGGGAATGGTTCAGGATTCTTCCCTTGCACCAGGCAGAAGTCTGGTGGACAGAGTGACCCTTGGAAGGAGATCGAGCAAGGCTGTTCTTCCCCTTAGTAACTCCTGAGCCTATGCAGTGGTCACCGTAGGTGATTTGCCTGTTCAGAGGCCAAGAATCAGAGCCAGGTGGCCTACCTGTGTGTCCTGGCTCCCGCACTTCCTAGACGTGTGCAGCAGATGCTGTCAGTACCTACCATTGCCACTCAGCCTGCCCCGATGTTACTACTCAGTTCCTGGACTTGTTGAAGACTTCCTGCCTCTCGGGCCTTCGAGGTGTTCTCTGGCTGACAGAGTATGCTCGACCCAAGTACAGGCAGGCCAGGAAGCAGAGAATCAGACAATTAGAAAGGGAGTTGGTGGGTAAATACCCTCTCTAAGTCATCAGTCAGTGGAAAATGCCAAGTCACTGTCTACACAGTTCCCAGAGCACCCCCACCATGACTGACCACCAGTTGCCCAGAGTGGTGACCCATTCATTTAACCTATTCATTAATGTACTGTGCTAGCTTTCTTCTCTTCCTCATCTCAGTCATCTTCTTGCTTACAGGGCTTTCTGAACTCCTCTTCCAAATAAAATACTTTTTCCAAAATCCTAGTTTCAGTGTCTGCTTTTCTAGGGGAACCCCACCTGAGACACCATGCAGCAGTAGGCTGTGTACTCTTAGGACAGTGGTAAGGAGGTCAGAGGTGGCTAGAGAAGGAGGCTAGCCAGGTGATTAAGAAGGCATTGTCTAGAAACAGAGTGCCTCGTCAATTTGGGGCTTTGCCCCTCACGAGTTATGTGCTCTTACAAAAGACAATGAGCCTCTCTGTGGCTCAGTTTCCTCATTCTTTGGATGGGGTCAGTGATAAAACCAGTACCTACCTAATAGGCTTGTGGTGAGAATTAAATACTGCTTCTGAAATACTACACAGCACATGGTGAGTGCTCAGTGAGGGTTAGCTATGGTTATTAGAATCACAGAATATCAGGCTGGGGAAGAAGTCTACAGATTAGCTAGCGTAACCTCCTCATTTTTCCCCATAAAGCAACTGGGGGCCAGAGAGATGTGAAATGGTTTCCTCAGAGTCTCACAGCTAATTAGTGACAAGACACAAAGAGATCTCAGCACAGAGCCTGCTATCCCAAAAATCCAGCTTCAGAACAGTCAGACCTCCAAATATTCCATTAAGAGATCGGACCATAGTCATTTCAGTTTTCTGATTTAAAAAGAAAAAAATCCTAGGCAGTGTGAGGCAGGAAATGTGCAGGAATTACATATGATTTGAAGGACCTCATGAATTTGAAACCAGAAACTTACTTTAAGAGAATTAAAAAAAAAAATCCACAATGCCATAGGCAGAATGTTCTCATGGAGAATATATGATTTAGACACAAATGCCCTCTTATGCAGAGTCCTTTACAAACTCAACTTAACCTCCTGGCCTGGGCAGATGACAAGTTCTGGCTGTGTGGAATGGAAGCCCTTAGAGTATTTGGCAGCATTTATCTGATTATAGCTCAGTCTTGGTAGCATTTGCTAGTGTATGGAGGTTTGTACTAGACCTAATAAAATTAAAATACATATTTTTATAACAGTTCTCTGCCTTTTTACGTCTCCCTTTTTTATCCACTGTTCCATACAAGACACATCTTCTCTTACTTTTGATCTTAAACGCCGAAGGGCCAAAGCACGAGAAGATGCCAGAGTGCATCACAGCAACCTCCTCACTAAATAACAGGGGTCCCTCCTGCTCAGCCCGAGCAGGGGAATAAAACCGCATTAAAGGTGACCTCTGGCCTTCATCCTCCAGAGACGACATCTTTCCGTGTCAGGGAGCGCGCCTCTGTATAAATACACAAAACGTTACAGAAAGGAGAGAGCTCTGTGGTGCCGAGACTTATAAATATTTGTCTGAGAGTCATGTTTCTATTTATCTTTGAGTATATCTGGCAAAGGAAATCCGGAGAGAATCTCCGAAAAGGTGAAGCAAGTTGGTTTGTGAAAATAGCATCTGTCATTTTATCTATTCTGCTTCAGGGAAATCTCTTTGGCCTCACAGTAACAAGTTGCCACCAGATCACCAGGTTGGGGGATTTTTATCTCTTAGCTTCAGTTCTAACTCCTTGTCTTAAACACCGCTCATTTCACCAATAAAGGATTATTTCTTATATCACATTTGCTTGTTGACTAACCCAGTATGAATACATTAAGCCTCTTCTCTACCTTTCCTTAACTACAACTGATCATTAAAGCTATAACAAAATCAATTTATTATTATTATTGTGATTATTATTATTTTAAAGCTCCCAGGGAAGCCAATTCTGGTTGGATACAGATCAACTGTGTACAAATGGACAATCTTCAAGGCGTTGTGCAATAAAATAACCTCTACTCAGGACCAAATGACCCATGATGACCATCCTAAAGCTCTCCCTCATCATTTTATGGCTAAATTACTATGCTTGAGCATCAAGCTTGCCCAGGACTTCACTTTTCTACTTCCTTGCCTATATTTTCTGTATATCAAGTTGCAGGGAAGGTTTTTATTTTGCAATTCATTTTTCATTTTGAATAGTGATTATATGCAGTTCCCGGAGTCACAATGCTGTAGTTTATAATTCTTCCAAGCAGGAGAACAAGAAGGTGGCAAAAGAAGGCACAAACAGCAATAAAGAGAAGGGTCTATTTGCTTATGTCTCTGGGAGAATAAAGATAGTTCATTTCAAATGTGCACTTAATATGGCTCTAATATGAACACATGTTGGAGGCTGGATTTCCCCAGGAGCAGACATGGTGACTAGACGAGTACATGTAGTACATTTTGGAGGTGAGGCTAGGACCTATGGACAGAGGGATAGGGAAGTGACAATGGGCATGGCAGAAAGCCCATACAGGTTTGATATTGAACAAGTTACTTCTGTGGCCAACAAGGGCTCAATCCCATGAGATCCTCTGATAGACTGCATGGTGCACATCTCAGAATTGTTCCACTTGATATGCATCACCTTCCTTCTTGTGTCCATCCATGGCCAGAGGGTCTCAGGGGCTTGTGATGAGAAGTCCCTGGTGTGCATGGGAGCAGTGAACTTTAAGGGGCTTTGGAGGGCTGGCAGCATCTGGTACACAGCAGATCAGTGGTCACCAGACTGGTTGAGCTAAGGAAACGAGCACAGGTACAACCTCAGAACCTGGAGCATTGAATCGGCCGCTAACACTCAGCCCACTTGCTTCCTACCTTGGTCTGGGTCAGTTTCTCTTTTTCTCACATTCTTTCCTTTTTAATAAAATGATTCTTTCATGTTAATTTCTCTGAAAGAGTAAAAATAGATAAACATAATTGGGAAATAGTAAAGATTTCATAATAAAGAGAAAATTCTTGGCCAGCTGAGAAGAGTGAATGTATAGAAGAAAAATATTAACTAAACCAGAGCCTTCCCCCACTCCCTACCCCGAGTAGAACTGTTGGATATTTCTAGGTTTCGGGTACGTACTGCCATTAAATGGATCTTGATTTGGAGAAATATACCATGCGGTAGTATTAGTTTTTGAGCTGATAGCATAGCTTGTAATTAGATTTTAAAAATCAACCGCGTTTCCCCTGCATTAATGATTACCTTCCTTGGGTGTGTCTGTGCACTACCAGCTATCTCATGCCTGGTCCTGAGTCAGCCTCTCCATCACCCTGCTCCATCTTTGTTACTATGATTCTGCCCACAATGTCCAGCTCCATTAACAATCAAGTCTTTATGTCAAATATTATTAGACTCTGGTAGGGGTGAAAAAAGTAAAAGAGGTGAAAATTTTCTACTGCTACCTCATATCAAACTCTGTTACAATGTAAGCAGTTCACAGGCTGTATTCTGTTATACATACAAACATACATTAGCAAACAGTCACAAAAATATCCATCTAATCAGTCTTACCCTGTAAATTCAGTGGTTCTCATCCATCTTCAGGCACTCTAGCAAACACCTTATAGGAAAGGTTCATTCTGAGTAGCCAGTCCTTTAAGTGGATAAGACTATGGAATAGTCCATTCAATATGTAATTTTGCCACCAGACAGAGCTCTGGACCTCAGCGTGGCTTCCAAGGTCTTAGGTGGCTGGGCTTGCCAGAATCCTAGATTCATAGGTGAGCATTCTTTCCATGAGAGCATGTGAAGGTAATGTGCCCATACAATTTCTCTGGCCAACTACATGTCTTGAACACCTCTCATTTCACCAGCAAAGAATTATTTCTAGTTTCTCATTTGCTCATTAACTAACACTTTACTATTTAATAGTAATTGTTGATATGTTGATAAAGAGCCATCTTTGGAGTGTGAAAACCTGATTAGGGTACCTTATATTAACTAATTGCTTCCAGGGTGTATACTTACAAACACACACACACAGATTTTTAACACCATATCACAACATGGACAATATTCCAAGATAGAAACCCTTTTAGAAATCATGATTTGTCTTTCCTGGCAAAATGTTTCATTAATTTGAGTTTTCTACTGTGGTTACTCTCAAGTTTTGGTAAACAGAATCTTAATATTCTTCATATATAATATTGTCACTTTTATTTTGCTAAATGGCTTGCTTTAGGAATTTTCCAGGACTGATTTGGTCTGCTAATGAATATTAAATCAGGTTTTGAAAATTCTCTCCCATGTCCCCTCATCTCATCCCCCTAGTCAGGTAAATTTTGAAAGACTGCATCCTACTATGAATGTTTTATTAAATTTTCTCATTGGTCCTTGAATAACATAAAGCTGTGATTGCATGGGTTTGAATAAACCTTACAGAAAAACATGACTTCCTCCAACTCTACGTACAATATAATATTTAGCCTAATAAATTGGTATGAGAATTGTCCCCAAATTACTTAACTAGTGCTTTATACTATATCTAAAAGTTGTAATTTATTGCCTTGACTACAATTGAACTCCATATGGAGTTCTGAGAAAAATATGACCAAATGGGAAACACCAGTGTTCCCTTATGTGAGGAAGTTGGGGTTCCTATGGCCAGGATCCTCACTGAACTTAAACCACCGGATGATGTAACTGGCTGGTTGCTAGGCTACTGCTTCCACACCTTTAGGCAATAAGCTGTTACTGTGCTATATAGAGAGCTCGGCCCAGTGCTCTGGGTGGAGGCAGAGATGCTAGTGCTTGACCTACGGCTGGGAGAACAAGCCGGGTAATAAACCCCTTCACCCCAAAGAACGTTCTGCTGTCAATTTCTTTGGTCGCGTTGAATCCATAGCGAACTTGCCTGGGGCTGAAACCCATCGGCAAGACACCTTAATAAGACTCATCCTTCATTTTCCAACTAAAGCCCCTGTTCTACTCCCTGCAGTGGAATCCCAGTTAGCAGGGGGACGTGGCCCAAAGGGCTTAATCCCCGAGTGGGGTGGGAAGTGTCTCCCCGGGCAGTTGCTGTGCGTATCCCTGCGCCTTTCGTGGCACCCGTGGCTGCGTGGATGTTCTCAGCCCCTCCCAGCGCTCTCCCCACGGCCTCCTCCGTTGTTGCTAATGCTCGCTATCTAGATAGAGGATGACAAAGAATACCTGAAAAGTTCAGATGCTAAATCAGTGGTAATTAGTTTCTCATTATCTCCCCAAAAGTGCAACTGCTGTTGGAGAAAGAGCTGTAAAGGATATTAGCTGTTGCTACCCATTGGCTCTCAAAACACTCCGTAATTTTATTTGTGTTAGTGAGACAAATGACCTGAGGTTAAGCAAGTTCAAGGGGATTTAATTTTTCATGTGCACTATAAAAAAAAGTCGAAATTAGTGGGGGAAGGTCAAGAAGGGAAGAAGACAACCCATTTAGCATTCAGTAGTTAGTTAATACCCTTTCTGTTGCCTTTTGACCATGCCATGTCTTGTCAATCAATCATAATGTCGCAAATAAAACATCAAAGCATATGTGCTCAGTGAACAAGGACCCAGCACAGTGCAGTTTAAAGAAAACCCTTGTCTAAAATGATTTCCATTTTGATTGATTTATCCAGATACTTGCATTGATCTTCCAACATTATGGGGCCTCTATAGACCCAGACTAACCTGGAAACTGACAGCTCTCTGTGATCTGAGCATTAATACTGCACCATTTAAATTGCTGAGAAACTTCAGTATAAAATTTGAGGCCTCTTAAAGTCAGAAAATGGTCCCAGTGAGATACCCCCAATCAGTCCATTCTTCTGGGAAGCTTAGGAATTATTATGTCTAATGACTTTGTCAGTGGTTCTGGCCTGTGTAATTAAGATCCAAATATAACCCCATGTTTCATTGTACAACTAAATTTCTTATCTGGACAAATGACCCATTTATGAAAGCTCATCAAGTATTGTAGCATGTCATTACGTACTTAGAAATCTCCCTAATAAAATGTATCCAATGATGTTCATATCTGCATTCCTAATAATTTTCTGAAAATATCCTTTACCACAAGTAACTACAAAATACTGTATATTACCATTCAAGAGGAGAAAAATAGCATGAAGATCCATAATTATAAATAAGTACCTTTCCTTGATTTCATTTAGTGAACATATTTGCATTTCTCTTCTATCATTTCAGTTCCTGGATTTGATAGCAGATCTGCCATAATATCAACATAATCTTACAAGCTTGTGCATTCACTGCAAAATGCAAAATGTCATGACATTTCTTCCAGAAGTCTGGAACATTTTTTGCAAGTTTTGCTCCACATCAAAGGTGAATGAAAATGAATTTTAAGATTCCAGGCACTCCACTAAAGAATTGGAGCGATCAGACTAAGGGAAAAGCACTATAACTAAAGGAAATGGAGATTTTTGACTTCCCTTTCCTTTATTAATTTCTCTGAAGTTATTGATTAGGAGTTCCAGTCCTGTGAGAATGGTCCATTCTCTTAATGTGTAAGCATGAGTATATTTTACTAAATCAAAACAAGGAACGAGTAGAGGTAGAGGCAGCACGAGAGGAAGAAACACAGCATAAAGGAAAACATTTACAAATGATTGGGGAGGATTATTAAATGTTGGTTGAGAGTTCAGAGAATCTTTAGTGAAGCTTAAAAATTATAAATTAACTGATGGTTTGTGTTTCAATCTGAAGGCAGAGCACAAGAATTCATATGTTCGTGGCTTTTTTCTTAGTTGTTAATAATCTATGTCTTCTAATTATGACCAAGTTCTTGAAAGTTTCTCTGATCACTGAATCCATAGCCTTTAGAGTAGAAGTTCTTAGAAATCATTCAGAAGAGTGAAAGTTCAGTGAGTAATAGTCTAAATTCTTACTATTCAGAATGTAGTCCCAAGATCAGCACCATTGGTATCACCTGAGAGCTTGTTAATAATGCAGAAGACCTCAACCCAGACCAACTAAATCAGAATCTGCATTTTAACAACGTCCCCAGGGACTTGTCTATCCATTAATATTTGAGAACTATTCTAGTTCAAATTCGAGAAATACACTGATTGTGGTTTTAAAATATAGAAGTGATATGGGCAGTTACAAACAGACAAAATAGACCCACCAGGAAGCAATTGAGACTCTGAGGTTGACATTTCATGTGAGCAGAAGGACAAGTGTATATTTATATATGTATACACACACATCAGGATGAGAGGTGTCAGGTGTGGGAGGGCAGCTTTGTGGAAAGTACAGCTGTGGAGGGAAAAGCATGGGCTTCATCATCTGGCAGCATCCTGGTTTATTACTACCTTCAGAGCTTTAGGAGCTCTGCCATTTCAGGTATCCATGTGTTAAGCGGGGACATAATTTCCTTCTTGCCTTCCCAGGTTGTAATTCATTCAAAGTTATCCTGAAAAGTAGAATTTGAAGTAATATTATTGTCTGGTCATTTGCTACTATACATGAATACAGAGAAACAACATTACCACCAGAATTAGCATTTTAGCAGGAGGCCTGTGTAAGTGGATGTATAGTGAAGTTTGAGAAGCGCTGGTCCATGCACTCTCCAGGCCAGTGAATTCCCCCTCCCAGGAGAAGTCCAGATGGAGCCTGGGTGGGCCTCATCAGAGGTGGTGGAGAGGGGAGCCATGCATGGGGTAATTAGAAGAGATAACTGCTGGGGCAATTGGACCTCTGAGGTATCTGTGCTTCTAGAACACTAAAAACCAGTACTCTGAGATACCTGTGCTTCTAGAACACTAAAAACCAGTACTCTGAGATACCTGTGCTTCTAGAACACTAAAAACCAGTAAAGTCATGTGAATAGTGGTCGAAAGGGATCATTTACAACTTCTGCAGCTAGATATGAGCTAGAGTTCATATGATGACATGTTGGTTGAAAAAGGAATGCATTTCACAGAGTGGAGGAAACTTGGGCAGCCATTAGCCATTTACAACCTGTGGGAAATAAATCTCTCGTGCAGAAGCCTTGTCTAATCATTGGCTTCTTACTGTGTCCTCAAAAGCCTTCTTCAAGTCATCAAGTGGCATATGTTACTAAGGAAACTATTAGTTTCCATGTTGAGGATGTGTCCCATTTTCAGATAATCCCCCAAAGAAGAAACAGTGACATGCAGGGAAAGGGAAAAGCAGTGGGGAGAAATCCTTCCACACACTCAAAAGGAATGTAACTCGTGGCTGCAGTAAGTTTCTTCTGAGACAGAGTTCCAGTCTGTTATGGATGGTTTTTATTTTGTTTGCCTTTAATCAAGAGGCAACTGTGAGACTGTGGTTAAAAAGTAATCCTTCACTTTGTGAAATTAAAATTGCAACGAAGCCAAAGTCTAGCAGAGCTAGTGGTAGCTTAAAGTAGTTATCTCTGAATCAAGAGTCGTTCCATCCATTCATCCATCCACCCATCCATCCATCTGTCCTACCGTCTTGCTATTGTCCATCCATCCATCCATGCATATGTGACTTCCTCACTGCCTCTTAGTGCACACGTGAACTCTGAAAGGGTAAAAAGGAATTCAGTCTTAACTGTTTCTTAGTGAATAGCAGGTGTGTCACATTCTGCAAAATTGGGCGGCTCGTCATGACGGTTTGCTCAGTCGGTACAGGAGGCAGCACTGACCCTCAGTTTACTCAGTGAGAGGCCAATGGCCAGCTCCCCTCGTTGTGGTTCTGGAACAGTTGTGGCTGGGTTGCGGTGATCACTGAGAAGTGTGTACCAGTAACTCATCTCCTCAGGCCTGGACTGACAGACATCTCCCTGCAGACTGGCTACTCCCCATCTTATTCTTTTTTGCTCATTTCCATAATACACTCAAGTTGATAAAACATTTCACAGTGATTGATGGCCCACCAAGTACAGCCCTTTTCAGGCCATAAATAGCATTTCTTGAACTTGGGAAATACGACTTCCATCAACTTCCTTTTCCTTTTCCTTTTCCTTTCTTGCTTTCCTTTATTTTAGTCATTCCTACAGGGTGCATCCTTTAGACACCTCTTTCTTAGTCATTATCCCCTAATTAATTCCCTTGTTAAATATAAAATGTGCATTAGGCTTGATGAATGTCTTCCTTTGTGAATAAGGAAAGAAGAATTTATTACCTTTACATATTGACTCAAACTGCCTAATCACAACTCATTTTATTTAAAGCCCTTATTCTTTGCAAAACATACTATATAGTTTAGGCCCCAAGCAACTGTGAAGAAAGGCTCCCCTGACTCCCGTAAATACGAAATGGAGTCAGGTATTTGCAATTGTAGAGGTGGCGTTATTCATGTGATAACTCATCTCTTTTTCCATGTAATGTTTTCGAGTCCACACCATGAAATTATGGAGAGGCTGGAGTGGAATTGCCCAATTTGTGGAGAGAATGTGTGCTGACATTGCAAGAGATGGAACAGAAGTGTCAAAAACCTGCAGTCATAAAACCTACATATGTTGGTAACCTAACCATCTGCTCCCTTTCCAGTTCAGCAACCTGTGACATATTAGCAAACAGAACAGAAAGGACCTCGGCTCATCCCAGAGAACAGAGTCTGCCCTGGGTGCGAGGAGGATGAGCCTGGGCTACACTGTCTGGTACAGCAGTGGGAAAACAAAAAGCTCTGGTTAGGGTGGAATAACACAGTGGTTCTGAAGTGTCCTAACCTTCAATTACTATGTTAAGCTAATTTTTAGTCTGATGACAAATTAATACTCTTAAGATCTGGGAGCCAATGACTAGAAGGGTTTTCCTACAGTTGATACCGATCAAGAATTCTCATCTCTAACCTGTCCCTTCTCAAAGACAGAGATGCGCAAGATCGACTCTTCTCCTCTCCTCCCCTTCCTCCTCCTCCCTTGCCCTCCCTGACTCCGCTGTGCCCTGGGAAGTGTTCAGAATTTTAAGTCAGAAGATCAGGGCTCTGTCTGATCTTTCCCTCTTAGCTACTGTGTGGTTTGGGGGAGGTCACACATCCCATCTGGGGATAGTAACAACAATGCCTCCTCTCAGTCTTATGGGGTTATGAGACACAGCAAAGCCCATGTGAAAACACTGTGGATGCTTTAGGATTTATTGGATGCTATCTTTATTCCTCTTTGTTTTATTAAACCATAAGAGGAGGAGAACCTGACAGCTGAAGCTTCTGGATATGCTGGTATCTTGTCTATTTCCATGGTCTTTCAGTAAGTATTTGTTGAATAGTGACCTAAAAGCAGCTTGTCAGCAGACCATTAGTGAGGCCTGGAAGACTTGAGACACACTGGCTGAGTTATTACACAAATGATTGAGTTATTACATCCATAGCACTCAGCCCACTGACCCTTAGAAAATAGCACCACCCAAGGGCATCGGGGCTTTGGGCTGCTCCTCTATGAGAACATCTGTGTTTGTTGTTTTGTGGTTCTTTGTTTTCAATGGGTTTTCTCAGAAAGTCAGATCTTTAATTTTCCAAATTAAGAGAGAGATGAAGATATAATTTATTATGTAGGAAGCCAGGGATTGACTCCACTGATTATCTACCATGCATAAATAATAATCCCTACTTGGATTTGTTTAATAAACATTTACAAGGCATGCAGTCCATGTGAGGGGTTGCACTTGGGAGAGAAGGCACAGAGTCCCAGGGCCCCTGCTCCTGCCTGCTTGCACCCTGAGTGCCTCCCGGCTGTGGATCCTTGGTGTCACCCGCAGGGCTTCAAGCCAGGGCTCAGTTGCCCAAGTTGTCCATGGCCTTGAGGATGCCTTTTCTTTCTTCTCTTGGAGTCACAAGGATTAACTTGCCTTTTCTTCTCTTCTTTCCAAGATTGACTGGGGCTGACCATGCACTCTGTTTCCCCTGAAGTCTCCTAAATATCCCCCCCCCCACAGGTTTATTTCACTTTAATACTTCCCCTGCCAGCTGCATCAGGGTAAAACAATAACAAATGCCTTCGGTTGGCTCCCCAGAAGCACACTGTGATGTGAGGGTTTGAGGAAAGGGATTTATTAGGAAAATCCCTCCCCAAACAGATGAGGCATGAGAAGCTGAGACTGGAAGGGGAAGGTGTCCCAGTGACTGCACACCCCACAGTGACCCTCTCCAGACAGGAAGGTCACGGCTCAGGGTTCTTCCCATCAGGTGATGCTGTGTGAGCATTTACACCCCCAAACCTGGCCCGTCAGTCACTGGGTAAGGGCTGCCCTGGGGGATTGGAGCCCCAGCCTCCTTGCTCTCTCTGGCAAAGGGGTTCTGGCGGCCCAAGGGAAGTCTTGGGACAGACCCTGTGTGAGGGACACACCATGGGTAGGGGCACGCGGGAATGATGAAGGGGGGGACATCAAGAGGGTCCCTTACAGTTTGTGGAGGAAAGCTCCAAGGTGACTCGGTCCTCCGGGGCTCCTGCCTAAAGCCCTGGGCATTTGCAGCAGGGCTCCCCGCCCTCCGTGCTAGCCCAGGAAGTTCTCCTCTGTCACTTAGGTCCCTTCTTCAGCCAGCAAGGCCCCTCCCTGCAGGCACAGTTAGGCCTTGGCAGAGGCTTTGAGCTGTGGTCTTTCAGTCTCAAGTGGGTAATTTAATTCTCAGGAGATATGAAAGGATTGACTCTTATCTCAATTACCCCAGCTCTGTACAGGAAAAGGTTACAGAACGGCATTCCTCCTCCTTGGTGCCAAGGATGCAAAATGTGCCCAAGGCATGTCCTTAAGTATAAGGAACGTAGAGTGTGGATACTTACAAAATAAGAGGTGATTAAGTTATTGCAAGTCCTCATTTTAGGGACATTTTGTTTTTCTTCAGTAGGAACTTCCATATTTTACAACTGTTTGCTGTTGAATTGAGGATTTTTTTTTTCTTTGCTTCTTCCCTTTCCTTCTATGTGAAGGGAGTTTATAGATATAGATATTTTGGAACACAATGCATATTCTTTTGGGTTCAGCGGGTTTATGGTGACCTGTTCTCATTTTCACACATGTGTAGTTTATAGTGAAACATTCCTACCCATCACCCAGCAAAAGGCAAGTTTTTCCCTTTGCTGGGTCTGATGTTTTGCATCATAATAAATGCACGATGGAACTAATCCAGCTGTCTTCTTGGAAAATACAAAGGTTGGATGAGGCCTGCTACTATTCACGGCTACGTAACAGTTTGTTTTATACTGTGTGGAGTTGTAGTCATAAACATGAAAGCAGCTGGCAATAAATGACTTTATGAGAGCTATTTCCAAGGTATAATGAAAAAAACAAAAACAAAGTTCTTGCTTATCATTATGGGGCCTGTGTGAGCTTGCACAGTGCCCTCCAAACACTTCACTGGCCATTTCCAGGTGACCGCCTTCACTGTCCTTTGAATGACCTTGGTCATCAGGTTCGTTAGCCTTGGGGAGGTACGCTGACAGTGCTTGCATTTTCCAGCGCAATGTGTTAAGGAGGCAGCATCCTTTTATTCTACTCACCCATGTAATGGGGGGAGAAGTGGATGAAGGACTCTTTTCTGCTACAGAGATTTTACATTGAAAAAAAAACTTTTAGGGAGTGCAGTCTGTCAGTCAAAATTTTAGATGTACTTCTCTTTTAACCCAATGTTAAATGACAATTTCATTTCCAGGAATGGATCCTACCAGAATATGTTAAGTACATAAAGGCATAGTCAAGAATGGTTGTGGTGGGTTATATGTTATAGCAAAATGGTTAAATAAATGTAAGTGTGACCATGTCATAGAATACCTGTGCAGACCTTAGAAACATGAGACAGATCAATATACACTGACTATGGAAGATCTCCAAGAGATAGTACATGAAGAAAAGCTAGTCTTAGAACATAAAACACGATGTATGCCCCAATTTATGTAGAAAAAATATGACTATGTTTGTATGCACCATACCACCCAACTGTTCTTTCATTCATCCATTCAACAGATATTTCTTGAGTCCCAGGCCCCTTTCTAGATGCAGGTGACACAGCAATGAGCAAATCAAAGCTTTTCTTGGGAGTTTGCATGCAAGCTGAGGAAACTGAAGTAGAGGAGACAGTGAACAAGCAACCAGATGTGTCAGGTGCTGTAGGAGTCATAAAGACATACAAAGCAGCTTAAGAGAATAGCAGGTAACTTAGCAGAGGCCTCTAGAGCCTAAGTCATTTACTAATTGAGCTAGAGCCTCTTTGATGAGGTAACATTTGACCAGACATCCAAAAGGAATGTGTGCCCGGCAGAAGGGACAGTCAGGCCAAAGGCCCTGAAGCAGGACTGTGCTTTGTGTGTTTGGAGAACAAAGCAGGCCAATGTGACTGATGCTCTGTGAACAATGGGAGAGGTGGAAAGAAAGGAAGGAAAAGAGGAAGCCAGGAGCCAGGTCACTAGGAGCTTGACGGCCATAGTCTTGACTTTAAATTTTATTAAAAGTGTGATGTGAAGTGATTAAATGGTTGAGGTCAGGAGAAAGACAGACTCCTATTCAGGCTTTAAAATGTAGGTGCATGGAGTGGTCTGATGCTGACCTTACAACTGACCGTGATGGCCTGGGAAGGATATCCTGGCTGAATCACAGGAAAGGAGGCGTGTGGCTGTAGGAGAATGTTTCCTTGCTGTCTGCCTACATCTGTCTTATTTGAGCCTTTTGAGAATGTATTCATGTATATTAAAGAGAGAGTAAAGGCAAAAAAATAAATAAATCCCTTAGCATTCCTTCCTGTGACCTTGAGCAGGTCCGTTTCTCAGCTTTCCTCTCCTCCATGATTAGAAAAGAGGGATAAAAAATGTTCTTTATCACAGGATTGTTCATAAGAATGAATCAGATAACATGCACAGAGCTCTTAGCCCAGTACTTGGCACATTGCAGTGATTCAAGAATGACAGTTATTATTTCCACACTGTCGTCTCCCATATCCAAACACTATAAGGCATTGGGGTGCTGTAAAATTGCCTGTGTCTCCATCACTTTTATCCTGAGCTATAGAGAAGGATGAAAGGCTGTTTTATAGCATCATTGAATTTAAAGGGTGAATAAACCACATAGTCCAACTCTGCTCTTGTAGATGGGGGAAACTGAGGCAGTGAGGGGCTATGCTCTTGGGTCTCAGATTTATAGCTAATGAGTGACCTGACCTTCCAGTTGAAATCTCTGTTTACTGCATAAATATTTCCCAAACTGTAAGCATTCACATTCCAACTTCTATGATTTTATCTAATATTTTAATTGACTCTTTAAGTACTTTTATATTCAAAGAAATCTTTACATCATCACCCTAAGTGTAAAAGCAGTATTTCTGGTCATAATTCATTATAATGACTTTTGTTTTAGCTTATGAAGCACTGTTATTGCCAGAGTAATGCTGTGTAACAAGCAACTCTGAAACTTAGTGACACACAACAAGCATGTTTTCTTTGCTCACATGTCTGTGGGTTGGTTGGGGCACAGCTGATCTAGGCTGGGCTCACTTGTCTACTCCACAGCAGCTACCCAAGGCATGTCCTTCTCATGCTTCTCCTCCAAAGGCAAGAGTGCAGAAGCCCATGTCTAAATGTCAGGTCTACTGTTATCTCATTGGTCAACTCAGGTCATATGCTGGAGTGGGACAAGGAAAGTGCAACCTCTCCTAGGGGAAGAACTGCAAAAATCACATGGCCAAAGGTGTAGATAGAAGGAATGAAGACTTGAGAAAAAATAATGGGCTAGATCAAAATAATATATGGATACTACACTGAAATGGGCAATGCCCATCTATTTGCCTCTCAAAATATTTTGCATACCCTTAGATTAGGTATATCCCATTTGGAGAAATACTCAAGCATATTGCGTTCTAGATAAGGGGACTGTGGCACAATTCACCCTGCTGATAGTCAAACATTTAAAGACAAAGTAGGATTTGAAAGTAGGATGCTTCTCAGCCTGGGATGTTTTACAGTCCAGCATAGTCATGATGAGGTTTCACTGTCTGTTTCATACCTAGCTGTCCTTTCTGGTGGGTTGACAAGACAGCTACAACCCCTTAACTTACAGCCAACCAACCAGTAGGGGGCAAACGAAAAGAAGGTGTGTGTCTCACTCTTGCCTGAAAACCTTTTCTGGCAGCCTAAGAAGGAGCCAGCTTCAAAACTTCCAGAGACAGGATTAGAGGCTCGGAAGAAATGTCCAAGAGTGGAGCGCTTGCCGAGGACTGGGTCAATAAAACCATTCTGGAGAGCACAAAGATAAAACTGTGGGAAACTCTTATCTATGACTGTTGAAAAGTGATTCAGAAGTACTAGACTCTGAAAGTGAGGAAGTTTCAGAAAAACTTAATCAATTCGTCTCCTTTTTTATTATGCTCCGTAACAAGATGTGATTTAAGAAATTATCTAAATAAACCCAAATATCAATTTCACTAAGTGTACAATAAACATTTTAATGATAAGAAAACACGTGTTGGTTTAACTTACAGAAGTTCTTTCTTAGTGGTACACAATTTACAGCAAAATAATGGTGTTTCTTAAAATCAACAGATTTCTCAATTTAGTAAAATGTGATATGTAATTAAAAGCACTTAATTGGAAGGTGTATCATGTAGCATACTTTTGCTTGCAAATAATGGGAAAAATCTAACACTGACTGAACAATAAGGAAAGTGTTGGCTCAGGAATTGAAGGATTCTTGAGACTGGGAGAGTTTACCATTAATTTACACCAACAGGTCAATGATGACCAAACTCTTCATCTCACTATCCTTGTGGCTGGGGGGGTGTGAGTGCTACTTTCTTAGATCAAGCAGCATCTTCCTGTGGAGCTGAAGGTGGAGTCAGCCCTACTCAGATCGCAAGGCTGCTGCATAAACAATAGGTAGATGGCAATGAACATGGATAAGGGAGAGAGGAAGACATTCTCATTTTGAAGGAGTACAGGGACCAGGAATCAAGGGTCAAGGAAAAGCGAGTCATGGTTGTGATGTTAATTTAGGGTTTATTGCCTTGGTTTTGAGGTACTGTTTTTGCAAGGCAAAGAAGGTTGAGTGGTATTTCCTTCTTTGTCCTCAAATTACTCAGGAAGAACTGTAAGAAGTGGAATCAGACATTCAGAAGGGTGGGATGCAGAGCCTGCACCTTAAGGATGTCAGTGTTTTAACAAATGTTCTTAAAACCAATAGAAGTATTTTCCAGGTGGTGGCCCAATCTATAATTTCACAAAAGAAAAATCCTCTCTCACTCTCCAAGTCAAATGATTATTTTTCCCCAAGAGAGCAAACTGCATGCTGATTTCGAGAAAAACTGTCTAAAAGTCAGGTGCTATGAGGCAAGTTTCTGATGGCTAAATGCTCAGAGCTGATTAGCATGGAGACTTCTTGCTCCTGGGCTTGCCGGATGAAGAATCTGGAGCCTTACAAAATGGGCTGGTGATGTCATTCCCCAAGTTATACAGGTGACTGCTGTGTATTTGCACTTAAAACAAACCAGGCTAATTGGCCTGGGTTTTGATACAATTTATCATTCTTCCGCCAGAGAGAATTTTTGTGGGAGGTGGTGATACTAAATACAACTTTGAAATAAAGAAATCCCATGCTACTCAATTGACTGGTGGCCCCATCAGAAATTTATTATGGCAAAGAACACTGGCTCTGTGCTGTAAAGTCCCATAGTTGAACTTACTTGTTCATTTTTTCTTTCTCATCTGTCTCTCTCAATAAAAAGTGATTAATGGAGGAGATTTACTTTGCATGAATTATATGCAAAGTTGTTTTACAAAAAATGACTTTTTCCATGATGTTGTGTTTCCATATCTGCTTTATCATTGCCTTTTTGCTTAAATTAATGCAAAAATACTACCAAAGTCATCCTCCATTACACAACCATCTGCCTTCACGTTTAAGGCAACAATGTCATTTTCAGATGAAGCTATTTTTCCTTGTTAAAACAGACAAGGCATTTGGTACATTCCGACTCAATTACTAAGTTGTATGATTGATTCCAAGATAGTGCTGGGAGCTGAGGAAATGAAAGCTGCCATCAGCTGTTTAGGGCATTCTCTCTTCTGCTAGATCTGATGAGAGAAAGCCTCACAGAACTGGGCCTAAATGGGAGGGGGGGGGGGCGGCAGAAGGAAGTCAAGTCAGATCAGTTCTCCAGGAAGCGGACTCTGAGATGGAGCTTAGAGTGCAGGATATTTATTTAGATGTGCCCCAGAGGTCAGCACTAGCAGAGAGAGGGGGAGTAAGTAGGAGTGGGCAGAAGGAAAGATGAACTGCAGTGCAGCCCTGTGACCCCACTGACCTCATGGAGAGCTGTTGCCTTGACCCCCTTCAGGGTTGCACTAAACTGAGTCAAGACAATCCAGACCTTTATGCTCTGCATTGATTAGTTATTGGATGTGGACTGTCCTGCATTGATTAGTTATCGGATGTGGACTGCCCTGGGGAAGCGTGATGCTGAGTGAGGTGGCTGTCTGCATCTGAGGAAAAGGTTGATAGGTAAAGGCTACCTGCTGACATCACTTCTGGGGTCCAGGCCCCATATTCTAGAGCAGTTGTCCTAACCAGCAGTGATTTTGCCTCATAGGGGACATTTGACAATGTCTGGGAATATTTTCAATTGTCACAAGTGGGAGAATGCTACTAGAATCAAGTGAATAGAGTCCAGTGATGCTGCTAAACATCTAACAACACACAGGACAGCTGTCTGCCACAAAGAGTGATCTGGTCCAAAATAGCAATAGTGCCAAGGTTGGGACTATGAGTTGCTGTAGGGCAACAAGTCCCCCCTTGAAGCAGGGCCTGGTGGGCATTAGTCGATATATTGCTATTGCTACTTGTAAGACACAAGGCTCTGTGTTCTTTATTCCTCCTAATGTTCCCACAAAACCTTTGAGGCAAGACTCATAGTTTCCATTTACGGAAGTTCAGGAAGTCAAGTAAACTGCCGATCCTCCTGACAGAAAGACACCCAGGTGGGATTAACATGGGATTGCTTGTTGAAAACATTGTGGTATCTTCCAGCTTTCACTCGATTCAGCAGTTCTCAAACCTTTCTCTTTCTTTTCTGCAAGCACAAGATGGATTATATTTACTTCTCCAGTTTGCGCCCATGGAATTCCTGGGGCACAAGCTATAATCTCACCCCTCTCTGCTTCATTTAAAAGGCACAATGGAACATGAGTAAGCATGGCACAAATTACAAGGATGACCCCGAATTCCCTCTAATTTGTATTTTTAAGTAAGCCATTCCTGAACTCTGAGTACTTTCTACATAACAAATTACTTACAATAAGCTTGCAGGTGATTTTCACCCTGAGTTGGACCCGTTGATGGTCTTGGTGAATGCCCATAAAAAGACTAGACTGTTTCCGAGAGAATTTGCCTCATGCTCTCTCTTCATGAATCTGTGTCACTGGATTCCAGAACATTCTTCGAATCTTATTGGCACTTCAGCAACCCAAGGAGTCAAAGAATTAACTCAGTAATTAATTTAAAAAACAGCTCCAAATCCATTCCAGAAACTGTTCTATTTTCTTGTTAGAAACAGTAGCACTTACTAGTAAAGGAACAGAAGAAATAAATCTATCATTTTGCAGACATGCAGGGCAACTTAACAGACTTAACTCTAAAACAAAGCCACCTGTTATGACTTTAAATAGGACATGTATGTAAAGGCAATAGAAACAATCTATACATATGTTAAGGAAAATAAAATGTAGTACACATTTAACCCCAAAATATAAAGAAAACACTTAGATGTTTCATTATTATTAAGCTCAATAATAACGGTAGTTATTACCATCAACAGCAGCTACAGCTCTGTCATTAATTCCCGCGGCACATTTCTATGTGGTGGATGGTGTCATCTTCCTTTTCAGTTGAAACTTACAAAAACCAGAAGGATGAAAACAACTTGATTAAATTTACACAAAGGTACATTGGCTGAGTTCACTTTCCACTGTAAGAGAGCCTACTTTAGACTTAACTGTATATTTACATTTGTTCATTCAGTCTTTCAATCAAATTATTTAAACATTGCTGCGTACAATGCAGTGTCTTAGTTTGAGCAGCTCTAACAAATTGCCATAGACTGGGTGGCTTGCACAGGAAACATTTATCTTACAGTTCTGGAGATTAAGAAGTCCAAGATCAAGGTGCCAGCACATCTGGCGTTTGATGCGGTTCCCCTTCCTGGTTTGCAGATGGCTTTCTCCTTGTTATATTGCCACCCTGTAGAAAGCAGAGAGAGAATGCTAGCTCACTTCTTCTTTTAAGAATGCTAATGCCATCCTTGGGGGCTCAACCCTATGACCTAATTAACTTCCACATGCCCCACCTCCAAATACATCACCACAGGGCTTCAACATATAAATTTGAGAGGACACAAACATTAAGTCCAAATCATATGGTACAAGTAGTAATATGTCTATGAGTGCTTAAAAACTGGCTTCAAAAATGAGTATGTATGTATATAAGTTTCTTTAAAATTTTACTCATAAAAATAATGTATTACACACAACTTGCAAATAAGAATCAGATATATAATAGCCTTTATTATAAATTCTATATAGCCAATTGATTCTTACAAAATTCTTTTGTTAAATTTTATCAAAATGTTGTATCCATAGCCAACCTATGGTTTCCATTGACTCCCAAGTGTAGTCCAACATGAATGTTGCTTGATAGTTTCAGACTTTATGCCACCAGTGCAACTTCACTAAATGGATCTGCGGGGAGATGCTGCATAGCCCCACCATATAGTATTTCCACCATACAAATTTAATAGAAATAATCTCAAGAGCAAAGGTAGTAGTAAAATGTGGCAAAATAGTTAGGAAGTGATGAGGTGATTTCTGAATTTGTTTTAGATATGACTTCTTTCATTGCAGGTTTATGTGATTTAATTTCTTAGTAATAACTATGTTGAACAATTGGTTCACAAGATTCCTGAAAATTTAACAGTTGGTTCTTGTGAGCTGGTGTGATTGCTGTTAAGGAAAATTTTTCAGTTAATCAAATACGCTCATTTCCACATTGTCTCCTACTCCAACCGAGTGGGGTTTCAGAGCTCTGAGTATGTGAGTGGAGGGCATCCCAGTTTCAGGCAAAATAGATGTTGAAATAGATGATGTCAGGTTGGGCAGAGCTGTTCTTTAAAATTTACTGTTATTCTTGTGGTTTATTCACAGGCATTCCCCTGCATCTCAACAGGCATTTATGGTAAGTGATCAATCTTTTGATGATGTTTGTATTTCTTTATTTTGTTGTTAAAGGTAAGGTTAACGGGAGAAATTCTCTGTTGGATATAGTTTGGTTCGCTGATGGATATAGTCGTTGTGATAGAAAGAGACTCAAAATGCAGGTAAAATCACACTGAGGAATCTCAAGAGGTCATTCAGATATTCTTTTGTGTCTTGAATTTAATTGTATTCGATGCCATGTGTAATGATTGGATACACTGTGGCTAACTGTGTTTTGTTAAACAAAAATTTTTCCTTCAGTAGAACTTGAATTCTAAGAATATTTTCTTTAATAAAGTCAAGTTCTTCCCCTAGATGAAATCATAATGCACATGAAGCCTAGCATTATCATTATTTTTGTTGTGAGTTACAAAATAATGGAAACATTAAAATTCACAGACATGCATATTATCTGTACATTTAAATAAAAAAATCCAAGGAAGTGACTGTTGAAAAACAAATAATTTTAATAAGCTGCAAATATTTTTTCTGGTATTGATGGATTGCTTTAAGTAGTGAGTGCTTTACATACAGATGGAAGCAAAATGTTTTCAGAATAACTTGTTTTCTCTAACCTAAAGCTCTCTAAATATTCTTCCACCTATAGTGACATTTCCTTAAGCTTTTTTTTCCTCAGGCTGTTAACAAATCTGTTTTACAATACTAAAGTAAAATAGAGTTTATTTGTCACTTTAGGGATTTTTTATCACACAAAATAGATTATGAACCTTCTGACCTCAAACTTCTCACATGTGGGCTCTTACCTGAAAAATAAACATGTACAAATGTAAAGAAATGGCTTAAGTTCATTGTTATAAGGAAAAGATACCTAGATTGATGTCAAAGGCGACTTATTTCTTCTTAATCTGGTTTTTTTTTTTGAAGGTCTTGGTGAGAATAAAATGGAAAATATAGTCCTGAATGAAATGAGGAAGGATTTGGTCACTCTGTTTAAAATTTAGGGCATGCCTTCTGCTTCTCCAGATTCCACTAAAGCCTGTGTTTATGGAAACACAATGGACAATGGGCTGGAGAGGGCTAGACTGAACCTTTAGACCATTATCGCCATCATGGCCAAGTGAGAAATCTTAAATATCTGCTTAAAGGAAGCATTATGTGCAAAGTTTTACCTTGTCAAGAGCCCAAAACTTTATTTCACCTTGTCTCTGGTGCCAAATCAGACTCCATTGCAGACATAGTTCTTATTTTGAGAATGTTGTCTCATGATTTTCTTGACAACAAACAAAAATCCAGATGCCTAAAACAATGATATGCACATCATTTTCTATGTTTAGTACATTTTCAGATTGTTAATGTCTGTTTTGTTTCTGAGACTCTGTGGCAATGTGCAATGAATCACAGAAAGGAAATTTAACGTGATAACCCTGAAAAAGTGAAAGCAGCAGGAAAAGAAAATGGAAAAGGAGAGAAAGATGAGAATCTAAAATGAGACACACAAGACATGTTAGTAAGAACTGCATCAAACCCGAAGTGGCTCATGGTTCATTTCATTCCCTGAAGGAAAAGCATTTCTCCCTAGAGTAATATGTTTGAAAAGGCAAGAATTGGCTCAGTTCTCCAATGTGCTGGGTGGAAGGGAAATACTGAAAACTGGTAACTAGGGCATAATATTGTCACCTTCGCAGTCGTAGAGGGATGCCACATGGCAAGCTTGGTAAATCTTTGTAAGGCCAGGATAAAGCAGATGATTTTCAAGTTCTGACTATTCATCTTTATCCCCATCTACTTTTTGAGTAAATTTAAAAGTGAGGCAGTTAGTGAGCACCACAGTCAGGCGCCATATCGTCTTTGGTTAGCCCGATTGGAGTGTGAGACCCAGACTTCTGTTTTTTTGGTATCATTAATATACAATTACATGAGCAACATTGTGGTTACCAGATTCCCCCCATTATCAAGTCCCCACCGCATACCCCATTACAGTCACTGTCCATCAGTGTAGTAAGATGCTATAGAATCACTACTCGTCTTCTCTGTGCTATACTGCCTTCCCTGTCTCCCGCCCTACATTATGTGTGCTAATCATAATGCCCCTTATTCTCCTTATCCCTCCCTTCCCACTCATTCTCCCCAGTCCCATTCCCTTTGGTAACTGTTAGTCCGTTCTTGGGTTCTGTGAGTCTGCTGCTGTTTTGTTCCTTCAGTTTTTGCTTTGTTCTTATACTCCACAGATGAGTGAAATCATTTGGTACTTGTCTTTCTCCACCTGGCTTATTTCACTGAGCATAATACCCTCTAGCTCCATCCATGTTGTTGGAAATGGTAGGATTTGTTTGCTTCTTATGGCTGAATAATAATCCATTGTGTGTATGTACCACATCTTCTTTATCCATACTGATGGACACTTAGGTTGCTTCCATTTCTTGGCTATTGTAAATAGTGTTGTGATAGGGGTCCATATGTCTTTTTGAAACTGGGCTCCTGCATTCTTAGGGTAAATTCCTAGGAGTGGAATACCTGGGTCAAATGGTATTGCTATTTTTATTTTTTGAGGAACCTCCATACTGCTTTCCACAATGATTGAACTATTTTACATTCCTACCAGCAGTGTAGGAGGGTTCCCATTTCTGCACCATTTGTTGTCGTTTGTGTTTTGGATGTTGGCCATCCTAACTGGTGTGACGTGATATCTCATTGTGGTTTTAATTTGCATTTCTCTGATGATTAGTGATGTGGAGCATCTTTTCATGTGCCTGTTGGCCATCTGAATTTCTTCTTTGAAGAAGTGTCCAGATCGTCTGCCCATTTTTTAATTGGATTATTTGCTTGTTTGTTGAGGCATGTGAGCTCTTTATCTTTTTTAGATGTCAACCCCTTATTGTATATGTCATACTGTAGGATGCCTTTTTGTTCTACTGATGGTGTCCTTTGCTCTACAGAAGCTTTTTAGTTTGATACAGTCCCACTTGTTCATTTTTGCTTTTGTTTCCCTTGCCCGGGGAGATATGTCCATGAAGAAGTTGCTCATGTTTATATTTAAGAGAGTTTTGCCTATGTTTTCTTCTAAGAGTTTTATGGTTTCATGATTTAGGTTCAGGTCTTTGATCCATTTTGAGCTTACTTTTGTGTATGGAGTTAGACAGTAATCCAGTTTAATTCTCTTACATGTAGCTGTCCAGTTTTGCCAACACCAGCTACTGAAGAGGCTATCATTTCCCCACTGTATGTCCATGGCTCCTTTATCATATATTAATTGACCATATATGCTTGAGTTAATATCTGGACTCTCTGTTCTGTTCCACTGGAATATGGGTCTGTTCTTATGTCAGTACCAAATTGTCTTGAGTACTGTGGCCTTGGAGTAGAGCATGAAGTTGGGAAGCGAGATCCCCCTGCTTTATTCTTTCTTCTCAGGATAGCTTTGGCTATTCAGGGTCTTTTGTGGTTCATTATGAATTTTAGAACTATTTGCTCCAGTTTATTGAAGAACGCTGTCAGTATTTTGGTAGGGATTGCATTGAATGTGTAGATTGCTTTAGGCAGGATGGCCATTTTGACAATATTAGTTCTTCCTACCCAAGAGCATGGGATGAATTTCCATTTATTAGTGTCCTCTTTAATTTCTCTTAAGAGTGTCTTATAGTTTTCAGGGTATAGGTCTTTCATTTCCTTGGTTAGGTTTATTCTTAGGTATTTTATCCTTTTTGATGCAATTGTGAGTTGAATTGTTTTCCTGATTTTGTTTTCTGCTAGTTCATTGTTAGTGTATAGGAATGCAACAGATTTCTGTGTATTAATTTTGTATCTGGCAACTTTGCTAAATTCAGATATTAGTTCTAGTAGTTTTGGAGTGGATTCTTGGATTCTTTAGGATTTTTTGATGTACAATATCATGTCATCTGCAAACAGGGACAGTTTGACTTCTTCCTTACCAATCTTGATGCCTTTTATTTCTCTGTGTTGTCTGATTGCTGTGGCTAGGACCTCCAGTACTATGTTGAATAAAAGTGGGGAGAGTGAGCATCCTTGTCTTGTTCCCGATCTTAGACGAAAAGCTTTATCTTCTCGATGGCAAGTATGATGTTGGCTGTAGTTTTGTCATATATGGCCCTTATTATGTTGAGGTACTTGCCCTCTATACCCATTTTGTTGAGAATTTTTATCATGAATGGATACTGAATTCTGTCAAATGCTTTTTCAGCATCTATGGAGATGATCATGTGGTTTTGTCCTTCTTTTTGTCCATGTGGTGGATGATGTTGATGGATTTTCGAATGTTGTACCATCTTTGCATCCCTGGGATGAATCCCACTTGATCATGGTGTATGAGCCTCTTGATGTATTTTTTAATTTAGTTTGCTAATATTTTGTTGAGTATTTTTGCATCTGTATTCATCAGGGATATTGGTGTGTAGTTTTCTTTTTTTGTGGTGTCTTTGCCTGGTTTTGGTATTAGAGTGATGCTGGCTTCATAGAATGAATTTGGAAGTATTCCTTCCTCTTCTATTTTTTGGAAACTTTTAAGGAGAATGGGTATTATGTCTTCTCTGAATGTCTGCTGAAATTTAGCAGTGAATCCATCTGGTCCGGAGGTTTTGTTATTGGGTCGTTTCTTGATTACTGATTCAATTTCATTCCTGGTAATTGGTCTGTTTAGGTTTTCTGTTTCTTCCTGGGTCAGTCTTGGAAGGTTGTATTTTTCTAGAAAGTTGTCCATTTCTTCTAGGTTATCCAGTTTGTTAGCATGTAGTTTTTCATAGTATTCTCTAATAATTCTTTGTATTTCTGTGGTGTCCATAGTGATTTTTCCTTTCTCATTTCTGATTCTGTTTATGTGTGTAGATTCTCTTTTTTTCTTAATAAGTCTGGCTAGGGTTTTGTCTATTTTTTTTATTTTCTCAAAGAACCAGCTCTTGTTTCATTAATTTTTTCTATTGTTTTATTCTTCTCAATTTTATTTATTTCTTCTCTGATCTTTATT